>OY740817.1:2908815-2941315 GCA_963514005.1 Raja brachyura
CAATTAACCTGCAAAGCTGTACGTTTTCAGAGTGTGGGAGGAAAACCAGAGATCCCGGAGAAAACCCACGCGGGTCACGGGGAGAACGTGCAAACTCCAGACAGACAGCAACGGTAGTCAGAATCGAACCCGAGTCTCTGGCGCTGTGAGGCAGCAACTCTACCTCATATTTAGTTTAGATCAGATTAGATCATATTAGTCAATTTAGAGATACAGTGCGGAAACAGGCCCTTCGGCCCACCGAGTCCGTGCCGACCAGCGATCCCCGCACACACTAACACTATCCTACACACACCAGGGACAATTTACACACATACCAAAGCCAATTAACCTACAAACCTGCACGTCTTTGGAGTGTGGGAGGAAACCGAAGATCTCGGTGAAAACCCACGCGGGTCACGGGGAGAACGTGCAAACTCCGTACGGGCAGCACCCGTAGTCGGGATCGAACCCTGGTCTCCGGGGCTGCATTCGCTGTGAGGCAGCAACTCTGCCGCTACGCCACCGTGCGGCCCATCTTCGGACTATTGACCCATCAATGCCTTTATACACTTCCATCACCTCTCCCGTCAGCCTCTACGTTCCAGAGAAAATAATCAAACCCCTCCTACTTGCCCACACTGGCCGACGTGCCCCACCTACACTAGTCCCACCTGCCCGCGTTTTAAGTTAGTAAAGTAAGTTTATTGGCCAGGAATTCACATACAAGGAATTTGCCTTGGTGCTCCGCCCACAAGTAACAACATGACATACGGTGGCAGTTACGAATGACTCAGAAAACACTAAACATTAATAATGATAAAACATTCTTAACAGCACAGGCAAGATGCCCAGTGAGTTGTGAATCTGTGGAATTCTCTGCCACAGAAGGCAGTGGAGGCCAAATCACTGTATGTATTCAAGAGCTCGATATAGCACTCAGGGCTAACGGAATCAGGGGATATGGGGAGAAAGCAGGAACGGGTGATCAGCCATGATCATATTGAATGGCGGTGCGGGCTCGAAGGTCCGAATGGCCTCTACTCCTGCACCTATTGTCTATGTTTCTATGTTACAAGAATGTGCTTGCGCGATCAGTGTACATGACAACATCAACTCTGCGCAGATTTAAGGATGTAGGGTGACTGCATTTAGATAGCAGAAGTGGTTTTAATGACACAGAGAAAAGCTGGAGGTTTCTCACAATTTTTTTAAATAAAAAATAATTAGAAAAGTTAGATTATTATTAAAAAATAATATTTACAAACCATAACAGTGGCAACACTCCCACCCCTGTGGTACAAATCACCAAATTATCTAAAGACTAAATGTTCAAATTACTATTTCCCGATCCTTATTGGGGATATTATTCAGCCCCCCCCCCCCCCACAGTGCCGAGTCTGCGGTCTGCAGCGGGCCAGTGGGTAACATTCCCCGAAGGACATCTCGCTCTGCTGGGTGGGGAACAACGCTCGGGCAGAGTCGTACAACACGGACACAGACCCTTCGGCCCAACTTGCCCATGCTAACCAAGATGCCTTATCTACACTAACCCCAACCCCTACGGCACAGTGGGTGGCACGGTGGTGAACAGGGAGAGTTGCTGCCTTGCATCATCAGAGTCCCGGGTTCGATCCTGACTATGTGTGGAGTTTGTACCGCAGGCCACTCGGCCCATCAAATCCACTTTGTCTTTCAATCATGGCTCATCTATCAACCCCATTCTCCTGCTTTCTCCCCGTAATCTTTGACACCCTTACTAATTGTCTGTACGGAGTTTGCACGTTCTCCCCGTGACCTGCGTGGTTTTTCGCAGAGATCTCCAGTTTCCTCCCACACTCCAAAGACGTGCAGGTTTGTAGGTTAATTGGCTTGGTATAAATGTAAAAATTGTCCCTAGTGTGTGTAGGATAGTGTTAGTGTGCGGGGATTGCTGGTCAGTGCTAACCCGGTGGGCCGAAGGGCCTGTTTCCGCGCTGTATCTTTAAACTAAACTAAACTAGTCAAAAACTCCGCTGTGAAAATACCCGTTGACTTGGCATCCACCGCAGTCTAATTCCGCAGATTCACCACCCTCTGGGTAAAGAAATTCCTCCTCGTCTCCGTTCTAGAGGCGCGTCCTCTGATTCTGAGGCTGTGCCCTCTGGTCCTAGACTTCTCCCAAATCCACCGGATCGGGAGGGAGGAATCTGTGCTCTGGCGAGGGGTCAGGTTGCCCATCGAGCCTTTGTCCAGCCATCCGTTGTGGAGACAATCGAGAGGGAACGTCGGTGGGATTTATTGGACGCGGGCTGTTTGCCGACACGTTTGTGCCGCCTGGCTGTGGCATCGGGCCAGCGGGTGCGGGGAATGTGGCTCAGCTGAACAGACCGGTTCGTAGCTGTTTCCTCGTGCGGATGGTCCAGCCTCACCTTAAAGGGACTGCCCCATTTTTCTCGGCGACTGCCGGCGACATATCACCGTCGCCAAAAGATTTTGAACATTTCAAAATCCAGCGGCGACAAAAAAAATGTTGCGACACGTGGAAAAAACATTGCGCGTCAAATACGCCGTCACGCCGCAAATGTTTCGGTGGCCTGATACGTCAGACAATGATGCCGGCAGTCGCCCAAAAAAATCCTCAAGTGGGACAGGCCTTTTAGAAACATAGAAAATTAGGTGCAGGAGTAGGCCATTCGGCCCTTCGAGCCTGCACCGCCATTCAATATGATCATGGCTGATCATCCAACTCAGTATCCCGTACCTGCCTTCTCTCCATACCCCATGATCCCTTTAGCCACAAGGGCCACATCTAACTCCCTCTTAAATATAGCCAATGAACTGGCCTCAACTACCCTCTGTGGCAGAGAATTCCAGAGACCCACCACTCTCTGTGTAAAGAATGTTTTCCTCATATCGGTCCTAAAGGAATTCCCCCTTATCCTTAGACTGTGACCCCTTGTTCTGGACTCCCCCAACATTGGGAACAATCTTCCAGCATCTAGCTTGTCCAACCCCTTAAGAATTTTGTACGTTTCTATAAGATCCCCCCTCAGTCTTCTAAATTCCAGCGAGTACAAGCCGAGTCTATCCAGTCTTTCCTCATATGAAAGTCCTGACATCCCAGGAATCAGTCTGGTCTCTCTCCCACACCAACGTTCACAAGTTCATAAGTGGGAGGTCACACCAACGGCTTTCACTTCTGCATCATGATGTCCCAACGTGTGTAGACAGCAACAAAACTCAAATTGATATGTTGCCCTGACTAGAGGGTGTGAGCTACAGGGTAGGCTGGGTATCCAGGCCTTTCGCCATTCAGTAAGCTTCAATGAGGTCCCGCCTCATCCTTCTACACTCCAGCGAGTACAGGCCCAGTGCCGTCAAACCTGCCCGTGGTTACATAGAACATAGAAATTAGGTGCAGGAGTAGGCCATTCGGCCCTTCGAGCCTGCACCGCCATTCAATATGATCATGGCTGATCATCCAACTCAGTATCCCGTACCTGCCTTCTCTCCATACCCCCTGATCCCCTTAGCCACAAGGGCCACATCTAACTCCCTCTTAAATATAGCCAATGAACTGGCCTCAACTACCTTCTGTGACAGAGAGTTCCAGAGACCCACCACTCTCTGTGTGCAAAAAGTCCTTCTCATCTCGGTCCTAAATGATTTCCCCCTTATCCTTAAGCTGTGGTTCTCTGCGGGTTGGCCGTTAACGGAACAACTTGCTGAATGTGAAATTGTTCAGAGTTCACATCTCATGGTCCCTTCTATTTATAACCTGTGTGGGACTTGTGGAGGGCAAGTCAGCCCAGGATGTTGAGCCTGGGCCAGGTATGGGCCTCAGTCTCCACAATGTCAGTCCCCTCGAACTACACCCACCAGCTCCCACATTCCAACCTCATTCCCACACATCGTGTCTGATCCACTGCTAAATCTCAATAGACAACAGGTGCAGGAGGAGGCCATTTGGCCCTTCGAGCCAGCACCGCCATTCAATGTGATCATGGCTGATCATCCCCAATCACTAACCCGTTCCTGCCTTCTCCTCATATCCCCTGACTCCGCTATCTTTAAGAGCCCTATCTAGCTCTCTCTTGAAAGCATCCAGAGAACCGGCCTCCACCGCCCTCTGAGGCAGAGAATTCCACAGACTCACCGCTCTCTGTGAGAAAAAGTGTTTCCTCGTCTCTGTTATAAATGGCTTACTCCTTATTCTTAAACTGTGTGGCCCCTGGTTCTGGACTCCCCCCCAACATCGGGAACATGTTTCCTGCCTCTAGCGTGTCCAAACCCTTAATAATCTTATATGTTTCAAATAGATTTCCTCTCATCCTTCTAAACTCCAGGTTTTCACTATTCGGTAAGTTTCAATGAGGAGCCCCCTCACCCTTCGAAACTTCTTCTAAACCATGAACCTGCCTCCACCACCCTCTGAGGCAGAAAATTCCACAGACAGGATTCCATATCTCCTCGATGTACGTCCAGTTTAATTCAGTTTAGTTTAGTTTAGTTTCGAGATACCTCGCGGAAACAGGCCCTTCGGCCCACCAAGTCCGACTCGACCAGCGATCCCCGCACATCAACAGTATCGCCTCTGGTGCTGTGTGGAGTTTGCACGTTCTCCCCGTGACCGCGTGGGTTTTCTCTGGGCGCTCCGGTTTCCTCCCACACTCCAAAGACGTGCAGGTTTGTCGGCTAATTGCCATGTATAACTTGTAAACTGGCCCCAGTGTGTGTAGGGTAGAGCTAGTGTACGGGGTGATTGCTGGCCAGCACGGAACCGGTGGGCCGAAGGGCCTGTTTCTGCGCTGTATCTCTAAAGCTGGCTACAGACGGTTGGGGAGGTGTGAAGGAGGATGGATGGGGGCACAGTCAAGGCAAGACTAACGGAAGACGATCTCATGTCATCGCCTCTGGTGTCAGGTGGCAGCAGTAAATCTCATTCGCAGTGGAGATGGACAAAATGCTGGAGTAACTCAGCGGGTCAGGCAGCATATCTGGAGAGAAGGAAAGAATACTGAGTCTGAAGAAGGGTCTCGACCCAAAACGTCACCCATTCCTTCTCTCCAGAGATGCTGCCTGTCCCGCTGAGTTACTCCAGCATTTTGTGTCTATCTTCGATTTGCACCACCAGCTGCAGTTGCTCTTTACACACACACGCGCGCACGCACACACACACGTGTATATATACACACGCACGCACGTGTACACACACGTGTATACACACACACACACACATACACACGTGTATATACACACACACGCACACACACACATGCACACGCACACACACACACATGCACACACACGCACACACACGCACACACACGTACACACACACACACACACACGCACACACACACACACACACACACACACACACACACATGCACACGCACACACACACACACACACACACACACACACACACACACACACATGCACACACACACACACACACGCACACACACACACGCACACACACACACACACACACACGTACACACACACACACACACACACGCACACACACACACACAAACACACACACGCACACACACACACACACGCACACACACACACACACACACGCACACACACACACACACGCACACACACACACACACGTCTGAAGCAGGACCCAATACGACTCCACCAAGTCAAATCAAGTCACTTTTATTTCTAAAGCACATTTACAAAACAACTCTCGTTGGCCAAAGGACTTCACATTGGCATAAGAATAGTATAACAGTGGTTCATAGATTAAATACAAACATCACTACGTAGATATAGCCCTCGCTCAGAGGACGTCAAGAAAGGCTTGGGAGTAGAGATGAGTTTTTAGTCTCGACTTAAAGGAGTCGACGGAGGGGGCAGTTCTGATGGGAAGAGGGATGCTGCTGTTCCACAGTCTAGGAGCTGCAACCGCAAAGGCGCGGTCGATCGGTCGCCCCTGAGCTTATGCCTAGACCGCGGGATGTTCGGCAACCCAAAGTCGGCCGATCTGAGGTCCGTGGGAATCACCAGTACCCCATTTTCTCCAGAGATGCTGCCGGACCCGTTTTGCGTCCGTTTTCCACATAAACCAGCATCTGGTTTTCATTCCACACTAGTTGGACATTATCCCACTTTCACGCCCACCCCCGACACATTTACAGCAGGCCCATTAACCTACAACCTCAGGCATCTTGGGGATGTGGGTGGAAACCGGAGCACCCGGAGGAAACCCACGTGGTCACGGGGAGAACGTGCCAACTCCACGCCACAGGCAGCGCCCGAGGTCGGGATGAAACATAGAAACATAGAAAATAGGTGCAGGAGTAGGCCATTCGGCCCTTCGAGCCTGCACCGCCATTCAATATGATAATGGCTGATCATCCAACTCAGTATCCTGTACCTGCCTTCTCTCCATACCCTCTGATCCCCTTAGCCACAAGGGCCACATCTCCCTCTTAAATATAGCCAATGAACTGGCCTCAACTACCCTCTGTGGCAGAGAGTTCCAGAGACTCACCACTCTCTGTGTGAAAAAAGTCCTTCTCATCTCGGTCCTAAAGGATTTCCCCCTTATCCTTAAGCTGTGACCCCTTGTCCTGGACCTCCCCAACATCGGGAACAATCTTCCTGCATCTAGCCTGTCCAACCCCTTAAGAATTTTGTACGTTTCTATAAGATCCCCTCTCAATCTCCTAAATTCTAGAGAGTATAAACCGAGTCTATGCAGTCTTTGTTCATAAGACAGTCCTGACATCCCAGGAATCAGTCTGGTGAACCTTCTCTGCACTCCCTCTATGGCAATAATGTCCTTCCTCAGATTTGGAGACCAGAACTGTACGCAATACTCCAGGTGTGGTCTCACCAAGACCCTGTACAACTGAAGTAGAACCTCCCTGCTCCTATACTCAAATCCTTTTGCTATGAAAGCTAAGATGCGGATGGAACCAGGGTCTCTGGCGCTGCTGGCATTTCCTGGCACACCAGGGCAGCGCATCTACCCAGCAAATGTTAGAGCTTTGGAGAATTGAGAACCGAAAAATCTGGGTGTACCACCCGCGTGACGGCACGGTGGCGCAGCGGTAGAGTCGCCGCCTCACAACGCCAGAGGCCCTGGTTCGATCCTGACCACGGGTGCTGTCTGCGCGGAGTTTGCACGTTCCCCCCGTGACCTCCGAGATCTTCGGTTGGGCTCCCGCACTCCAAAGACGTGCGGGTTTGTAGGTTAATTGGCTTTGGTATAAATGTAAAATTGTCCCTAGTGTGTGTGTGTGTGTGTGCGTAGGGTAGTGTTAGTGTGCGGGGCGATCGCTGGTCGGCACGGACCCGGTGGGCTGAAGGGCCTGTTTCCGCGCTGTATCTCTAAACTAAGCTACACCAGACCACACGGGCACACAAATGGTTCAAACAAAATGGGCATTCAGCGTGCAACGGTTTGTTTTGCGAGGCTATAGCAGGTCGGGGAGTTCATGACTGTGGAGTCAAGTGTGTGTGTGGATTTTGAAGATTGCAATGCAGGTTCACGGATGTCAGTGAACCATATAGCGATGAGACAGATGTCACGCACCACTTTGGACGTCGCCTATGGAAAGCCGCACTTTAGCCCCACGCTCCTGGTCTCTGGTCTCCCGGTAGGGAGCGGGGAGGGGGAGGGAGGAGAGAGGAATGGGAATGCGGAGATGCTGCCTGTCCCGCTGAGTTACTGCAGCAATCCGTGTCTATCTTCGATGCAAACCAGCGTCTGCAGTTCCTTCCTGCACAATAAGAAACCGCAGATCTCCTTGCTCCCAGATCTACACATAGAAACGTGAACAATAGGTGCAGGAGGAGGCCATTCAGCCCTTTGAGCCAGCACCGCCATTCAATATGATCATGCCTGATCATCCCCAATCAGTAACGTCACCTATTCCTTCGCTCCATAGACGCTGCCTCATCCGCTGAGTTTCTCCAGCATTTTTGTCTACCATCCCCAATTAGTACCCCGTTCCTGCTTTCTCCCCATATCCCTTGATTCCGTTAGCCCCAAGAGCTAAATCTAACTCTCTCTTGAAAACATCCAGAGAATTGGCCTCCACTGCCTTCTGTAGCAGAGAATTCCACAGATTCACAACTCTCTGGGTGAAAACGTTTTTCCTCATCTCAGTCCTAAATGGCCGACCCCTTATTCTTAAACTGTGTGTGACCCCTGGTTCTGGACTCCCCCCAACATTGGGAACATTTTTCCTGCATCCCAGGAGAGACAGACAATAGACAATAGGTGGCAGGAGTAGGCCATTCGGCCCTTCGAGCCAGCACCGCCATTCAATGTGATCATGGCTGATCATCCCCAATCAGTACCCCGTTCCTGCCTTCTCCCCATATCCCCTGACTCCGCTATCTTTAAGAGCCCGATCTAGCTCTCTCTAGAAAGCATCCAGAGAACCGGCCTCCACCGCCCTCTGAGGCAGAGAATTCCACTAGAGAGAAGGAATGGGTGACGTTTCGGGTCGAGACCCCTTCGATTTAAACCAGCAGCTGCAGTCCTTCCCTATACTTGAAACATGACAAACGCAACTGGCCTATAGCTTCTTCGTTCCCTGGTTCTGGAAAGAAATTGACTGGGGTTTAAATTATGGATAGAAGTAGAAGCAGGAGTTATACCAGAGAACGTTGTCAGTGGTATCATGGATATCTTCTTCAAGTGTCTCATCCCGTAAAAATTAAGCTCCTGGGGCTTATTTAGTCATCCGAGTCCCAGTGATTATATTACAGGCTGAAACCGACTCGTCTTGCAGTTATTCCATGTAAGATTATCATTTCATACACACAGTGCAGGATGAATTTCCTATGCAATTAGTGCACATTACCCAAGATATCTGAGAGTATCTATTAATGGGACCTGTTCACAAGTTTCTAATGAAGCTTATAACAAGACTTTCTTATTAGGTTCATAAGTGATGGGATCAGAATTAAGCCATTCGGCCCATCAAGTCTACCCCATTCAATCGTGGCTGGTCTATCTCTCCCTCCTAACCCCATTCTCCTGCTTTCTTATGTCATAAGTGATGGGATCAGAATTAAGCCATTCGGCCCATCAAGTCTACCCCATTCAATCATGGCTGATCTATCTCTCCCTCCTAACCCCATTCTCCTGCCTTCTTATGTCATTAGTGATAGGAGAAGAATTAGGCCATTCGGCCCATCAAGTCCACTCCGCCATTCAATCTTGGCTGATCTATCTCTCCCGCCAAACCTTTAGTTTAGAGATACAGCGCAGAAACAGGCCTTTCGGCCCACCGGGTCCGTGCTGACCAGTGATCCACACACACTAAGGCCATAAGGCCATAAGTGATAGGAGCGGAATTAGGCCATTCGGCCCATCAAGTCCACTCCGCCATTCAATCATGGCTGGTCTATCTCTCCCTGCTAACCCCATTCATTCTCCTGCCTTCTCCCCATAACCTCTGACACCCGTACTAATCAAGATCTATCTATCTCTGCCTTAAAAATATCCACTGACTTGGCCTCCACAGCCGTCTGTGGCAAAGAATTCCACAGATTCACCACCCTCTGACTAAAGACATTCCTCCTCATCTCCTTTCTAAAAACTAATTTTATTCTAACCCCGTGCCCTCTGGTCCTCGACCTTCCCACTAGTGGAAACTTCCTCTCCACATACGTTCTATCCAGGCTTTTCATTAGTCAGCAAATCTCAATAAGGTTCCCCCCCCCCCCCCCCCCCACCCCCTCGTCCTTCTGAACTCCAGCGAGTACAGGCCCAGTGCCGTCAGATGCCTCATGTTTCGGTACGAATGATGATCAAGGAAATGTAAGGTGGACAAAAATGCTGCAGAAACTCAGCGGGTGAGGCAGCATCTATGGAGAGAAGGAATAGGTGACATTTCGGGTCGAGACCCTTCTTCAGACTGATCAGTGTCGACCCGAAACGTCACCTATTTCCTCCGCTCCATAGATGCTGCCTCACCCGCTGAGTTTCTCCAGCATTTTTGTCCACCCTCGATTTTTTCCAGCATTTGCAGTTCTTTCTTAAACACCAAGGAAATGTAATTCCCCTCGGCCAACTGTGAACCGTTCTACATTTCCTTGAGCATTGTCCCCTTTGATCTGTCCTTTTCACACCTTACATTCTCTTTGTACCCTTCCATATCCCCAGTTTCCCTCTCCCCCCGACGCTCAGTCTGAAGAAGGGTCTCGACCCGAAAACGTCGCCCATCCCTTCTCTCCAGAGATGCTGCCGGTCCCGCTGAGTTACTCCAGCTTTTTGCGTCTCTCTTTGGTGCAAACCAGCATCTGCAGTTCCTTCCTACACATATTGAGTGCTGGGAGATCACGTTGCAGTTCTGTAAGACATTGGTTAAACCGCATTTAGAGTATTGCGTTCAGTCCCGAAAACCATGTTGGAAGCTTTGATGCTGTTGAATTGGAAAGGATTCAGAGAAGATTTATAAGGATGTTGCCAGAACTGGAGGTTGTGAGCTGTAGGGAGTGGTTGAGCAGAAACATAGAAACATAGAAATTAGGTGCAGGAGTAGAGGCCATTCGGCCCTTCGAGCCTGCACCGCCATTCAATATGATCATGGCTGATCATCCAACTCAGTATCCCGTACCTGCCTTCTCTCCATACCCTCTGATCCCCTTAGCTACAAGGGCCACATCTAACTCCCTCTTAAATATAGCCAATGAACTGGCCTGAACTACCCTCTGTGGCAGAGAGTTCCAGAGACCCACCACTCTCTGTGTGAAAAAAGTCCTTCTCATCTCGGTCCTAAAGGATTTCCCCCTTATCCTTAAGCTGTGACCCCTTGTCCTGGACCTCCCCAACATCGGGAACAATCTTCCTGCATCAAGCCTGTCCAACCCCTTAAGAATTTTGTAAGTTTCTATAAGATCCCCTCTCAATCTCCTAAATTCTAGAGAGTATAAACCGAGTCTATGCAGTCTTTGTTCATAAGACAGTCCTGACATCCCAGGAATCAGTCTGGTGAACCTTCTCTGCACTCCCTCTATGGCAATAATGTCCTTCCTCAGATTTGGAGACCAGAACTGTACGCAATACTCCAGGTGTGGTCTCACCAAGACCCTATACAACTGAAGTAGAACCTCCCTGCTCCTATACTCAAATCCTTTTGCTATGAAAGCTAACATGCCATTTGCTTTCTTCACTGCCTGCTGCACCAGTAGATTGGGACTCTATTCCATGGAGCGCAGGAGGATGAGGGGTGTTCTTATAGAGGTGTATAAACTCATGAGAGGAATAGATCGGGTAGAGTCTCTTGCTCGGTGTAGGGCAATCGAGAACCAGAGGGCATGGGTTTAAGGTGAAGTGACAAAGATTTATTGGGTTTAAGAAAGAACTGCAGATGCTGGAAAAATCGAAGGTAGGCAGAAATGCTGGAGGAACAGAGCGGGTGAGGCAGCATCTATGGTGAGCAGGAACAGGTGACGTTTCGGCTGAGATATTCCAGTGTCTCTCTCCAACTGGAATGTACCTAGACACATTCCACCTCACATTGCACATGGGAAAATCCGAGTAGTATATCAAGGGTTGTGGCACTTCGGAAAGTTAGTAAAGTGCCTGTCCCGCTGTACGAACTCGGAGAATGTCCGTAGCTGGTCCGTAGGAGATAGTGGATGACTCGTAGCGGCTCGTACGAGTAAAAAATTTCTTTCATCACAAGTATTTTTTTACTCATGGACATTTTTCCCAGTGTTGAAAAAACGTCAGCAGTTCACCGGATTTCCCGAGTACCTAACGTCACCCGTACGAGCCGCTACGGGACATCCACGAACTCCTACGGACCCGCTACAGACATTCTCTGAGTTCGAATCAGGGGACAACTCGGGAGATCTCTTGAATTACCTCGTACAGTGGGACAGGCCCTTTAGATATAGAGGTCTTTCCTTGGTAAACCAGCATCTGGGAGTTCTTGTTTCTGGAAATAAAAGGCTTAGTTTAGTTCAGGGATACAGAGCCTACGCAGGCCCTTCGGCCCACTGTGTCCACACCGACCAGCGATCCCCGCACACTATCACTATCCTACATACACCAGGGGCAATTTTACATTTACACCAAGCCAATTAACCAACAAACCTGCACGTCTTTGGAGCGTGGGAGGAAAACAAAGATCTCGAAGAAAACCCACGCAAGGCAATAGACAATAGGTGCGGGAGTAGGCCATTCGGCCCTTCGAGCCAGCAACACCATTCAATGTGATCATGGTTGATCATCCCTAATCAGTATCCCGTTCCTGCCTTCTCCCCATATCCCCTGACTCCGCTATTTTTAAGAGCCCTATCTAGCTCTCTCTTGAAAGCATCCAGAGAACCGGCCTTCACTGCCCTCAGAATTCCACAGACTCACCACTCTCTGTGAGAAAAAGTGTTTCCTCGTCTCCGTTCTAAGTGGCTTACCCCTTATTCTTAAACCGTGTGTGGCCCCTGGTTCTGGACTCCCCACAACACCGAGAACATCGTTTCCTGCCTCTAGCGCGTCCAAACCCGTAACAATCTTCAACAAAACCCAGACCCTCAACAACAGGTGACGGGGAGGACGTACAAACTACGTACAGACAAGCACCCGCAGTCGGTATCGAACCCGGGTCTCCAGCGCTGCGAGCGCTGTAAGGCAGCAACTCTACCGCTGCGCCACCATGACCGCCCCCTCTTCATTCACCCCCTGAGCCGGGATAAGGAGTTACAGGCAGCCAAACGCACAATAACCTCTGGCACATATCATTGTGTTTTAAGATGCCAATTCAGCCGGCAAGTGCGAGCACCACCACCAAGACTGGACGTTGCACTTGGCCAAATCCTTGCCTCTTCCCTCATTGTTACCCTGACGTGAAAAATGAAGAGTACTCCATCTTTTCGGAGCCTTTAAAGGCAACATTTAAGAGCTTCCCATTACTTATCTCAGTGGCATAAAGATTCCTTAAAAGGAGCTAATAGATCGATAGGTATTTAATCCACAACTAAATTTATCAGCCCTTGTCACAGCCAAATGAAATCTAAATTAATCTTCCGTGTTGGGAGATCCCATATCATATGATATCTTCCTTTCCCAAACGAAAGGAGGGGGTTGGGGGCTGGAAGGTTTATAGAGTTTGGACATTCTGTTAAATAAAAGGCACATTTTATTAGAACAGGTCAGATCGGCCATCAGTATACATGCGGATTTGAACCATCCTTACGACTTTCAGTGGGTATGTAGAGGCAAGTTTGTGAAGGAACTCAGTTGGGAAAAGAATCTTGGTGGGCTCCATTCGGGCTTTGCATTGGCAAGAGTTTGCAGTGTCTGGGTTTGAGGTAAGTTGGTGTTCAGGGTGAGGGAGACCCTCTTTGCGGGGCGGGGTGGGGAGATTGCAACCTTCACGTGGTCCGCCCTGTTTCGACGAATGCAATCAACCCGGCATGCAAAATCAAATAAGATCAAGTAGAATAAGTTGTCCCACAACTTTAGGCTGTGCATGCTGTACACAAGAAGAAGACCCTCGTTGCTACGACGTCTTTGTGTTCAGGGCCGACATCAATATTTTCGGGCGTGCGGCCGGCGATATTAATAGCCCGCTTTTGATTAAGGCAAAGCGAATGTGATACAGTCTTGTTTCTCACCACCCGATCCTTCAGGAGGCAGGAAAGGGTTAACGGTTCCCAGAATAGACCGGGAGTGAAGTACATAAGGGTCAGGACTGCGTTGGGCGTCACTCATTGCATCTCCATCACCATCTCTTAATTCCTGCAGCCCGCCGGCCAAACAACAAGGTAAGTCTCTGTTGCCTTTGCATCAGGATGCCTTTGGAGAGTGGACGGGGGCTTTTGGAGTCGAGGGAGAGGCCTGGATCGAGCGGATGTGGAGAGGATGTTTCCACCAGCAGGAAAGTCTCGAGAGCCACAGCCTCAGAATTAAAGGACACACCTTTAGAAAGGAGATGAGGAGGAATTTCTTTAGTCAGAGGGTGGTGAATCTGTGGGATCCATTGCCACAGAAGGCTGCGGAGGCCAAGTCAGTGGAAAGGGAGACGAGAGGTATAAATGGTGATGTAAAGAGTTAGATCTTAGGGCTAACGGAATCAAGGGACATGGGGAGAAAGCTGGAACGAGGTACTGATTCTGGATGATCAGCCGTGATCATATTGAATGACGGTGCAGGCTCGAAGGGCCGAATGGCCTACTCCTGTAGCTATTGTCTATGTTTCTATGTTTCTTTATATTTAAGGCAGAGATAGATGGATTTTTGATTAGTGCGGGTGTCAGGGGAGAAGGCAGGAGAATGGGGTTAGGAGGGAGAGATAGACCAGCCGCGATTGAATGGCGGAGTAGACTTGATGGGCCGAATGGCCTGATTCTGCTCCTACGACCCTATGATCTAATGAGAGGAAGGGGGCGAAGTCTTTGGTCGAGTGAGGAGAAGGGGGGGCTGTGAAGGGAAACTTATTCGCCTTGGAGAATTTGGATGAAGTGATGGAATAATGGAGTGAATGAGAAAGAGGGAAGAATAATGTGAGAGGAAGGAGAAACGGGAATATGAAAGGCCAACATATAAAGGAAATATGTCTGAACGAACTAATAACAAAATTATTACGTGGGAGGCAAATATATGGAGCAAATTAGGCAGATGAGCAGACAAAAAATGAGAGGACATTATTTTTCAGTTAAAATGATTCGAAGATTTTCACTTCAGGAATTGACAGGAATTGTCACTTAATTAGTGCCTTTCATTGTAGCGTGTGGGAAGGAACCGCAGGTGCTGGTTTAAACTGAAGGTAGATAGAAAATTATTTTTTTTTACTAACCTACAAACACACTGTTCCAGAAGGAACTGCAGATGCTGGAGAATGGAAGGTAGACAAAAATGCTGGAGTAACTCAGCGGGACAGGCAGCATCTCTGGAGAGAAGGAATGGGTGGCGTTTCGGGTCGAGACCCTTCTTCAGACTGAGAGTCGGGGGAGAGGGAGGCTAGTGATGTAGACAGCGAATGTAGAGAGATGTAGATCAAATGAATGAAAGATACGGGAAAAAGTAGCGTTGAGAAAAGGAGACTGGACATGTGGGCTGGGCGAAAACGAGTTGCCGACAATGAGACTCAACAGGATGCCTTGGAGGTGGTGTAACGGCTTGGGTGGGGGTGGGATGGAGAAGGAGGGGGTGCAAGGGGCTAATTGAAGTTAGAGTACTCAATATTCGCACCACTGGGCTGCAAGGTGCATCTCGTAGAAGTAAGTCTAATCCCACCCACCAACAAGCTTCATTGCAGGAACATGAAGAAGGGTCTCGACCCGAAACGTCGCCCATCTCCTTCGCTCCTTAGATGCTGCTGCACCCGCTGAGTTTCTCCAGCTTTTTGTGTAACCCTCAGGAATTACAAAGTTCAAATCAAAAGCCAGAACTTGTTTTGTAATTGTTTGTGAAACTAGATTAAGAATGGGATATTGTTTGATGGAAGAATTCAGGAAATTCTTCAGATCGGGTAGAGTCTCTTGCCCAGAGTAGGGGAATCGAGGACCAGAGGACACAGGTTCAAGGTGAAGGGGAATAGATTTAATAGGAACTTTATCACACAAAGGGTTGGTGGGTGTATGGAACGAGCTGCCGGAGGGGGTAGTTGAGGCTGGGACTATCCCAACATTTAAGAAACAATTAGACAGATACATGGATAGGACAGGTTTTGGAGGGATATGGACCAAGCGCAGGCAGGTGGGACCAGCGTAGCTGGGACATGTTGGCCGGTGTGGGCAAGTTGGGCCGAAGGGCCTGTTTCCACACTGTATCACGCTATGACACTAATTATAAAGGTGAATTATTTTAACAGTGTTGGAGTCTTTACAGTTTTATAACTTTTATTTTTATGACATGCAGAATGGTAATCTTGAACTGAATGTCCATTTTGTGCTGAGCCTTGTTCTGGTCAGCAATAGCAATGGGAGACAATTTTTACATTGACCACTGGGCAAGGTTACATTGACTTAACCATTTCTACAGCTGACATGAAATGGAAGGGACTGCTTACAGACTCGATGGGCCGAAGGGCCTGTTTCCGCGCTGTATCTCTAAACTAAGCCCCTTTGAGCAGTGTCCACCACCAAAATGATCATCCCTTATTATTCTAAAATCCAGAGGGTGGTCCTTAAGCCAGTCGGCAGCTGACCACCCTTAAATACGATCCAAATGACAGCTCGCAGCCTCTCACTTACCGGGTAATTTCCTTATCATGTTTCAAACGCCTCGATAACAGAATGCCTTCAGGACCTTTGTGCATATTAGAGGCTATAAATAGGTATTGGCTTTAGGAGATAGACACAGAGTGCTGGAGCAACTCAGCGGGCCAGGCAGCATCTCCAGAGAAAAAGGGATAGGTGACGTTTCGGGTCGAGACCCTTCCTCAGACTGAGGTGTTTGTCTTGTTTCAGATGTCGGAGAAAATTGCAAGTGCTGGTTTAAATCGAAGGTAGACACAAGGGGTCTCAACCCGAAACATGGGTCTGACGAAGGGTCTCGACCCGACACATCACCCATCACTTCTCATATGACAATATATATGTGTGTCTATATATATTGCCATAAAATGATGTATAATTCTATTAATATAGCAATGTTACAAAATTTTGAGATTTTAAAAATCAAGTCTGCAATTTATCCCATCAGATAAAGCATAAAAGGAAGTTTAATTTGACACCTAATTCACTTTCATATCTTCAGTATTAAGAAAGTTATGGCCATTTTCATACTCTGAAATTAGCATCTTGTTCCCCATTGCCTTTCAATTGACTTAACTCAAAAGCTGTGATCTAGAACTGTCAAAAGCCCATAACTTTCTTAAAAATTAAGAGAACTCAATGAAATTTTCAGTTATTATAGATTGAAGCATTCTGAAACAAATATGAAACAATCTTACTTGGATGACCTGAAATTAAAGCATATAATTAGTTAGTTATCTAATTGTAGCTAATTACAAAATTCAATGAGTAGATCTAAACATCTATCCATTTCTTAAGAAAAGATAAACTTTTTTTAAATTGCCTAAGTGTCCAAATAACATTCACACAATAATCCACAATATAACATAATTTGTTAAATCTCATTTTCATGAATTTATAGGCCAAATGGAAGGAATTTAGTGTTTAATGCCTGTAAATTAATGGCCATTTAAATCAACTAGCGAGTGGGTTTTAGTGGAATGCGGTGGATTAGAACGTTGCGGTTTGCGCTGAAGTCGGGGGGAAAAATACAGCCGGTTCATACATTTTTTTTGTCCCCTTTTCGCAACAAGAAAATGTGATTAAAGCCTTCCTCAAAACCAGGTTTTAATGTAAAAATAAACTGTGTAGCTTCTTTTATCGCCTACGTTAGGTCTGTTCCGCTGTCACCGTTCAGAGCTTTAGAAGATGATTTTTAATCTACTCTAGTTAATAAATAATCTAGCGTAGTTTAAAAATACCTTTATGAATGAAATGTCGGAGCGAATTCTCTTTAGCGACGAAATCGCCCGACATGGATCGACTTGGACTGCCTAGAGAAAAACGGCATTTTAAACCCGCCCCCCTCTGAAAGGCTCCAAAGTCGCGCACACGGGGAGCGGCAGAACTGCAGCGCTGCTAAAGGTAGGTATTGTAACATACCTACTTAATATATATACAATATAACATAATTATATATGATAATATGTATTTGTGATTTATAATTTATAATATAATATAATATGATCAATAATGTGTTATTATTAATGTTTAATATTTTATGTGTCATTCCTAACTCACTTTATGTCAGGTTGTCACTTGTGGGCGGAGCACCAAGGCAAATTCCTTGTATGTGAATACTTGGCCAATAAACTTATTCATTCATAGTATATGATTATATCAATATATACATAATATAACATATCATTACACATTAATACTATATAATATATAATTAATAAATAAACATGTAATATAATCCAATGTATAATGATATAATTCATATAATAGACAATAGACAATAGGTGCAGGAGTCGGCCATTCGGCCCTTCGAGCCAGCACCGCCATTTAATGTGATCATGGCTGATCATCCCCAATCAGTACCCCGTTCCTGCCTTCTCCCCATATCCCCTGACTCCGCTATTTTTATCTAGCTCTCTCTTGAAAGCATCCAGAGAACCGGCCTCCACCGCCCTCTGAGGCAGAGAATTCCACAGACTCACCACTCTCTGTGAGAAAAAGTGTTTCCTCATCTCCGTTCTAAATGGCTTACCCCTTATTCTTAAATAATATTTAAGAAGGAACTGCAGTTGCTGGAAAAATCGAAGGTAGACAAAAATACTGGAGAAACTCAGCGTCTGCAGTTCCTTGTTAAATTAATATTAATATAATATATAATTTTCTTCTTGCGTATGGCGTGCACGGCCTAAAGTTGTCGGACAACTTGTTCTGTTTGATCGTAATTGATTGTACACGTCGGGTTGATTGCATTCGTCGAAACAGGGCGGACCACGTGAGGGTTGCAATCTCCCACGCCATATATATCCCCATATATATTAATATCCGGTTTAAATCTGATATTTATCCTGTACTTTACATAATTTCCGATATTAATGCTATGCTTCGACAGCCCGCAAGATGCTTATGACAGATGTACTGGCCGCTGAAGACATCAAAAATGCTCTCAAAGCTTTCCAGGGTGAGTGGCGCTGGCGATTGAATGATCCAAGTTACGCGGGCGTAACAGGCAAGGAGAGATCGGTAACGTTTCACGGAGGCCCACACCTGCGAAGGAAACGATAACAGAGTTATCCTTGGAGGGCAGGAGGATGAGGGGGTGATCTCTTCGAGCTGTACCAGATCTTGAGAGGAATAGATCGGGTAGAGTCTTTTACCCAGAGTAGGGGAATCGAGAACCAAGGGACATAGGTTTAAGGTGAAGGGGAGAAGATTTAATAGGTCACTTTTTCCACACAGAGGGTGGTGGGCGTATGGGACGAGCTGCCAGAGGAGGTAGTCGAGGCTGGGACTATCGCAACGTTTAAGAAACATTTAGACAGGTGCATGGATAGGACGGGTTTGGAGGGATTTTGGGCCAAATGCAGGCAGGTGGGACTTGTGTAGATGGGGCATGTTGGTTGGCGTGGGCAAGTTGGGCTGATGGAGCTGCCTCCATGCTGTCTCACTCGCTGACTTTTCTGCCTCAGAGCGCGGTGGAGGCCGGTTCTCTGGATGCTTTCAAGAGAGAGCTAAATAAGGCTCTTAAAAATAGCGGAGTCAGGGGAGATGGGGAGAAGGCAGGAACGGGGTACTGATTGGGGACGATCAGCCGAGATGAGAAAGACTTTTTTCACACAGAGAGTGGTGGGTCTCTGGAACTCTCTGTCACAGAGGGTAGTTGAGGCCAGTTCATTGGCTATATTTAAGAGAGAGTTAGATGTGGCCCTTGTGACTAAAGGGATCAGAGGGTATGGAGAGAAGGCATGTACGGGATACTGAGTTGGATGATCAGCCATGATCACAATGAATGGTGGTGCTGGCTCGAAGGGCCGAATGGCCTACTCCTGCACCTATTATCTATTTGTCTATTGACCTTTGCACTGGCACATGGATATGCAGGGAAAGAAGGGATATGGATTATGTGCATGTACTGTATATAGGAAGGAACTGCAGACGCTGAAGATAGGCACAAAGTGCTGGAATAACTCAGCGGGACAGGCAACATCTCTGGAGAGAAGGAATGGGTGACGTTTCGGGTCGAGACCCTTCTTCAGACACTTTGCAGTCTGCTGAAGGGTCTCCACCCTGAACGTCACCCATTCCTTCTCTCCAGAGATGCTGCCTGTCCCGCTGAGATAAGGGCCTGTCCCACTTGGCGATTTTGACTGACGTATCAGGTCACCGAAAAATTCGCGCCGGTGACGACGTATTGACGCGCGGTGTTTTTTCCGACATTTTTTTTGTCACCGCTGGATTTTGAAATGTTCAAAATCTTTTGTCGACACTGATACATGACGGCGGCAGCTGCCGAAAAACTTCGCCAAGTGGGACAGGGCCCTTCACTCCAGCCTTTACTATGTCCTACCTTGTATCTTGTTAAGCTCAAAGTTTGCATGTGGAGGTATTTGCCTGACGATGCCACCTCTTTCCCTGCCCAGATCCCGGCAGCTTCAACCACAAGAAGTTCTTTGAGATGGTGGGTTTGAAGAAGAAGACGGAAAAGGAGTTGGAACAAGTCTTCCATATTCTCGACCAAGATCAGAGTGGCTTCATTGAAGAGGAAGAGCTCAAGTAAGACATAGAAACATAGAAACATAGAAATTAGGGGGTTACACAAAAAGCTGGAGAAACTCAGCGGGTGCAGCAGCATCTAAGGAGCGAAGGAGATAGGCGACGTTTCGGGCCGAGACCCTTCTTCATGTTCCTGCAATGAAGCTTGTTGGTAGGTGGGATTAGACTTACTTCTAAGAGATGCACCTTGCATCCTAGGGGTGCGAATATTAAGTACTCTAACTTCAATTAGCCCAGAAGTCTGAAGAAGGGTCTCGACCCGAAACGTCGCCTATCTCCTTCGCTCCTTAGATGCTGCTGCACCCGCTGAGTTTCTCCAGCTTTTTGTGTAACCCTCGATTCTCCAGCATCTGCAGTTCCTTCTTTAACACATAGAAATTAGGTGCAGGAGTAGGCCATTCGACCTTTCGAGCCCGCACCGCCATTCAATATGATCATGGCTGATCATCCAACTCAGTATCCCGTACCTGCCTTCTCTCCATACCCCCTGATCCCTTTAGCCACAAGGGCCACATCTAACTCCCTCTTAAATATAGCCAATGAACTGGCCTCAACTATCCTCTGTGACAGAGAGTTCCAGAGACCCACCACTCTCTGTGTGAAAAAATTCCTTCTCATCTCAGTCCTAAAGGATTTCCCCCTTATCCTTAAGTTGTGACCCCTTGTCCTGGACCTCCCCAACATCGGGAACAATCTTCCTGCATCTAGCCTGTCCAACCCCTTAAGAATTTTGTAAGTTTCTATAAGATCCCCTCTCAATCTTCTAAATTCTGGAGAGTATAAACCGAGTCTATCCAGTCTTTCTTCATAGGACAGTCCCGACATCCCAGGAATCAGTCTGGTGAACCTTCTCTGCACTCCCTCTATGTACAGTCCCAACTGCACAAGACACACAACTGGAGCATGGGGCCCAGTCTGAAGAAAGGTCTCGACCCGAAACGTCGCCTATCTCCTTCGCTCCTTAGATGCTGCTGCACCCGCTGAGTTTCTCCAGCTTTTTGTGTAACCCCCAGGGTATGAAGTATGCTCGGGGATGCATCACGGCATGGTTTGGGAACAGCTGCATCCAAGACCGTGAGAGACTGCAGGGAATTGGGATCACATTCGACACAGACATTTTTTTATTTAATTTTTCCTTCGTTTAGCGGGAGTTTGTTTTTCCCTTTTTTCTTTTTCTTTTTGTCTTTTTATCTTGGTGGGTTTTTTCTACATTTATAAGTTTTCTTTTAAAGACTTAACTATATTTACATAGAGACTGGGAGGTCTATAGTCAATGTGTATTTGGACACTGGACTCATATTCAGGCTATAGCTGTTATTAATGTAATCCTGATCCCTATGTATCAATATCATTTTTATGTTTATCTTCATTCTTTTTGCGTTGTTTTTTCTGTTTTTGTTTTTTGTTTTTTGGGGGAAAAAAAACTATAAAAAGATTTTAAAAGAAAGAAAAGATATTGTGGGCCGAAGGGCCTGTTCCCGTGCTGTACTGTTCCCATGTGTAGACGCACTGCGGACGCACCAAAGATAGACACAGAAAGCTGGAGTGACTCAGCGGGACAGGCAGCGTCTCTGGAGAGAGGAAATGGGCGACGTTTCGGGTCGAAATTGTGGACGCAGCCCAGACCATCGCACAAACCAACCTCCCTTCCACCGACTCCATCTACACCTCACGCTGCCTCGGCAAGGCCGGCAGCATCATCAAGGACCAGTCGCACCCCGGCCACTCCCTCTTCTCCCCTCTCCCATCGGGCAAGAGGTACAGAGGTGTGAAAACGAACGCACGCACACCTCCAGATTCAGGGACAGTTCCTTCCCGGCTGTTATCAGGCAACTGAACCATCCTACCACAACCAGAGAGCGGTCCTGAACTACCATCTACCTCATTGGTGACCCTCGGACTATCCTTGATCGGACTTTGCCAGCTTTATCTTGCGCTAAACGTTATTCATCTTATTCCCTTTATCAAGTTTGTGTACACAGTGGATTTGTACACAGTTGTAAACTTAAGACAATAAACTTAACTAATCTAAAACTTAAAACTAAAGACAGACACAAAAAGCTGGAGTAACTCAACGGGTCAGGCAGCATCTCTGGAAGAAAGGAATAGGTGACGTTTCGGGTCGAGACCCTTCTTCAGCCACGTTGGAGAGGAGAGCATTTCTTTCGGCGTCACGGTGGCGCAGCAGGTAGAGCTGCTGCATCACAGTGCCCGGGTTCGATCCCGACTACGGGCGCTGTCTGTATGGAGTTTGCACGTTCTCCCCGTGACCTGCTTTCCACGGGTGGACTTCCACTCCAAAGTCGCGCGGGTTTGTGGGTTAACTGGCTTGTGTTCAGGGATCGCTGGTCGGCATGAACTGGGTGGGCCGAAGGGCCTGTTTCCGTGCCCGAAGAAGGGTCCTCGACACGAAACGTCGCCCCATTCCTTCTCCCCAGAAATGCTGCCTGTCCCGCTGAGTTACTCCAGCATTTCTGGGTCGATCTTCGTTGCAAACCAGCACCTGCAGTTCCTTCCTGAAATAAATTATCATTCTCCTTCCCGCAGATCTTTATTAAAGAGCTTTGCAGCGGAGGGTCGGGACCTGTCTCCCGGTGAAACCAAAGCAATACTCGACGCTGGAGATGAGGATCACGATGGCAAGATCGGAAAAACAGGTTCGTGTCTTTTTAATGGAGACAGATATGTTGGAGAAACTCAGCGGGACAGGCAGCATCTATGGAGCGAAGGAAATAGGTGACGTTTCGGGTCGAGACCCTTCTTCAGAATGACCTGGAGTTTGGGGGGGGGAGGCAGGAGAAGAAAGAAAGAGGTGGAGACAGTGGGCTGTGGGAGAGCTGGGAAGGGGAGGGGAAGGAGGGAGAAAGCAGGGACTACCTGAAATTGGAGAAGTCAATGTTCATACCGCTGGGGTGTAAACTACCCAAGCGGAATATGAGGCGCTGCTCCTCCAATTTGCGGTGGGCCTCACTCTGGCCATGGAGGAGGCCCAGGACAGAAAGGTTGGATTCGGAATGGGAGTGTCTTTTTAGTTGAGTTTAGTTTAGGGAGACAGCACGGAAACAGGCCCTTCGGCCCACCGAGTCCGCGCTGACCAGCGATCCCCGCACACTGACACTATCCTACACGCTCAAGGGGCAATTTACACTTACCAAGCCAATTAACCTACAAACCTGAGATAGACACTGGAGTAACTCAGCGGGACAGGCGGCATCTCCGGAGAGGAGGTATGTGTGACGTTTCGGGTCGAGACCTTTCTCCAGTCTCCTGCCGAAACGTCACCTATTCCTTCTCTCCAGAGATGCTGCCGGTCCCGCTGAGTTACTCCAGCATGTTGTGTCTATCTTTGGTGTAAACCAGCATCTGCAGTTCCTTCCTACACAGGTTTGTAGGTTAATTGGCTTCGGTAAAAAACTGTAAATTGTTCCCAAGTGTGTGTGTGTCTGGGATAGTACGATCGCTGGTCGGCGCGGACTCGGTGGGCCGAAGGGCCTGTTTTCGCTGTGTCTCTAAACTAAACTTCTAAATTGAGGAAGGGTCTCGTCCCGAAACGTCACCCATTCCTTCTCTCCAGAGATGCTGCCTGTCCCGCTGAGTTACTCCAGCACTTTGTGTCTATCTTAAACTAAACTGAAGTAGGGCTTACAAGGCAGAATGTGGATTAATTGAGGTGAAATCAGCAGGTTTTCCGAGTCTGTGTGTGGGTGGGGGGGGAAACAAAGGTAGACGTGGCACGGGATACTGCGACTTTGTCCGCGCCCTTTGAGTGGCGACTGTTTGCACACCTTGGGTACGCAAGCAGAGAACTTCACCATGACGTCACACAGAGTCACAGAGTGATACAGCATGGAAACAGGCCCTTCGGCCCAACTTGCCCACACCGACCAACGTGTCCCAGCTACACTAGTCCCAGCTACCTGCATTTGGGCCACACCCCTCCAAACCTGTTCGATACATGTACCTGTCTAACGTTGGGATAGTCCCAGCCTCGACCACTTCCTCTGGCAGCTCGTTCCATACACCCACCACCCTCTGTATGAAAAAGTTACCCCACAGATTCCTATTAAATCTTTTCCCCTTCACCTTAAACCTATGTCCTCTGGTACTCTGGGCAAGTGACTCTGTGCATCTACCCGATCTATTCCTCTCATGATTTTGTACGCCTCTATAAGATCAACCCACACCCTTCTACCTTCAGTTTAAACCATCATCTTGCATCTTGTTCCATACACCCACCATTCTTTTCATCTTCACCTTGAACCTATGTCCTCTGGTCCTCGATTTCCCCCTTCACCTTGAACCCATGTCCTCTGGTCCTCGATTTGCCCCTTCACCTTGAGCCCATGTCCTCTGGTCCTCGATTTCCCCCACTGCGGGCAAGAGACTCTGTGCGTCTAACATGGTCACAGGTGACAATAGTTAATTCATTAATTCGTTCTTCTGAACGCTTCAACCGTGACGACTTACTCCGTTTTCTTCCCCCGTTTTCTAGAGTTTGCCCATCTTGTGCAGCATTCGTGAAAGACCTGAACCAGGCCAACTGTTCACTTGCCACCACCACCTGATCAGGAAGAGCGGGCCCCACTGGGGAACTCCGCAGTCAAAGGCATGTCCATCGCAAGCTCCTTCTATTTATTTGTACATTTTATACTCGTGTTTGTGCCACAAGATGCTGTCAAACAAATAAATGTCAAAGGACAAAAGGGCCTCTGTGGTGTTTGGTTCAAGAAGGAACTGCAGATGCTGGAAAATCGAAGGTGGACAAAAATGCTGGAGAAACTCAGCGGGCGAGGCAGCGTCTACGGAGCGAAGGAAATAGGCGACGTTACGGGTGGAGACCCTTCTTCAGGCTGATGTGGGGGTTGAGGGGAAGGAAAACTTCTTCAGTCTGAAGAAGGGTCTCGACCCAAAACATCGCCTATTTCCAACGCTCCATAGATGCTGCCTCACCCGCTGAGTTTCTCCGGCATTTTTGTCTCCTTATGGCGTGTAAGTGTAGTTTTAGTTTAGAGATACGGCGCGGAAACAGGCCGTTCGGCCCGCCCAGTCCGCGCCGACCAGCGATCCCCGCACACTAACACCACCCTACACGCACTAGGGACAACTTTACACGTACACCAAGCCAATAAACCGACAAACCTGCACGTCTTTGGAGTGTGGGAGGAAACCGAAGTCTTGGAGAAAACCCACGCGGGTCACGGGGATAACGTGCAAACTCCGTACAGACAGCACCCGTGGTCAGGATGGAACCCGGGTCTCTGGCGCTGCGAGGCAGCAACTCTACCGCGCCGCCCTAGACGTGGAAGGGTAAGGTGTGAAAACGAGATATCAAAGGGGACTAAGATCATGAAAAATGTAGAATATCGTTGTTAGCTCGGGGAACGTGACATCCAGGCAGATGGAGATAAAATTTAATCAGGAGAAAAGTCTGACTGGTCGGATAATGAGGACGGGGCGTGAGTCTTGGCTCGGTTCCCTGGAGGTGCAGACTGAGAGCTCGAAAACAGAATGAGTGCAAAAGGGTCAGGGTTTCCCAGGGAGAAAGTGATGGGCAGAATGGCCTCTCACTTGTCTGTGAATTTCCACAATACCACATGGAGTGATACAGCATGGAAACAGGCCCTTCGGCCCAACTCGCCCACACTGGCCAACATATCCCAGCTGCACTTGTCCCACCTGCCTGCATATCCATATCCCTCCTAACCATCCATGTACCTGTCTAACTGTTTCTTAAATGTTGCGATGGTCCCAGCCTCAACTAACTCCTCCGACAGCTTGTTCCCTACACCCACCACCCTTTGTGTGAAAAAGTTACCCCTCAGATTCCTATTAAATCTTTCTCCCTTCACCTTAAACCTATGTCCTCTGGTCCTCGATTCCCCTACTCTGGGCAAGAGACCCGATCTATTCCTCTCATGATTTTGTACACCTCTATAAGATCACCCCTCATCCTCCTGCGCTCCAAGGAATAGAGACCCAGCCTACTCAACCTCTCCCTGTAGCTCACACCCTCTAGTCCTGGCAACAATCTGTGGAATTCTCAGCCACAGAGGGTAGTTGAGGCCAGCTCATTGGCTATATTTAAGAGGGAGTTAGATGTGGCCCTTGTGGATAAAGGGATCAGAGGGTATGGAGAGAAGGCAGGTACGGGATACTGAGTTGGATGATCAGTCATGATCATATTGAATGGCGGTGCAGGCTCGAAGGGCCGAATGGCCTACTCCTGCACCTATTGTCTATGTTTCTAACAACCTTTAAACCCATAAAGCCAAAAGGGACAATAATTATAAGTAATTGGGGTTTTTCTTTAATTTATTGTGAGTAGGTTATAGGAATTAATTGGAGCAGTCTGGAGCAACTTGTGGGAATCAATAGATTCTCATGTTCTTTGGCTGAAGGTATTTTGGGATTCTCTCATGAGTGTGGCCTTCTCCTAGATCCATGGACATTGAGACTAATGGTGATGGCGTGCAGACATCCGTGTTCTCAATAAGTAACTTCTCGGCCATCGGCTTTCTTGAGATGGGGATGTAAAAGCTACCGACTGGGGACTCTCTTCCCCCGTCTCGCCGTTGTAGATGAAGGAACGACGGGAGAGGCAGAGGGTGGGGCAGATCTCTCCGTGGTCTATGCCAGGTCCACCTGCAGAGAAATGGGCTCTTTGGACCTGGTGGAGCCCAACGTCTCAATCTCAATGCACATCTACGGAGCGAAGTGGAGAGAGAGGGAGAGAGGGAGGGGGGGGTGGGGGAGAGGGGGAGGGGGAGAGAGAGAGGTGGGGAGGGGGAGAGAGAGATAGAGAGATAGAGGGAAAGAGGGATAGAGGGAAAGAGGGATGGGGGGGAGAGGGAGAGAGGGAGAGAGAGAGAGGAAGAGAGATGGGAAGAGAGTTTGTTTAATTTGGGAGTTCAGCTTAATTTAATTTAATTTAAATTAGCAGGCCCTTCAGCCCACTGAGTCCATGCTGGCCATCGATCACCCATCACACGAGTGCTGCCTTATCCCACGTCACCACCATCGGCAAGTCGCAGGGCCATTCGGCCCGTCGAGTCTACTTGCCATTCTATCAGGGCAGGTGTATCTGAGATCTCTCAACCCCCGTTCCCCTCTGCCCCTCTTGCGATGATGATGCCAGATGCCCCCACACCCCCCCGCTCCCCCCCCCCACACCCCCCCGGCGTTCTGCTCTGCGCGCCACCGCGGATACTCACCGGGGTGTGAGCGCACCGGGCGAACCTGTAGGCTCTGACCACTGCAGCCAGGGCAACCTTCACCAGCATGACGCTGACCTCGCTCCCCACTGTGGCCAGGGGCTGGATGCCAAAGGGCAGGAAGCAGTGAGGGTCTCGGGCAGCTTCCTCCTCGTTGGTGAACCTACCCACATGGAATAAAGGTCAGCCGACTTGCCCTCAACGGCCTCGCAGTAATGCCCCCTGTCCCACCTAGGAAACCTGAAGGGAAACCTCTGGAGACTTTGCGCCCCACCCAAGGTTTCCGTGCGGTTCCCGGAGGTTTTTGTCAGTCTCCCCTAACGGTCGAAAGTGGTTTCCGTTTTTAAAAATCGGTAATTTTTATAGTCGAAGCCGGTTGCGATGCTAGTTGAAGGTGGTTGCCAGAGGGACAAAAAACCTCCGGGAACCGCACGGAAACCTTGGGTGGGACGCAAAGTCTCCAGAGGTTTCCGTTCAGGTTTCCTAAGTGGGACAGGGGGCATAAAATTACCTTCAGGTCAGCTTGACGTAGATTACAAGACCTACACCAAACCCAAACCAACTAGGAGCAGACGAGGGCATTCGATCCAATTTGAGATTCCAGCGACCGAGACAGATGCGTTGCATCAATTTGTTCTTCCCCCGCCCAATTAAAGTACGGAATAGTCTTCGCCCGACCATGGTTACCCAACCAGATGCAACTAAATTTAAGGTAGCTCTTTCCACCCAAAAAACCCTTTCTGGCTTAAGTCCTCCCTCCACCACCTCCTGTTTCAATTCCATTTGGAATACTTTGGAGGACTAAGAAACCAAGGGAGGAGATGAGGAGGAGTTTCTTTAAATCTGTGGAATTCTTTGCCGCAGAAGGCGGTGGAGGCCACAAGTCAGTGGATATTTTTTAAACCACTTTCAAGCCAAGTCACTTCTATTTCTCCAGCACATTTACAAAACAACTCTCGTTGGCCAAAGTGCTTCACATTGGTGGAGGTACTAACGTTACACAACAGTGGTTCATAGATTAATTACATACATAAATACGCACATATAGCCCTCCCTCACAGGACGTCAAGAAAGGTTTTTAAGGCAGAGATAGGTAGATTCTTGATTAGTACGGGGGTCAGGGGTTATGGGGAGGAGGCAGGAGGATGGGGTTGGGAGGGAGAGATAGATCGGCCACGATCGAATGGCGGAGTAGACTAGATGGGCCGAATGGTCTAATTCCACTCCTATCCCATGACCTCATCAAGCAGCGATTCCTCTCCTCCAAACCCTCATCACTCTTCACCAATCTGTAATGAAGGGTTCTGAAACCCCGTACTACTCAAGAGGAAACAGGCCCTTCGGCCCATCGAGTCCGCACCGACCTGCGATCCCCGCACATTAACGTTAACCCACACACACTAGGGACAATTTACATTTATACCAAAGCCAACAAGTGTAATGGGTGATCAAAGTGTGCAAACGCACACAGCTCCAGATTCAGGGCCAGTTTCTTCCCAGTCGTTATCAGGCAACTGAACCATCCTACAAAACCAGAGAGCGGTCCTGAACTACTATCTACCTCATTGGTGACCCTCGGACTATCCTTGATCGGACTTTGCCGGCTTTACCTTGCACTAAACGTTATTCCCTTATCCTGTATCTGTACACTGTAGAAGACTGGATTGTAATCATGTATTGTCTTTCCGCTGGCTGGTTAGCACGCAACAACAAGCTTTTCACTGTACCTCGGTACACGTGACAATGAACTAAACTACATTGACTGCATCTAACCGAGGCGATTGCTGGCCTGTGAGGTGATGCTTCACTGGGTCAAATGTACCACACGCCTTTTCTACCAAGTCGACAGGTATTTATTTAGTTTAAATACAGTGTGAAAACAGGCCCTTCGGCCCACCGAGTCCGCGCCGACCAGCGATCCCCGCACACTAACACTATCCTACACACACTGGGGGCAATTTTAATTTTAATTTACACCGAGTCGACTAACTTACAAACCCGCACGTCTTTGGAGTGTGGGAGGAAACCGGAGAAAACCCACGCGGGTCACGGGGAGAACGTGCAAACGTCGTACAGACAGAGCCCGTGGCCGGGATCGAACCCGGGTCTCTGGCGCCGTGAGGCAGCAGCTCTGCCTCAGGGTTAGTTTAGTTTAAGTTAGTTTAGTTTAGATTAGGTTAATCTAGTTTCGTTGAGTTGAGTTTAGATCAGATTAGTTTAGTTTAGTGCAGTTTAGAGACACAGCGCGGAAACGTGCCCTTCGGCCCACCGAGTCTGCGCCGACCAGCAATCCCCGCACGGTAGAGGGCCTTTCCCACTTGGGTGTCATTTGCGCGTAATTTTCGCGACATCATTTACGGTGCATGGTACGCATTACGCGTGCATGGTGCGTGGTGACATAGGCAGTCACACGCGGTCGCGTGCCATGCCCCAGGATTTTGGGATGTACGAAATCTTTGCGCGCCATCGTGCAAATGACGCCGGCGTGCAATAGGCCCTTTACACTATCTTACACACGCTAGGGGCGATTCGCACATACACCAAGCCAATTAACCTACAAAACCCGTACGTCTTGCTACGGGCGCTGGCCAGGCACGGCTAGATTACCAAAATGGCGGACTCCTGGTTACCTGAGTGGGTTAAATTGGCACGGCTGGTCCCAGTATTCCCGGCTGTGATGCAAGACCCAGACGGGCACGACCACCCGGATCCCGCTGGGAATCTTCACCTGGCACGCCACGGTAGACCGCGTGCAGGCCGCCTGCACCCACACCCGCGGTGGGAACAGTCGCAGCGTCTCCTTCACCACCAGGCCCAGGTATTCCATCCCCACCGTGGCCTCGTAGGTCAAACCCTGTCGTCGGGGGAACGGAAAACAAAGACCAGTGATGAATATCGCCAACGTCCGAACGAATGACAGGTGCCGGTTCACACCGAACATTGGAGTCGTAAGGCCGGAGTAACTCAGCGTGACAGGGCTAGACTGGGCTCGATGGGCCGAATAGCCTAAATCTGCTCACTCATCGAGTCCCAGAGTGATACAGTGTGGAGACAGACCCTTCGGCCCAACTTGCCCACACACCGGCCAACATGTCCCAGCTACACTAGTCCCACCTGCCCATGTTTGGTCCATATCCGTCCAAACCTGTCCCATCCATGTACCTGTCTAACTGTTTCTTAAATGTTGAGAGATAGTCCCAGCCTCAACTACCTCCTCCGGCAGCTCGTTCCATACACCCACCACCCTTTGCGTGAAAAAGTTACTCCTCAGATTCCTATTGTCTTTTCCCCTTCACCTTGAACCTGTGTCCTCTGGTCCTCGATTCCCCTACTCTGGGCAAGAGACCCTGTGCGTCTACCCGATCTATTCCTCTCATAGAAACATAGAAACATAGAAATTAGGTGCAGGAGTAGGCCATTCGGTCCTTCGAGCCTGCACCGTCATTCAATATGATCATGGCTGATCATCCAACTCAGTATCCCGTACCTGCCTTCTCTCCATACCCTCTGATCCCCTTAGCCACAAGGGCCACATCTAACTCCCTCTTAAATATAGCCAATGAACTGGCCTCAACTACCCTCTGTGGCAGAGAGTTCCAGAGACCCACCACTCTCTGTGTGAAAAAATTCCTTCTCATCTCGGTCCTAAAGGATTTCCCCCTTATCCTTAAGCTGTGACCCCTTGTCCTGGACCTCCCCAACATCGGGAACAATCTTCCTGCATCTAGCCTGTCCAACCCCTTAAGAATTTTGTAAGTTTCTATAAGATCCCCTCTCAATCTCCTAAATTCTAGAGAGTATAAACCGAGTCTATGCAGTCTTTGTTCATAAGACAGTCCTGACATCCCAGGAATCAGTCTGGTGAACCTTCGCTGCACTCCCTCTATGGCAATAATGTCCTTCCTCAGATTTGGAGACCAGAACTGTACGCAATACTCCAGGTGTGGCCTCACCAAGACGCTATACAACTGAAGTAGAACCTCCCTGCTCCTATGCTCAAATCCTTTTGCTATGAATGCTAACATACCATTCGCTTTCTTCACTGCCTGCTGCACCTGCATGCCTACTTTCAATGACTGGTGTACCATGACACCCAGGTCACGCTCATGATTTTGTACACCTCTGTAAGATCACCCCTCATCCTCCTGCGCTCCAAGGAATAGAGACCCAGCCTGCTCAACCTCTCCCTGTAGCTCACACCCTCTAGTCCTGGCAACATCCTCGTGGATATTCTCTGAATCCCTACAAGTTTGACAATATCTCTCCTGGCAAGTAACACGGTGCCCGGAACTGAACACAATATTCTAAATGCAGTCTCACCAACGCCTTATACAACTGCAACGTGACCTCCCGACTTCTACAACTGATGGACCTCCACCAGATCACAGCTGATGGACTCCGTTCCTTCTCTCCACGGATGCTGCCTTCTCCTCCGCGCGTTGGCAGCGTTTACAGTTTTTTACCCCCAACATCCCACGCCCGCTGTTTCGGCCACCGAACAGTTTGTACCTTCTGCCCCGCAGTGCGTGCAACCTCCTGCTGGAGGCGGTGTTGTACGCCGGGGTGCAGGGCCAACAAATAAGCTGCAAACTCCAGGGTGAAGGTGGCGGCGTTGAAGGCGGAGACGAGGAACCTCAGCGTCTGCGCAACAAGCTCGCCCTCGCTCATCCCCGCTGTGGAGAGAGGACAGACAGCGAACCGGCGTCAGGGAGCGAGGAAGGGGACTTTAGATTGTTGCCTTGTTTGTGTGGGGCAGTTGCTAGGATACGGACGGAGGTGGTCGCTGGCCGGCACGGAGCTGGTGGGCCGAAGGGCCTGTTTCGGCGCTGAGACAGAGAGAGAGAGGGAGGGGGGGAGAGGGGGAGAGAGGGGGAGGGGGGAGAGGGGGGAGAGGGGGAGAGGGAGAGAGAGAGGGAGAGAGGGGGAGAGGGGGGAAGGGGGAGAGGGGGAGAGAGGGGGAGAGGGGAGAGAGGGGGAGGGGGGAGAGAGGGAGTGAGGGGGAGAGAGGGGGAGAGGGGGGAAGGGGGAGAGAGGGGGAGTGAGGGGGAGAGAGGGGGAGAGAGGGGAGAGAGAGTGAGAGGGGGAGAGAG
>OY740817.1:2948815-3070488 GCA_963514005.1 Raja brachyura
GGAATTTGATTTGCCGTGCAGTCGTACTAATAAAAAGCAACGGAACACACAACACACAAAACGCATTTTAACATAAACATCCACCACAGTGACTCCTCCACATTCCCCACCATGGCGGACGGAGGAAAGAAAATCCAATCTCGTCCCTCCTTTCCCTTCATAAATAACCAAAACAAAAATAAAATATCCAAAATAGCCAAGTGTTGCCGCTCCACCTGCTCCAAAGCGTTAACGAGCATCTTGACTGTCCTTTAACCAATCATCAGCTCGTACTAAGTTCCTACCCTGCCGTTACTATTTCCCACTGGAGAATGGAATCTTCACCCCGCTCCCTTCCGGGAGACATGTATTTCGACCGATGTACAAATTGCCTCACCCCCAGATATCTCCAAATGTGTCGTAGTTCTCCAGGTCCACCACGTGTATATCCTAGAGGTGAGGAAAATAACGTGAGGTTTGGGGCGGCGCGGTGGCGTTTGGGGCGGCAGAGACCCGGGGTCCGATCCCGACTACGGGTGCTCGCCTGCACGGAGTTTGCACGCTCTCCCCGTGACTGAGTGGGTTTCCTCCGGGCTCCCCGGTTTCCTCCCACACTCCAAAGACGCGCGGGTTTGTAGGTTAATTGGCTTTGGTGTAAATGTAAATTGTATTGCGTAGGATAGTGTTAGCATACGGGGTGGTCGCTGGTCGGCGCTGAACCGGTGGTCCGAAAGGTCTGTTTTCACGCTGTAGTTTCCCCCCCACACTCCGAAGACGTGCCGGTTTGTAGACAACTTGGCTTGGTATAAATGTAAATTATCCCTTGGGTGCGTAGGATAGGGATTGTAAATTATCCCTGGTGTATATGTAGGATAGTGTTAGTGTACGGGATGATTGCTAGTCGGCACGGACTCGGACAAAGACGTGCAAGTTTGCAGGTTAATTGGCTTGGCGTAAATGTAACAATGTCCCCAGTGAGCGTAGGGCAGTGTTAGGGTGCGGGGATCGCTGGTCGGCGCGGACCCGATGGGCCCAAGGGCCTGTTTCCGCGCTGTATCTCAAACCTATACTGTAAAAACAAAATCCTCCATATTAAAAATAGCTTGCCCCCGCACAGCTCCCTTAAACCTTTCCCCTCCCGCCATAAAGCTGCGCGCTTTTTGTATTTGATGTTTCCATCCGGGGAAATATATTATGGTTGTCTACAACAGTCGCCAACTTCCTCACTCCCAAATACAGGACAAATTCCCGACGGCAATTCGTTGACCGGCTCGGCCGTGTCTGGGTGAATGATGAGTCGGCCCCGGGTGCTGGACTGCACACAAAGCCCAGCCGGCGGGCCAGCTGAGGAGTTTTGGCCCCGGGGGCCTCGCGACATCGCGTGCAAAGTCCGGCGCCCCGTCCAGCTCGTGAACCGATGATCGGCCGTGAGAAGGAGGGGTGGCGGGGGTGGTGTTGGCGGTAAGCGAAGGTCCGAAGGTCGGACAGCTGGCCGGGCTGCCGAGCGACCGACGGGGCCACGGGCGAGGCGCTGCTGCTGCTGCTGCTGCTGCTGCACTCCATGGGCTGCACTACGTCGGGACGGGTGAGGCGGGGCCGGACGCAGCGCTCCCACCAAACAGTCCCCTGGACCCGAGCAGTAGCGGTCAAATACGGGACAAGGGCGGTCCCGTACGGGACAAACCAATTTAGCCCAATATACGGGATGTCCCGGCTAATACGGGACAGTTGGCAACCCTATGTCCACCCTGGTAATCTGTGCCTCTGGTAATTTTATATACTTCTACCATGCTATCCGGCGTTCCAGAGAAAACAATTCCTGTCTGTTCGCCTTCTCCCTACGGAGAATATCTCCCACAATCCAGGTATCATTGCGGTAAAGTTCAACTGAGACCCAAATAAAGGTTCCCGGCACGCCGCTACTGCCCTGCTCTTGTCTACGAGGCTTTACCGCCCCCCTTGACTCCATCCAAGGACCCAAACTGTCTTCCCAGGTGCGGCAGAGGTCCACCTGCACCTCCTCCAACCTCATCTGTTGCATCCGCTGCTCTAGGTGTCAGCTGCCCTACATCGGTGAGACCAAGCGCAGGCTTGGCGGTCGTTTCGCCCAACACCTCCGCTCGGTCCGCGTTAACCAGCCCGACCTCCAAGTGGCTCAGGGCCCGCCAGGCGGCTCACCTTGCGGTAGAAGTCGGGGATGGAGCCGAGGAAGAGTCTGGGTGGAGGACCCGGGATGTAGAGCTCCCTGAAGGTGCTGTACGGCCAGCAGGAGTACCTGCAACGAGAGGGGCGGCAACGGTTCACACGAGGGGCGGCGCGGTTTGGCGGGTGGCGGCGGTAGAGTTGCAGCCTCGCGGCGCCACAGACCCGGATTCCGTCGGGTAATAAACTACGGGTGCTTGTCTACGGGGAATTTGTACATTTTTCTCCAAGATCTTCGATTTCCCCCCACGCTCCAAAGACGTACAGGTTTGTAGGTTAATTGGCTTTGGTGGTAAGTGTTAATTGTCCCTAGTGTGTGTAGGGTCGTGTTAGTGTGCGGGGATCGCTGGTCGGCGCGGACCCACCTGGTGAGTCTACGAGCCGTGAGCGAAACAGGGATCGCTGGCCGGCACGGACTGGACGGGCCGAAGGGCCTGTTACCGCGCCGTGTCCCTAACACGACAAGCCAATACTTACAGGCCGAATAGTAACAGCACAAGTCCTCTCCATATCCAGGGGTTGGATGTGATCTCACACAGATAGAGCCAGGACTCGGAGCTCACCAGGGGCACCAACCAGGGTGGGATCAGAAATTCCTGGATCAGGTCCATTGGAAGACTGAAACTTTAAAAAAGATTCATAAATAAAAGATGGTCTAATCCATGTGTGCGGTGTGGTGCATCACTGATTGCTACAGGTGGTGACGTACAACATAGGAACAGCACAGGAACAGGCCCTTCAGCCCACAAAGCCTGTGCTGGACATGACGCCAAGACTCCTCTGCCAGCACATATAATGGGTGATGTTTCGGGTTGAGACCAGAAGAAGGGTCCCGACCCGAAACGTCACCCGTTCCTTCTCTCCAGAGAGGCTGCCTGTCCCGCTGAGTTACTCCAGCTTTTTGTGTCCATCTTCGGTTTAAACCGGCGTCTGCGGTTCCTTCCTCCACAAAAACAATTCAAGTCGGATGGACTTACAGCTAATATATTCCCCTAATCCAAGTACCATTCTGGTAAACCTCCTCTGCACCCTTTTCCAAAGCCTCCATGGTCTTCCTGTGATGGGGGCGACCACAACTGCACGCAACACTCTAAATGCGGCATCATAACCTTCTGACTCGAATACTCAATGCCCCGACCAATGAAGGCAAACGTACCATATGCTGGAGGAACTCAGCAGGCCAGGCAGCAGCTCTGGAAATGGGGATCTCTGATTGGGGACGATCAGCCATGATCACATTGAATGGCGGTGCTGGCTCGAAGGGCCGAATGGCCTCCTCCTGCACACGTTGCCTATTGTCTATTGGAATCATGGATGGGTAATGTTTCGAGGTCAGGGCCCTTACAAAAACATCCTTCAGAAGGGTCCTGGCCCAAAATACGTCACCTCTCCATGTTCTCCAGAGATGTTGCCTGACACTCCGCGTTCCTCCAGCACTTTGTCCCTTTCCTTGGCGAATCAGCATCTGCAGTTACTAGTTTCCAGAGCCAGGGGCCACAGTTTAACAATAAGGAGTAAGCCATTTAGAACGGAGATGAGGAGAGGAGACTTTTTAACCCAGCTAGTTGTGATTCTGTGGAATTCTCTGCCTCAGAGGGCGGTGGAGGCCGGTTCTCTGGATACTTTCAAGAGAGAGCTAGATAGGGCTCTTAAAGATAACGGAGTCAGGGGATACGGGGTGAAAGCGGGAATGGGGTACTGATTGGGGACGATCAGCCGTGATCATATTGAATGGCGGTGCTGGCTCAAAGGGCCGAATGGCCTACTCCTGCACCTACTGTCTATTGTACTATGCTTACACATTCTGTTGTGCTGTAGCAGTAGGAGTGTATTGACAGTGTAGGACTGCTTGTGTCTGCAGGAATTCATCGGGGGATGTTGCTTGGGACATGATCAACCTTTGCTGTTAGCGCAGAAGCGCTGGAGAATGCGGACTAAATATAAACTCCAAGGCCGGGGACAAGATGCTTTACAGGGGCCGTTACCTACTCAAGTTTGCTTCCACACCACAGCTGTTGCAGATCTGAATGCGTCGCCTCTCAGCGATGCAAAGCTCCCTGCAGCAGGGCGGGCAGCGTTGGTGGAGGTGTCCGCAGGGGGGCATGCGGGCGAGTGAGTGGACGGGGCGCAGCCTGCGGCGTGGACGGAGCCAACATTGGACACAGGACCAACCCCCCCAACACCCAACACCCCAACACCCGATCTTAACCTGACACAACTTGAAACATATAAGATTATTAAGAGTTTGGACACGCTGGAGGCAGGAAGCACGTTCCCGATGTTGGGGGAGTCCAGAACCAGGGGCCACACACAGTTCAAGAATAAGGGGTAAGCCATTTAGAACGGAGACGAGGAAAGACTTTTTCTCACATTGTGCGTTTGGCTGCCTGCAACTCCTTATCCCGGCTCAGGGGGTGAATGAAGAGGGGGCGGTCACGGTGGCGCAGCGGTAGAGTTGCTGCCTTACAGCGCTCGCAGCGCCGGAGACCCGGGTTCGATACCGACTGCGGGTGCTTGTCTGTACGTAGTTTGCACGTCCTCCCCGTCACCTGTTGTTGAGGGTCTGGGTTTTGTTGAAGATTGTTACGGGTTTGGACGCACTAGAGGCAGGAAACCTGTTCTCGGTGTTGGGGGGAGTCCAGAACCAGGGGCCATACACAGTTTAAGAATAAGGAGTAAGCCATTTAGAACGGAGACGAGGAAACACTTTTTCTCACAGAGAGTGGTGAGTCTGTGGAATATTCTGCCTCAGAGGGTGGTGGAGGCCGGTTCTCTGGATGTTTACAAGAGAGAGCTAGACAGGGCTCTTAAAAATAGCGGAGTCGGGGGATATGGGGAGAAGGCAGGAACGGGGAACTGATTGGGGATGATCAGCCATGATCACATTGAATGGCGGTGCTGGCTCGAAGGGCTGAATGGCCTACTCCTGCACCTATTGTCTATTGTCTATTGGCCCGTATGAACAAAACAAAGCCCTAATGCACCAAGGCTGTTCGTAGTTCATCGGTGGAGTTTGTCGCGTTCAATAGCCTGATGGCTGTCGGGAAGAAGCTGTTCCTGGACGTTGCAGTTTTCAAGTTTCCCGATGGTAGCAGCGAGATGAGAGAGTGGCCTGGGTGGTGTGGACGATGCTAGCTGCCTCTCTTTTGAGGCAGCGACTCCTGTAGATCCCTTCGACGGTGGGGAGGTCAGAGCCGGTGATGGACCGGGTAGCGTCCGCTATGATTTGTCATCTCCTTATTTCTCATCATCTTCCAGCAAAGCTCTGAGGGCAATATCTCAATTGCTTATTATCTTAACAATTAACTGGAAAGAACATGGAGGCTGATCATATGTGTGTAAAACTCAGCGGGTGAGGCAGCATCTATGGAGCGAAGGAATAGGTGACGTTTCTGGGTCTCGACCCGAAACGTCACCTATTTCCTTCGCTCCATAGATGCTGCCTCACGCATTGAGTTTCTCCAGCATTTTTGTCTACCTTCGATTTTTCCAGCATCTGCAGTTCTTTCTTAAACAAGATAAAGGGAATAACTGTTAGTGCAAGGTAAAGTCCAATCAAATAGTCCAATGGTCTCCAATGTGGTAGATAGTAGTTCAGGACCGCTCTCTAGGGAAGAAACTGCCCCAATGTGTCTCAATAATTCCGATGGAGACACAAGGATAGACACAATGTCCTCCAATTTGAACTGGGCCTCATTCTGACAGTGGAGGAGGCCCAGGACTGAAAGATTCCGACTCTCAGTCTGAAGAAGGGTCTCGACCCGAAACGTCACCCATTCCTTCTCTTCGCAGATGCTGCCTGTCCCGCTGAGTTACTCCATTCTTCCCATAGAGGGGGTACAGAGATGGTTCACCAGACGGATTCCTGGGATGGCAGGGCTTCCATATGAAGAAAGACTGGATAGACTCGGCTTGTACTCGCTAGAATTTAGAAGATTGAGGGGGGATCTTATGGAAACTTACAAAATTCTTAAGGGGTTTGGACAGGCTAGATGCAGGAAGATGTTGTGGAATGTTGTTCCCAATGTTGTGGAAGTCCAGAACAAGGGGTCACAGTTTAAGGATAAGGGGGAAGTCTTTTAGGTCTGAGATGAGAAAACATTTTTCACACAGAGAGTGGTGAGTCTGTGGAATTCTCTGCCACAGAAGGTAGTTGAGGCCAGTTCATTGGCTATATTTAAGAGGGAGTTAGATGTGGCCCTTGTGGCTAAGGGGATCAGGTGGTATGGAGAGAAGGCAGGTACAGGATACTGAGTTGGATGATCAGCCATGATCATATTGAATGGCGGTGCAGGCTCGAAGGGCCGAATGGCCTCCTCCTGCACCTATATTTCTATGTTTCCAGCTTTTTGTGTCTATTTTCGGTGTGAACCAGCCGTCCTTTCTCACACAAACTGCCGGTGAATCTGGAGGTGTCGGCAGCTTGATTCAATCCAAACACATTCTTTGCAGAGTGAAAGGTATGTGACTTCATATCCTTTGCCCCAGGCGTTAGATTTTAATCTGACATTTGCATTCACCTCACTTACACCTGTCACACCGCATCAGTGTCATGGCAACCATCCAAGGTGTCTTACATAAAGAGCAGAAATGAGCAGGGTTCACATCAACATGGTGGCAGCTGCAGAGTTGCTGCCTCACAGCGCTCGCAGCGCCAGAGACCCGTGACTCGCGTGGGTTTTCTCCGACATCTTTGGTTTCCTCCCACACTCCAAAGTCGTGCAGGTTTGTAGGTTAATTGGCTCGGTGTAAATGGAAATTGTCCCTAGTGTGTATGTGTGTGTGTGTGTGTGTGTGTAGGATAGTGTTAAGGGTTACACAAAAGGCTGGAGAAACTCAGCGGGTGCAGCAGCATCTAAGGAGCGAAGGAGATAGGCGACGTTTCGGGTCGAGACCCTTCTTCAGACAGGTCAAGGATCAGGGAAACGAGAGATATAGACGGTGATGTGGAGAGATAAAGAACAATGAATGAAAGATTTGCAAAAAAGTATCGATGATAAAGGAAACAGGCCATTGTAAGCTGTTTGTAGTGTGAAAATGAGAAGCTAGTGCGACTTGGGTGGGGGAGAGATAGAGAGAGAGGGAATGCCAGGGCCCGAGGGCTGAGGGAGAGGTGGGAAGGGGAGGAGGCAGCTTGGGTTAACAGAATTGAGAAAATTCAAGGTTTAAGCCCAGAGGATGCAGACTCCCCAAGTGGAATATGAGGTGCTGTTCCTCCAACTTGCGGTGTTGCTCACTCTGGCCGTGGAGGAGGCCCAGGACCGAGATGTCGGATACGGAATGGGAGGGGGAGTTGAAGTGCTGAGCCACCGGGAGGTCGGGTTGGTTATTGCGGACCGAGCGGAGGTGTTCGGCGAAACGATCGCCCAGCCTCCGCTTGGTCTCACCGATGTAGATCAGCTGGCATCTGGAGCAACGGATGCAGTAGATGAGGTTGGAGGAGGTGCAGGTGAACCTCTGTCGGACCTGGAAGGACTGCTTGGGTCCCTGAAAGGAGTGGAGGGGGGAGGTGAAGGGACAAGTGTAGCATCTCTTGCGGTTGCAAGGGAAATTGCCCGGGGAAGGGGTGGAGCGGGAGGGAAGGGAAGAATTGACAAGGGTATTAAGGGCCTTTCCCACTTTCACGACCTAATTCACGACCTCTGCCGAGTTTGCCCTTGACTCATGGTCGTAGCAGGCCGTGATGCTGGTCGTAGGTACTCGTGGCATCAAGCAGGTCGCGGCGTTTTTTTCTAGCCTGTTGAAAAATGTCCACGAGTAAAAAAGGTCGCGAATTAGGTCGTGAAAGTTGGACAGGCCCCTTTAGCGTGCGGAGATCGCTGTTCAGCACGGACTCGGTGGGCCGAAGGGCCTGTTTCCGAGCTGTATCTCCAAACTAAACTAAACCCACATATTCAAAACAAATCATAATAAATCTCTCATAAATCAACCTCGAACAACCACACTCACGGGAGTTAATTGACGTTATTTTTTTATTTATTCATTCGTAGGATGGGTTAGGGGGCATCGGTTTAGTTTAGATATACAGTGCGGAAACAGGCCCTTCGGCCCACCGAGTCCGTGCTGACCAGCGATCCCCCCCCCCCGTACACTAAAACTGTCCTACACGTACTAGGGACAATTTACAGGAGACAAAGTTTAAAGGAGATGTTCGGGGCAATGTATTTTCATACAGAGAGGCGTGAGAGGCTGGAATGTACTGTCAGGACCAGTGGTGGTGGAGGCAGTTACAATAGGTCAGTTTATTGTCACGTGTACCGAGGTACAGTGAAAAGCTTTTGCTGCGTGCTAACCAGTCAGCGGAAAGACAATACGTGATTATAATCGAGCCATTTACAGTGTACAGGTACAGGATAAGGGAATTGTTAAAGAAGGGTCTGAAGAAGGGTCTCGACCCGAAACGTCGCCTATCTCCTTCGCTCCTTAGATGCTGCTGCACCCGCTGAGTTTCTCCAGCTTTTTGTGTAACCCAGGATAAGGGAATAACGTTTAGTGCAAGGTGAAGCCAGCAAAGTCCGATCAAGGATAGTCCGAGGGTCACCAATGAGGTAGATAGTAGTTCAGGACCGCTCTCTGGTTGTGGTAGGATGGTTCAGTTGCCTGATAACAGCTGGGAAGAAACTGTCCCTGAATCTGGAGCTGTTTAAGAGGCTTTTACTGCAGATAGGCACATAGACACATAGGAAAGGTAGCCACAGCTCTCCATACTGCACTGTCCCACCTGGAGCAGCGGGGAAGCTATGTGCGAATGCTCTTTGTGGACTACAGCTCTGCTTTCAATACTATCCTTCCCCAACAAACTGGTGGACAAACTGGGGGACTTGGGACTTCCACACTCCACCTGCATGTGGATAAATAGCTTCCTGTCGGGCCGCAGCCAGAGAGTCAGAATGGGCCATCACACATCCACGGCCCTCAGCCTCAGTACTGGCTCTCCACAGGGCTGCGTGCTGAGCCCCCTGCTCTACACCATCTACACGCATGACTGCACCTCCGCCCATCACAGCAACACCATTGTCAAATTTGCAGATGACACTACGGTGGTGGGGCTCATCTCCGGGGGGGACGAGTACGCCTATCGGGATGAGGTGGAGCAGCTGACAGTGTGGTGTGGAGAAAATAACCTGCTCCTGAACACCTTAAAGACCAAGGAGATAATAATAGACTTCAGGAAGAACAAAACGGAAATGGTACCACTAACCATCAGAGGGGACTGTGTGGAGAGGGTGGCGGATTTCCGCTTCCTGGGAATCCATATTGAGGAGGACCTGACGTGGAGCGTGAACACCTCTGCGCTGCTGAAAAAGGTCCAGCAGAGACTGCACTTCCTGAGGGTGCTCAGGAAGAATAACATCACACAGAGACTGCTGCTGTCCTTTTATCGGTGCTCCATTGAGAGCATCCTAACATACTGTGTATGCGTGTGGTACACCAGCTGCACAGCGGCTCAGAGGAAAGCGCTCCAGAGGGCCATTGACAACTCCCAGAGGATTGTCGGCTGCCCTCTCCTTACCTTGGAAGACTTACACAGTTCCCGCTGCATCAAAAAATCCCAGAATATTATAAAGGACTTTTCCCACCCCGGACACTCCCTGTTTGAACTGTTGCCGTCAGGCAGACGGTACAGATCTACAAGGACAAGGACAAACAGACTTAAAAACAGTTTTTACCCCACTGTTATAAAGGCACTAAATGTAGCCGCCAAGGAACGTGGGGACTAAGGGACTGTGGTTGGTACACTGTGAAATCCACAGAAGGATGTAGGGTTGGGCGTTTATGCGTGCTGTTTTTATATTTCATATTTATTTTAGTTGTTTATCTTTTTAATATTTTACCTTGCATGTATCATTAGCTTTTATGGTTTGAATGTTGCACTGACTGGCTGACATTTTTAAATTTTGTTCTACATGGTTCATGTTACAATGACAATAAAGAAACTATTCTATTCTAATTCTGAAATGTAGGTATATGGATCATGTTCATGCAGGTGAGACTAGTTTTCGCTGTGAACATTTTCGGCTGATGGGACGGTTCTTGTGTTGCATTTTTCCTATTAAACAAGAGATCAAGTGCTGGAGTAACTCAGCGGGTCAGACAGCATCACTGGAGAGCGTACCTTAGATAGTTTATCCATGTTCTCCAAAGATGCTGCCTGACCCGCTGAGTTACTCCAGCACTTTGTGTTTTTTTTTTAAAGTAAACCAGCATCTGCAGTTCCTTGTTTCTGCACTTTGCTCTGTTCCATCGTGACGATATAGAATGATCTTCCAGCAGAAGTAGTGGAGGCAGGATCGATTTTAACATTTAAAAGAAAAGTTGATAGGTATATGGGCGGGAAGGGAACGGAGGGGGATGGTCTGAGTGCAGGTAGATGGGACTAGGGGAAAATAAATGTTCGGCACGGACTGGAAGGGCCGAGAGGGTCTGTTTCCATGCTGTAATTGTTATATGGTTATATGATAGAGATCGCTTTAGGTAAACACAAAACGCTGGAGTAACTCAGTGGGACAGGCAGTCGCAAAGCAGGTGTTTCTTCTTCAGACCTGAAACGTCACCCATTCCTTCTCTCCAGAGATGCTGCCTATCCCGCTGAGTTACTCCAGCTTTTTGTGTCTATCTTTGGTGTAAACCAGCATCTGCAGATCCTTCCGAGAGATGGCTTTAGCTACTTATTGAAATGTGGACATGTTTTTAAGAAGTGTCTCGACCCGAAACGTCACCCATCCCTTCTCTCCAGAGATGCTACCTGTCCCGCTGAGTTACTCCAGCTTTTTGTGTCCATCTTCCGTTTGCGTTCGACAGGGGTATTTGCAAAAGTAAAAGAGAGGTGAACACGATAGAAAAATCCATGTGAATTCTCACCAGACAATAGAACTACCAAGTAATATTTAGTGAGATATGCTTCTAATGGTCCTCCCCTCGACACTTTGAAGAACAAGTGTACCGCGATTAGACTCTTACCTGCAGGAATCAGGTAGATCGTTCTAACGTTTCCTGTATTTAAACCTGTTGCCACATTCCAAGTTCATTATGAAGTCATCCCAGAGAACTCCTTACATGTTACATTGTGATATCAGGCATTATGAAGACTGAGTGTAGGATGTGATCTTATAGAGGTGTACAAAACCATGAGAGGAATAGATCGGGTAGATGCACCGAGTCTCTTGCCCAGAGTAGGGGAATCGAGGACCAGAGGACATAGGTTTGAGGTGAAGGGGAAAATATTTAAGAGCAACACAAGGGGCGGTGGGTGTATGGAACGAGCTGCCAGAGGAGGTAGTTGAGGCAGGGACTATCGCAACGCTTAAGAAAGAGTTAGACAGGTACATGGATAGGACAGGTTTGGAGGGATTTGGGTCAAACGCGGACAGGTGGGACTTGTGTCACAGCATGGTTATTGTGGGCCGAAGAGCCTGTTCCCATGCTGCAGTGATCTATATTCGGTATTCTAAATCCTCTCTAATCTAAAGATCGAAATCTCCAAGGGGCAGCACGGTGGCGCAGCGGTAGAGTTGCTGCCTCACAGCGCCAGAGACCCGGGTTCGATCCCGACCACGGGTGCTGTCTGTACAGAGTTTGTACGTTCTCTCGGTGACCTGCGTGGGTTTTCTCCGGGTGCTCCGGTTTCCTCCCACACTCCAAAGACGTGCAGGTTTGCAGGTTAATTGGCTTCTGTGTGTGTGGGATAGTGTTAGTGTGTGGTCGGTACGGGCTCGGTGGGCCGAAGGGCCTGTTTCTACACTGTATCGCACTGTAGCGGGTGAGGCAGCATCTATGGAGCGAAGGAATAGGTCGAGACCCGAAACGCCACCTATTCCTTTGCTCCATAGATGCTGCCTCACCCGCTGAGTTTCTACAGCATTTTGTCTACCTTTGATTTTTTCCAGCATCTGTAGTTCCTTCTTAAACACAAAAAGCTGGAGAAACCTAGCGGGCCAAACACCATCCCTTCAGTCTGAAGAAGGGTCTCGAGCCGAAACATCACCTATTCATTGTCTCCAGAGATGCTGCCTGTTCCGCTGAGTTACTCCAGCACTTTGTGTCTATCTTTGGTTTATACCAGCATCTGCAGTTCCTTCCTACACAAATAAACATACAGATTCGATTGCAAAATGCACTGTAGATTAACACATGTTTCAACAGCCAAACCTTTATTCTAAGTGTTGGATGGAAATGTAAATGACAGCTGAGTAGGAACGACATTTCTAAGACATTCTTTGTATCGTTGCAAATTCTTAATCACATAATATCATTATTAATACATTCATAGCCAGCTACATCGATGACTGTGGGCTCTGAGGTGCAGCCCAATGGTGTAGTGGGTACAGCTTCTGCCTCACAGCACCAGAGCTCCCGGTTCAATCCCGACCATCGACTCTTGTAGACTTTAGAGAAACAGCGCGGAAACTGGCCCTTCAGTCCGCGCCAACCAGCGATCGCCCCGCACACCAGCACTATCCTACATGCAAAGGACAATTTACAATTTACAAAAGCTAATGCCCCTGTCCCACTTAGGAAACCTGAACGGAAACCTCTGGAGACTTTGCGCCCCACCCAAGGTTTCCGTGCGGTTCCCGGAGGTTTTTGTCAGTCTCCCTAATGGTTGAAAGTGATTTCCGTTTTAAAAATCGGTAATTTTTTAGTCGAAGCCGGTTGCGATGCTGGTTGAAGGTGGTTGCCGGAGGACGAAAACCTCCGGGGACCGCACGGAAACCTTGGGTGGGGCACAAAGTCTCCAGAGGTTTCCGTTCAGGTTTCCTAACGACCTCTCCGACGACCTCTCTTGGACCCACAATACCTCAACTCTGATCAAGAAGGCTCACCAGCGTCTCTTCTTCCTGAGGAGACTGAAGAAGGTCCATCTGTCTCCTCAGATCCTGGTGAACTTCTACCGCTGCACCATCGAGAGCATCCTTACCAACTGCATCACAGTATGGTATGGCAACTGCTCTGTCTCCGACCGGAAGGCATTGCAGAGGGTGGTGAAAATTGCCCAACGCATCACCGGTTCCTCGCTCCCCTCCATTGAGTCTGTCCAAAGCAAGCGTTGTCTGCGGAGGGCGCTCAGCATCGCCAAGGACCTCTCTCACCCCAACCATGGACTGTTTACCCTCCTACCATCCGGGAGGCGCTACAGGTCTCTCCGTTGCCGAACCAGCAGGTCCAGGAACAGCTTCTTTCCGGCGGCTGTCACGCTACTCAACAACGTACCTCGGTGACTGCCAACCACCCCCCCCCCCCCCCCCGGACACTTATTGTTATTTATCCAAATCATTTGCTGTGTCGCTCTTCCAGGGAGATGCTAAATGCATTTCGTTGTCTCTGTACTGTACACTGACAATGACAATTAAAATTGAATCTGAATCTGAATCTGAATCTAAGTCGGGACAGGGGCATAACTAACCTACAAACCCGCACGTCTTTGGGGTGTGGGAGGAAACCCGAGCCCCCCCGGAGAAAACCCACGCGTGTGACGGAGAGAACGCACACACAGCCCCTGTGGTCAGGATCGAGCCGGGGTCTCTGGCGCTGTGAGTCAGCAACACTACCCGCTGGGTCACCGTGCCATATTTAAGAGGGAGTTAGATGTGGCCCTTGTGGCTAAGGGGATCAGAGGGTATGGAGAGAAGGCAGGTACGGGATACTGAGTTGGATGATCAGCCATGATCACATTGAATGGCAGTGCAGGCTCGAAGGGCCGAATGGCCTACTCCTGCACCTAATTTCTATGTTTCTATGTGCCCGTCCCATTTTCCTTTGAGATCTAAACACAACATTTATCCCAAAAATTGGTAAAAAAGGGAAACAAGACACAGATCACGGAGACACAGGGAACTGCAGATGCTGGAATCTGGAACAAAACACAAAGTGCCGGAGGAAGCGGGCAGCATCTGTGGAGGGAATGGACAGACGTCCGTTTTGGGTCGGGAGACGATGTTCCCTCCACAGATGCCGCCTGACCCGCTGAGTTCCTCCAGCACCGTGTGTGTATGATACGGATCACGCTCTCTCCCTCTCTCTAGAGCGGCAGGACCAGCACTTCTATCGTCCTGTCTATCGGATATGCGGTGTCGATCGATCATTGGTCACTGTCGGCCTCAGTTTCACAGTCGCAAAGGGATTCGTTCCCCTAAAGGACGCAAAACAGAAAGGCAGAGAATTAGCTTAACGACCACTCCCGTCCTCCCCACGTTCGAGGAGTCCACATCACCAACAACTTCAGAAACGATAGCAGCAGAATTAGGCCATTCGGCCCATCACGTCTACTCCATCCACCCTGCTAACCCCATTCACCCCTAGTCGGGATCGAACCCGGGTGTCTGAGGCAGCAACTCCACCATGTCGCCCCCTGGTGATCAAGCGTAGGATTTAGTTCACCTCTCTGTATGAGGAGAATGAGGGTCTGTCTTTTTTTATTTTTTGTCTCGTTTTCTCGTAGTGTTTTTGTTTTAGCTGGGTAAGTGTGCGGGGGTGGGGGAAACCTTTAAAATCTTTTCCCTGTACGGAGGACCCGACCTTTCCTCTGTCGGGTCTCCGTTACCGTTGGGGCCTAGCACCGTGGAGCGGCCTCCAACCGGACCTGGGGCTCCAGCCGCGGAGCCTGCGGCCTACTCACCGTCGTGGAGCCTGCGGCCTACTCACCGTCGTGGAGCCTGCGGCCTACTCACCGCCGTGGAGCCTGCGGCCTACTCACCGCCGTGGAGCCTGCGGCCTACTCACCGTCGTGGAGCCTGCGGCCTACTCACCGTCGTGGAGCCTGCGGCCTACTCACAGTCGTGGAGCCTGCGGCCTACTCACCGTCGTGGAGCCTGCGGCCTACTCACCGTCGTGGAGCCTGCGGCCTACTCACCGTCGTGGAGCCTGCGGCCTACTCACCGTCGTGGAGCCTGCGGCCTACTCACAGTCGTGGAGCCTGCGGCCTACTCACCGTCGTGGAGCCTGCGGCCTACTCACCGTCGTGGAGCCTGCGGCCTACTCACCGTCGTGGAGCCTGCGGCCTACTCACCGTCGTGGAGCCTGCGGCCTACTCACCGTCGTGGAGCCTGCGGCCTACTCACCGTCGTGGAGCTGGCCGAGTTCGGAATGGGAGGAGCTGTGGTGGTGCGCTGCTGCTGCCCGACCCCGGAGTTCGGAGGCTCCAGCTGCAGGCCCGGTGGACGGTGACACCGGGAGCTCGCGGGTCCCTGGTGGGAGACCACTTTTCGGAGCACCCGCAGCGGCAACTTCTCCCGCCCGAGTTGCGGGGTTGAAGACATCGATCGGCGCGGCTTTAATGGCCGCGGGACTTGCTAGGGCCCGCCTGGGGCTCCAACATCAAGACCCGGAGCGGGGCCTTGCATCGCCCGGCACGGCCTGAATGGCTGCGGGACTTATTTACCATCGCCCGCCGGGGCTTTGACTCTGACATCGGGAGGAGAATGGGGAGTGCAGGGGAGAGATAAGACTTTGCCTTCCCTCACAGTGCGGAGGAGCTTCACTGTGATGGATGTTTGTGTCAATTGCGTTGCGTCTTGGTTCTTTTTCTTGTATGTATGACTGCAGAAACCAAATTTCGTTTGAACTTCAACGAGGTTCAAATGACAATAAACGATATTGTGTTGTATTGTATCTGTGCCATCATTTGGACTTTGGTTCCAGCACCTTAACCAGCCGAAGGGCCCATAAGGTCATAGTGATAGGACCAGAATTAGGCCATTCAGCCCATCAAGTCTACTCTGCCACTCAATCATGGCTGATCTATCTCTCCCACCTAACCCCATTCTCCTGCCTTCTCCCCATAACCCCTACACCCGCACTATCACTTCACCCTCAAGAATCTATCTATCTCTGCCTTAAAAATATCCATTGACTTGGCCTCCACAGCCTTCTGTGGCAAAGAATTCCACAGATTCACCGCCCTCTGACTAAAGAAATTCCTCCTCTTCTCCTTCGTAAAGGAACGTCCTTTAATTCTGAGGCTGTGCCCTCTAGTCCTGGACTCTCCCACCAGTGGAAACATCCATCTCACTATTCGGTAAGTTTCAACTTTCAGCCTATATTAAAGCAATGGTCAAGAAAGCCCATCACCGCCTCTACTTCCTCAGGAGGAAGTTCGCCATGCCCCCAACAACTCTCACCAACTTCTATAGATGCACCCTAGAAAGCATTTTTATCGGGACGCATCACAGCTTGGTTCGGGAACGGCTCCATCCAAGACCACAAGAAATTGGAGAGAAGTGGGGACGTAGCCCAGGCCATCACACAAACCAAACCAACTGAACCATCCCACCAACAACTAGAGAGCAGCCCGGAACTACTATCTACCTCATTGGAGACCCTTGGACTTAGTTAGACTTTGCTGGATTTACCTTGCATTAAACGTTATTCCCATTATCCTGTATCTGTACACTGTGGACGGCTCGACTGTAATCATGTGTTGTCTTTCCGCTGACTGGTTAGCATGCAACAAGTGCTTTTTCGCTGTACCTCGGTGCCAAGAAACCCAACTAATCCAAACCTAGCTGACGTCATCAAACATTATCACCCTGCACATCTTGTCAAGCTGTCTGAATGAAAAGAAAGCCTTACCTGGGAAAAAGTTCGTGCTGGTTTTCTGTCCCGCCAAAGAGCTAAAGAGAAAACCGAGAAATTAAACACTCAATTTTTGTTTCCAAACAATAAAAGCGGAGAGAACTTCTGTCACAGGATTGTGTCTCTCCATATCCAAGCGCGTCTTGTCTTTCACCTGCCCTGTGAGAACATCTAAACGCATTTCACTCAAGTGTTAATTGGTGATGAACAATAAGCATTGACATGGTCAATGAGAATAATACTGGGGTGGGGGGAGGTTGCAACCTTCACGTGGTCCACCCTGTTTTTGACAAATGCAATCAACCCGACGTGCACAATCAAATAAGATCAAATAGAACAGGTTAACCATATAACAGTTACAGCACGGAAACAGGCCTTCTCGGCCCTTCCAGTCCGTGCCGACCATTTATTTTCCCCCATTTATTTTTCAACAACTTTAGGCCGTGCACGCCACACGCAAGAAGTTGAAGAAGTATAATACTTAGAACTAGAGTGTGAACGGGCGATCGTTCCATTGTTCGTGTGTCGGAAGGAAGTGCAGATGCCTTTTTAAACCGAAGATAGACACAAAATGCTGGAGTGACTCAGCGGGACGGAACGAGGTCATTCCTTTCCTCCAGCTGAACCGACAGTCGCTGGACACCTCCGCTCAGTCCACCTTGATCTCCCAGTTTCCAGACACTTTAACCCCCCCCTCCCATTCCCACACTGACCTTTCTGTCCTGGGCCTCCTCCACTGTCAGAGTGAGGCCCAGCGCAAATTAGAGGAACAGCACTTCGTATTTCACTTGGGCACAGTGGTATGAATTTTGATTTCTCTAACTTCGAGTAATCCCTGCATCCCCTTCTTTCTCCATCCCCCCACCCCCCCGTCCCCCACCCTAGTCCCCTTGCTCACTTCACCGTTTATATCCATTCATAATCACCTCGTCCCCAGCCAACAATGGACCATTGTGGGCTCTATCTCTCCTGAGTCACCGATGCAGGCTGGGCTTTGTTCCCATACATCTAGTTTCCCCCTCCATGACTCACAGTCTGAAGAAGGGTCACGACCAGATGCATCGCCCATTCCTTCTCCCCAGAGATGCTGCCTGCCCCGCTGAGTTACTCCAGCATTTAGTGTCTATCTTCGGTGTAAACCAGCATCTGCAGTTCCTTCCTACACAGTAGGAATTCCCTGCTGGAGAACAGGTTATAATACAGGGCAATAGCACCATCTGCTGGCATTTCATTCTCTTCTAATCAAAAGAGAACACAGCCTTGAAATTAGACAAAAATGCTGGAGAAACTCAGCGGGTGAGGCAGCATCTGTGGAGCGAAGGAATAGGTGACGTCTCGGGTCGAGATGCTGCTGCACCCGCTGAGTTTCTCCAGCATTTTTGTCTACCTTCGATTTTTCCAGCATCTGCAGTTCCTTCCTAAACACAGTCGTGAAATTAGTTTGGCTTACTTTTGAAATACAGAGCGGAAACAGGCCCTTCGGCCCCTCGAGTCCACGCCGACCATCGATCACCCGTTCACACTAGTTCTATGTTATCCCACTTTCTCATCCACTCCCTACACACTAGGGGCAATTTACAGATGGGCCGATTGACCTACAAACCCGCACGTCTTTGGGATGTGGGAGGAAACCGGAGCGCCCGGAGGGAACCCACTTGCTCACATGAGGATCGTGCAAACTCCACGCGGCTATGACTGGAGGTCAGGATCGAACCGGGCTACTCTGGGGTGGCGATGAAGGATTCTACCAGTGACAGGATGGCAGACTATTCTCAGCAAGGCCCAAGATATACATGTATAAAACTCAAAAACGCTGAGGAAGACACAAGGAATTGCAGACGCTGGAACCTTGAGTAAAATACAAAGCACTGGAGGATCTGATTGATGAAAGGATAGATCGACTGGGCTTGTATTCACTGGAATTTAGAAGGATGAGAGGGTATCTGATAGAAAAATATAGGATTCTTAAGGGTAGATGCAGGAAAAATTTTCCCCATGTTGGGGGAGTCCAGAACCAGGAGTCACACAGTTTAAGAATAAGGGGTCGGCCATTCAGGACTGAGGTGAGGAAAAAGATTTTCACCCAGAGAGTTGTGAATCTGTGGAATTCTCTGCTACAGAAGGCAGTGGAGGCCAAATCACTGGATGTTTTCAAGAGAGAGTTGGATTTAGATCTTAGGGTTAACGGAATCAAGGGATATGGGGAGAAAGCAGGAATGGGATACTGATTCTGGATGATCAACCCTGATCATATTGAATGGCGGTGCTGGTTCGAAGGGCCGAATGGCCTACTCCTGCACCTATTTTCTATGTTTCTATCTCCACGGGTCAGTCAGCATCTGTACAGGAAAATAGACAGACAACGTCTCCCTTCCTCGATCCATTCCCTCCACAGACACTGCCTGCCCTGCTGAGTTCCTCCAGCATGTTGTGTCTTTTTGCTCAAGATTCTTGCGCCTGCAGTTCCTCATGTCCCCGATGTACATGCAGAGATGTCACACTTCAAATTCTCAAACCAAACTCAACAAAACACTTTGCGCAGGAAGGAACTGCAGATGCTGATTTTATACCAAAGATAGACTTAAGGGCCTGTCCTACCAGCATCCGACTCCATGCGATGAGCGCGATCAAACTAGAAGCGGGGGCCGCGCAGAGGTCGGGTGATCCCCTGTACAGGGCCGTTCCCACCAGCATGCGCCTGCATGCGGCAAGCGCGACCAAACCGGCAGCGAGGGCCGCGCGGAGGCCGGGTGAGTGGCGCAACGCGGCGCAAAGTGAGGCGAACTTGGAGCGAAGTCTTAAAGGTAAGTTCGCCAGGACAGAGAGGGGCACACAGAGAGGGGCACAGAGGCACACACACAGAGGGTCACGGAGGCACCTACAGATAGGTTCACGGAGGCACGACGTCGAGGCGGTGTGTAATGCGTCGAGGCGACTGCGAGCCGACAAGCCGTTGCCGCGCGGAATTTTTGAACATGGTCAGTTTTTCGGAGCCCCGCGCGATGTCGGGACGAACTCCGCACGGCTCCGGCGATCGAAGTGGGACCGGCCCCGCGACGCCGGACGGCTCAAGCGACCACGTTAGGTCGCGCTCATCGCATGGAGTTGCATGCTGGTGGGACAGGCCCTTTAGAATGCTGGAGTAACCCAGCGGGTCAGGCAGCGTCTCTGGAGAAAAGGAATGGGTGACGTTTTGGATCAAAACCTTTCTTCAGACTGTTTTTGTCAATTGTTCATTCACCAATGTTGAAAAGGGTCTGAAGGGGTGTCCCGGCCCCAAAACGTCACCTATTCCGTTTCTCCAGAGATGCTGCCTGACCCGCTGAGTTCCACCGGCATTTTAGTATAGTTTAGTTTAGAGATACAGCGTAGAAACACAGGTTCAGGACAGCTTCTTCCCTGCGGTTGTTACTCTACTTAAATGCCCCTGTCCCACTTAGGAAACATGAACGGAAACCTCTGGAGACTTTGCGCCCCACCCAAGGTTTCCGTGCGGTTCCCGGAGGTTCCCAGAGGTTCCCGGAGGTTTTTGTCAGTCTCCCTAATGGACGAAACTGACAAAAACCTCCGGGAAACCTTAGTGGAGCACAAAGTCTCCAGAGGTCTCCGTTCAGGTTTCCTAAGTGGGACAGGGACATTAACTCTGCCAGTCATCCCCCCCCCCCCCCCCCCCCATCGGACACTCCTTCCCCCAGTGACTGATCTCCCCCCCCCCGAAAATTGCACGACTGCTACTGTATATACATATATATCAGCTACTGTTCCATTATTCTGTGTTCGCACTTCTGGGTGAGATGCTAACTGCATTTCCTTGTCCCTGCACTTGTACACTGCACAATGACAACAAAGTTTGAATCTGAAACGAGCCCTTCAGCCCACTGAGTCCGTGCCGACCAGCGATCCCCGCACGCTCGCACCATCCTACACACACACACTAGGGAACATTTACAATTTTGACCGAAGCCAATTAACCTACAAACCTGCACGTCTTTGGAGTGTGGGAGGAAACCGGAGCACCCGGAGAAAACCCACGCAGGTCACGGGGAGAACGTGCAAACTCCGTACAGACAGCGCCCGTAGTCAGGATCGAACCTGGCGCAGTGAGGCAGCAACTCTACTGCTGCGCCACCAAGCCGAATTTGTGTCTATCTTCAGTAAAACACTTTTATCTTGAAGATGAACAACAGATTCTTCTCTAAGAGGGGGAGAGGGACACAGGGGAGACTACAGGTGATGGGAACTTGAGCAGGGCACTGGAGGAGAGGGTCAGGCAGGAGGGAATCGACAGGTAAAGCTTGAAGTCGGGTATGAAGAAGGGTCTTCACATAGAAACAAAATGCTGGAGTAACTCAGCTGGACAGGGCAGCAGCATCTCTGGAGAGAAGGAATGGGTGACGTTTCGGGTCAGTCTGAAGAAAGGTGTCGACCCGAAACGTCACCCATTCCTTCTCTCCAGAGATGCTGCTGCCCTGCCCCGCTGAGTTACTCCAGCATTTTGTTTCCATCTTCGGTTTAAACCAGCACCTGCAGTTCCTTCCTGCACATTACATCCACCAGGTCTGCTCACCAGTAGAACAATCATGCAAACTCCACAAAGAAAACACTTCCGATTAACCCTCTCGCACACCATAATTGCTGCCAGCTCCGTGGTTTTTATGCTTTATAGATTTGGTCTTTCCAAATCAGTGATGGGGTTTTTCAGTGTGTGTTGGTGCCACTGCTCCGAGCTTTCTAACACGTACAGAAGGCACTTGGGTGGCACAGTAAGTAGAGTTGCTGCCTCACAGCACACATCTATTTGCTACAGACCTCGTTAGTGACCCTTGCACTATCCGATCGGACTTTGCTGGCTTTACCTTGCACTAAACGCTCTTCCCTTATCATGTATCTGTGTACAGCTTGAAACATAAGATTATTAAGGGTTTGGACACGCTAGAGGCAGGAATCATGTTCCCGATGTTGGGGGGAGTCCAGAACCAGGGGCCACAAACAGTTTAAGAATAAGGAGTGAGCCATTTAGAACGGAGACGAGGAAACACTTTTTCTCACAGAGAGTTGTGAGTCTGTGGAATTCTCTGCCTCAGAGGGCGGTGGAGGCCGGTTCTCCGGATGCTTTCAAGAGAGAGCTAGATACGCCTCTTAAAAATAGTGGAGTCAGGGGATATGGGGAGAAGGCAGGAACGGGGTACTGATTGGGGATGATCAGCCATGATCACATTGAATGGTGGTGCTGGCTCGAAGGGCCGAATGGCCTCCTCCTGCGCCTGTTGTCTATTGTCTATCGATTATAATAATGTATTGTCTTTCCGCTGACAAATAAAGCTTTTCCCTGTACCTCGGTACACGTGACAATAAACTAAACTGAACTTGGCTAAACACTAAAGAAGGAATCCCGAAACGTCGCCTATTTCCTTCACTCCATAGATGCTGCCTCACCCACTGAGTTTCTCCAGCATTTTTGTCAATCCAGACTAAGGATGCTGAATGTGTGTGGATTTTGCACGTTGTCCCTAAGTTTCACCGAGGTTCCCCCTCATCCTTCTAAACTCCAGCGAGTACAGGACCAGTGCCGACAAACCCCACTATTTTGTCATTTTTGTCACCTCAGTTATTTTGACACGGCCAAAACAGAAAGCTGTTGTCAGTGTGTGGGGAGGAACTGCAGATGCTGGTTTTAAACCGAAGACGGACACAAAAAAGCTGGAGTAACTCAGCGGGTCAGGCAGCGTCTCTGGAGTAAATAGGTGACGTTTCGGGTCGAGACCCTTCAGACTGAGAGTCAGGGGAGAGAGAAACAAGAGATATTGATGGAAAAAATAATTTTGTGTGTCCATCAAAGAGGAACAAAAGGTTTTTTTACACTTGATGGGGAACGTGGTAGAAGTTAAAATACAGAACAAACTGGAGGTTTGTACAGGTACAGAAAAAAAAACTAATTCTTTCATTGAGTCTGAAGAAGGGTCTCGACCCGAAACATCAACCATTCCTTCTCTCCAGTGATGCTGCCTGACCCCGCTGAGTTACTCCAGCATTTTGTGTCTATCTTCATTTTAAACCAGCATCTGCAGTTCTTTCTCTGCACACCTTCTCTCCAGAGATGCTGTCTGTCCCCGCTGAGATACTCCAGCGTTTTGTGTGTCTGTCTCCAAGCTGTTGTTAGTGTTGGGGTTAAAGTCCAAAAAACAAGGGCCAGGCGATCTTGCGCCAGGCTAGTACGTCTCTGTATGACGTGCGGGAGAGATGTGGGGACAACGGGCGTTTGCGCCCACGGTCAGTGGGAGAGGGTTAAACGTTCCCGAGAGCTGCGGTGAAAGGGAAGGCATCTTACGGACTCTAGCAGAATGAACTGCTCCCTTGAAGCCACCAGAAATCTGGCTGCGAAGTTGTGTCCAACAGAATCGACGCAAATTTGGCCGGCTAACGAGAGGAGATGAAACCATATCACAAACCTACCATTATATTCTGACTATGGAGACCCTCGGACGTTACCTTGCACTAAACATTATTCCCTTAATCCTGTATATCTGCACTGTAGCCAGAATGATTGTAATCATGCATAAGACTTAACTGGATGTCATCTTGCACTAAACTATAGGACCTTCTGCAGTTGTACAGAGCCCTAGTGAGACCACACCTGGAGTATTGTGTGCAGTTTTGGTCCCCTAATTTGAGGAAGGACATTCTTGCTATTGGGGGAGCCCAGCGTTGGTTTACAAGGTTAATTCCCGGGATGGCGGGACTGTCATATGTTGATAGAATGGAGCGGCTGGGCTTGTACACTCTGGAGTTTAGAAGGATGAGAGGGGATCTTATTGAAACATATAAGATTATTAAGGGTTTGGACACGCTAGAGGCAGGAAACATGTTGGGGGAGTCCAGAACCAGGGGCCACAGTTTACGAATAAGGGATAAGCCTTTTAGAAGGGAGATGCGGAAACACTTTTTCTCACAGAGAGTGGTGAGTCTGTGGAATTCTCTGCCTCAGGGGGCGGTGGAGGCCGGTTCTCTGGATACTTTCAAGGGAGAGTTGGACTCCGCTATCTTTACGAGCTAGCTCTCTCTTGAAAGCACCCAGAGAACTGGCCTCCACCGCCCTTTGAACTCAGCGGGACAGGCAGCATCTCTGGAGAGAAGGAGTGGGTGACGTTTCAGGTCGGAGCCCTTCTTCAGACTCAAGAACACGAGAAGGGGCTACATTTCAAAACCAGGACCTAGTCTGAAGAAGGGTCTCGGCCCGAAACGTCACCCATTCCTTCTCTCCAGAGATGCTGCCGCCTGTCCCGCTGAGTTACTCTGGCATTCTGTGTCTTTCTTCTGAACTGGAGTTTATCGTAAAGTGTTTTACTGTAGATGGGCATATTTTTTTTCACCCAGAGATTTGTGAATCAGTAGAATCCTCTCAGTGGAGGCCGATTCACTGGATGTTTTCAACAGAGAGATGGATATGGCTTTTCGGGCTAACGGAATCAAGGGATATGGGGAGAAGGCAGGAACAGGGCACTGATTGGGGATGATCAACCATGATTATATTGAATGGCGGTGCTGGCTCGAAGAGGCCGAATGGCCTACTCATGCACCTACTTTCTATGTTTCTAAAACTAGCAGGCGTGGTGAGGGTTGGCGCAGGGATGGGGGAGCGGGTACGATGCCCAGTGTCCGTACTCACCCGGCTTTGTCCACTCTCCGACACGGCCAGACTGACCGCACTGCCCCGCCGGCTCCTGAGGCCTGGAGGGGCCGGGCTCTGACTCCTGGAGGCGCTGTGGGGCGGAGGCGGTGGGTCGGGGAGCACGCTGGCCGCAGGGTTGCCGTAGTCCGCCGGCGGCAACGTGTAATGCTTGGGATCCAGCAGGTTCTCCGCGCTGCGTCCACTCCTCATCGGAAACGGCCTGCGTGGGGGAGAGAGCACGATGGGGCAAGTTGGGCCGAAGGGCCACACTGTATCACTCGGTGCACCACTCGCTGCACCACTCCCTGCACCACTCCCTGCACCACTCCCTGCACCACTCCCTGCACCACTCCCTGCACCACTCCCTGCATCACTCCCTGCATCACTCCCTGCATCACTCCCTGCATCACTCCCTGCATCACTCCCTGCATCACTCCCTGCATCACTCCCTGCATCACTCTATGAGAGACATTGGTCAAAGCCTACAGCTCAGACTGCAACTTGTCTGACGGAGGTGGCTGTAAAACACAGAGGGATGTTTAGCTTAGTTTGGAGATCCAGCGCAGAAACAGGCCCTTCGGCCCACCGGGTCCGCGCCGACCAGCATTCACCCACACACTATCCTACACACACTAGGGACAATGTACCATTGAAACCGAAGCCAATTAACCTACAAACCTGCACGTGTTTAGAGTGTGGGAGGAAACCGGAGATCCCGTGCCAATTCTGTGTTCATAAACGCTGCCCCAAACTCTTTCACCCAAAGACGTGCGGGTTTGTAGGTTAATTGGCTTTGGTTTCAAAGGTACATTGTCCCTAGAGTGTGTAGGATAGCGTTAGTGCGCGGGGATCGCTGGTCGGCACGGACACGGTGGGCCGAAGGGCTTGTTTCTGCGCTGGATCTCTAAACTAAACTAAGAAACTAAACTGAAGGGTCTCGACCCAAAAATGTCACCCATTCCTTCTCTCCAGAGATGCTGCCTGTCCCGCTGAGTTTCTCCAGCATTTCGTGTCTGCCTTCAAACTAAACACCATCTGTGTTTTCCAGCCACGTCTATAAGACAAGTTGCAGTCTGAGCTGTAAACCTCAACCAATTCCCTCTTCTCCCCTCCTCCATCGGGCTAGAGGTACAGAAGTGTGAAAACAAACGCACACACCTCCAGATTCAGGGACAGTTTCTTCCCAGCTGTTATCAGGCAACTGAATGATCCTACCACAACCAGAGAGCAGTGCTGAACTACTATCTACCTCGTTGTGAGACCCTCGGACTATCCTTGATCAGACCTTGCTGGCTTTATCTTGCACTAAACGTTATTCCCTTATCATGTATCTGTACACTATGGACAGCTCGATTGTAATCATGTATTGTCTTTCCGCTGGCTGGTTAGCACGCGACAACAAGCTTTCACTGTACCTCGGTACACGTGACAATAAACTAAAACTGAACCAATGTGCATTGAAATCAACAACCAACGCGCTGGATACCGAACGACACAATTACCTGAGTGACGGCTCATGAGTCTGGAACTCTTCCAAAGGTTGCACGAATGAGTGCGGAAACCAGCCCTGCCTGTGGGGACAAAGACCATGAAGGTGTCATCATTCAACGAAGCAGAAATTACAAGCACCTCCATCTCCAACACGGTGGCGCAGCGGTGGAGTTGCTGCCTCACAGCGCCTGGGACGTGGGTTCCATCCTGACTACGGGTGCTGTCTGTACGGAGTTTGTACGTTCTCCCCGTGACCGGGTGCTCCGGTTTACCCCCACACTCCACAGACTCCAGCAGGTTTATTGGCTTGGTATAAACATGAATTATCCCTAATGTGCGTTGGGTAGTGTTAGCGTGTGGGGATCGCTGGTCGGCGCGGACTCGGTGGGCCGACGGGCCTGTTTCCACGCTGTATCTTTAAACTAAAAAATCTAGTAATTGCTGTGCTGATCATTGGGAAACACTCACGCACACACACGTGCCCACGCACACCTGCTCACACACATACTCACACACATGCTCACACACACATATGCACGCTCACACACACGCTCACACACACACGCTCTCACACACACTCGCTCACACACGCACGCTCACACACACACGCTCACACACACACACGCTCACACACACACACGCTCACACACACACACGCGCACTCACACACACGCTCACTCACACACACGCTCACTCACACACACGCTCACTCACGCACGCTCACTCACGCACGCTCACTCACGCACGCTCACGCACGCTCGCGCACACGCACGCTCGCGCACACGCTCGCTCGCACACACGCTCGCTCGCACACACGCTCGCTCGCACACACGCTCGCTCGCACACACGCTCGCTCACACACACGCTCGCTCACACACACGCTCGCTCACACACACGCTCGCTCGCACGCTCGCTCGCACGCTCACTCACACGCACGCTCACTCACACGCACGCTCACTCACACGCACGCTCACTCACGCACGCTCACTCACGCACGCTCACTCACGCACGCTCACTCACGCACGCTCACTCACGCACGCTCACTCACGCACGCTCACTCACGCACGCTCACTCACGCACGCTCACTCACGCACGCTCACTCACGCACGCTCACTCACGCACGCTCACTCACGCACGCTCACTCACGCACGCTCACTCACGCACGCTCACTAACGCACGCTCACTAACGCACGCTCACTAACGCACGCTCACTAACGCACGCTCACTAACGCACGCTCACTAACGCACGCTCGCTCACGCACGCTCACGCACGCTCACACACGCACTCACACACACGCGCTCACGCACGCACGCTCACGCACGCTCACGCACGCACGCTCACGCACGCACGCTCACGCACGCACGCTCACGCACGCACGCGCACGCTCGCACACGCACGCTCCCACACGCACGCTCACACACGCACGCACACACACGCACGCTCACACACGCACGCTCACACACGCACGCTCACACACGCACGCTCACACACGCACGCTCACACACGCACGCTCACACACGCACGCTCACACACGCACGCTCACACACGCACGCTCACACACGCACGCTCACACACGCACGCTCACACACGCACGCTCTCACACGCACGCTCACACGCACGCTCACACGCACGCTCACACGCACGCTCACACACGCACGCTCACACACGCACGCTCACACACGCACGCTCACACACGCACGCTCACACACGCACGCTCACACACGCACGCTCACACACGCACGCTCACACACGCACGCTCACACACGCACGCTCACACACGCACGCTCACACACGCACACTCACACGCACGCTCACACGCACGCTCACACACGCACGCTCACACACGCACGCTCACACACGCACACTCACACACGCACACTCACACACGCACTCACACACACATATACGCATCTCTGAAACATAAACTGAATGTCAGTCTTCAGGAGATGACGTACTTTGGTGATCCTTCCAGCTTGCCAAACAACCAGCCGTTCTTGGCCTCTGGAACCAATATGGTGACGATATCCCCTTTCTTGAAGTTGAGCATGGATTGGTTGCGGGCAGCGGCGTGGGAGATGACGGCCTGGACACGAGCTCCGGTCAGCCCAGCGGCTCTGTCCCCCCGCAGCCCCTGCGACTGACCCCCAACCGAGCCCAGTCCTGGGGAGAGACGGAACCAATATTACAACCGGAGACAGATAGCCCAGACTCCAAGGGTCGGAGCTACAGAGAAGGGGGGAGGAGAGGGGGAAGGGAGGAGGGGGGGGGGGGGGGAAAGAGTGGGAGGGGGAGGGGGGACAGGGACAGGGACAGGGAGAGATGTGTGGATAGGATGTCATGGCATATCTCACTCATTGAGGGACTTCTTTCTCCTGGTTTGCTCGGCTCCGAGTTTACAAATGGCAACAGGTCGCCTCCATTCACCTCACGCCGGGAAGGCTGAGGGCTTGGCAGATAGCTGCGTCTGGATATGGTGTCGATGTTGGCAGCCTCGATCTGTGTGGGGGAGGAGGGGAGAGGAGGGGGGGGAGAGAGGAGGGGGGGGAGAGAGGAGGGGGGGGAGAGAGGAGGGGGGGAGAGAGGAGGGGGGGAGAGAGGAGGGGGGGAGAGAGGAGGGGGGGAGAGAGGAGGGGGGGAGAGAGGAGGGGGGGAGAGAGGAGGGGGGGAGAGAGGAGGGGGGGAGAGAGGAGGGGGGGGAGAGAGGAGGGGGGGAGAGAGGAGGGGGGGAGAGAGGAGGGGGGGAGAGGAGGGGGGAGAGGAGGGGGGAGAGGAGGGGGAGAGGAGGGGGGAGAGGAGGGGGAGAGGAGGGGGGAGAGGAGGGGGGGAGAGGAGGGGGGAGAGGAGGGGGGAGAGGAGGGGGAGAGGAGGGGGAGTGGAGGGGGGAGAGGAGGGGGGAGAGGAGGGGGGAGAGGAGGGGGGGAGAGGAGGGGGGGAGAGGAGGGGGGGAGAGGAGGGGGGGAGGAGGGGGGGGGGGAGAGGAGGGGGGGGGAGAGGGGGGGAGAGGAGGGGAGAGAGGAGGGGGAGAGAGGAGGGGAGAGAGGAGGGGAGAGAGGAGGGGAGAGAGGAGGGGAGAGAGGAGGGGAGAGAGGAGGGGAGAGAGGAGGGGAGAGAGGAGGGGAGAGAGGGGGGGGAGAGAGGGGGGGAGAGAGGGGGGGAGAGAGGAGGGGGAGAGAGAGGAGGGGGGGAGAGAGGAGGGGGGGGAGAGAGGAGGGGGGGAGAGAGAGGAGGGGGGAGAGAGGAGGGGGGGAGAGAGGAGGGGGGGGAGAGAGGAGGGGGGGAGAGAGGAGGGGGGAGAGAGGAGGGGGGGAGAGAGGAGGGGGGGAGAGAGGAGGGGGGGAGAGAGGAGGGGGGGAGAGAGGAGGGGGGGGAGAGAGGAGGGGGGGGAGAGAGGAGGGGGGAGAGAGGAGGGGGGAGAGAGGAGGGGGGGAGAGAGGAGGGGGGGAGAGAGGAGGGGGGAGAGGAGGGGGGAGAGGAGGGGGGAGAGAGGAGGGGGGAGAGGAGGGGGGAGAGGGGGGGAGAGAGGAGGGGGGGAGAGAGGAGGGGGGAGTGAGGAGGGGGGAGAGAGGAGGGGGGGAGAGAGGAGGGGGGGGAGAGAGGAGGGGGGGGAGAGAGGAGGGGGGAGAGAGGAGGGGGGAGAGAGGAGGGGGGAGAGAGGAGGGGGGGAGAGAGGAGGGGGGAGAGAGGAGGGGGGGAGAGAGGAGGGGGGAGAGAGGAGGGGGGAGAGAGGAGGGGGGGAGAGGAGGGGGGGAGAGGAGGGGGGGGAGAGGAGGGGGGAAGAATCGGTCAATTTGCAGGATTCTTGGCTTTCAATCCACTCGTTGTCCGCAGTGAATTGTTACGTGACAATCGTCATCACGATCGATCGATCAATCGACCGATCAATCGAAGCTCCATCTATCAATAATTCAATTAATCAATCCAATAAAATCATTCAATCGTCCAATAAACCCAATCATTCAAATCGATCAATCAATTCCAATCTATCGATCACATCAATCGATCAGGCAATCAGTCAGTCGGCCAGTTAATCAATCACAGGCAATCAAACCAAATTAATCAAGTCAGCCGGTCAGTCAATGAGACCTCTATGTTCAGAAGCAGCTTCTTCCCAACAACCATCAGGCTATTGAACACTACAAACACCAAGTAACTGCGTGGGTTTTCTCCGGGTGCCCGGGTTTCCATCGACACTCCATTTACAACTTTACACTTGGGTAAAGTTGTAAATGTCCCCGGTGTGTGCAGGATAGTGCTAGTGTGGTCAGCACGGCCTCGGTGGGCCGAAGGGCCTGTTTCCACGCTGTATTTCCAATGTCTAAAATCCAAAATAGACACAAAATGCCGCAGAAACTCAGCGGGCCAGGCAGCATCTCTGGGGGTAAAGGAATGGGTGACGTCTCGGGTCGAGACCCTTCTTCAGACTGAGAGTCGGGGGAGGGAGAAACTATAGTTTCAGAACAAATCTGAGCCGGCATCGATAAGCAAGAAGACACTAGATCATTGCCAGGGCTCGAGTGCCTGAGCTTTACGGAGAGGTTGAGCAGGCTGGGTCTCTAGTCCCTGGAGCGCAGGAGGATGAGGGGGGATCTTATAGAGGTGGACAAAATCATAAGAGGAATAGATCGCGTAGATGCACAGAGTCTCTTGCCCAGAGTAGGGGAATCGAGGACCAGAGGACATAGGTTTAACGTGAAGGGGAAAAGATTTATTAGGAGCCTTCTTTTACACAGAGGGTGGTGGGTGTATGGAACGAGCTGTCGGAGGAGGAAGTTGTGGCTGGGACTATCGCAACATTGAAGAGACAGTTAGACAGGTACATGGATAGGATAAGTTTGGAGTGATATGGACCAAACGCAGGCAGGTGGGACTAGTGTAGCTGGGACATGTTGGCCGATGTGGGCAAGTTGGGCCGAAGGGCCTGGTTCCACGCTGTATCACTCTAGGACTCTATCATTGCTGCCTTGCTGTGGTTGCGGCGGGCAAGATCACGGAGGGATTGTTCGGGGAGGGGAGGGGAGGGGAGGAGAGGGGAGGGGAGGTGAGGGGAGGTGAGGGGAGGGGAGGGGAGGGGAGGGGAGGGGAGGGGAGGGGAGGGTTGGAGAGGGGAGGGTTGGAGAGGGGAGGGGAGGAGAGGGGAGGAGAGGGGAGGAGAGGGGAGGAGAGGGGAGGAGAGGGGAGGAGAGGGGAGGAGAGGGGAGGGGAGGGAGAGCCTTCCCGATTCGCCCATTACCACGTTGAGAGGTGCGCCCATGTTGGGTGGGCGTGGGCTGGACCTGCCGGAGGCGGTGCCATCGGCCGCAGCGCTGGTGTGGTCTCTCCACCCCGGCACCTTGTTGTGGAGAGCCTCTCGTGCCTGCAACACAGGAAAAGAAATGAAGATGAAAGAGTTAACGGAAGAAGGGTTGGGAGAGGTTTAGAGGGATACGGACCAAACACGGTGGCGCAGCGGTAGAGTTGCTGCCTTACAGCGCTTGCAGCGCCGGAAACCCGGGTTCGATCCCGGACTACATAGAAAATAGGTGCAGGAGTAGAGGCCATTCGGCCCTTCGAGCCTGCACCGCCATTCAATATGATCACGGCTGATCATCCAACTCAGTATCCCGTACCTGCCTTCTCTCCATACCCCCTGATCCCTTTAGCCACAAGGGCCACATCTAACTCCCTCTTAAGTATAGCCAATGAACTGGCCTCAACTACCCTCTGTGGCAGAGAATTCCACAGATTCACCACTCTCTGTGTGAAAAATGTTTGTCTCATCTCAGTCCTAAAAGACTTCCCCCTTATCCTTAAACTGTGACCCCTTGTTCTAGACTCCCCCAACATCGGGAACAGCATCCAAACAGACAACGGGTGCTGTCTGTACAGGGTTTGTACGTTCTCGATGTTGGGGAGGTCCAAGGCAAGGGGTCACAGCTCAAGGATAAGGGGGAAATCCTTTAAGACCGAGATGAGAAAGACTTTATTCACACAGAGTGGTGGGTCTCTGGAACTCTCTGCCACAGAGGGTAGTTGAGGCCAGTTCATTGGCTATATTTAAGAGGGAGTTAGATGTGGCCCTTGTGGATAAAGGGATCAGGGGGTATGGAGAGAAGGCAGGTACGGGATACCTTATTGGATGATCAGCCATGATCATATTGAATGGCGGTGCAGGCTCGAAGGGCCGAATGGCCTACTCCTGCACCTATTTTCTATGTTTCTATGTTTCTCCCCATAACCCGCGTGGGTTTTCTCCGAGATCTTCAGTTTCCTCCCACACTCCAAAGACGTGCAGGTTTGTAGGTCAATTGGCTTGGTATAATTGTAAACTGTCCCGTGTGTAAGATAGTGTTAATGTGTGGGGATCGCTGGTCGCCATGGACTCGGTGGGCCGAAGGGCCTGTTTGAATGAATAAATACGTTTATTGGCCAAGTGTGTACACATACAAGGAATTTGCCTCGGTACTCCGCCCGCGAGTAACAACACGGCATACAGTAAACAATTCTCGTGTTGCTACTTGCGGGCGGAGCACCAAGGCAAAGTCCTTGTATTTCTGCACTGTATCTCTAAACTAAAGGACACAAAAGAGTTTCACTGGGCCTGGGCGCACGTGGCCATAAAACTAAACCGCAACGGGAATTAAAGGTGCGTCGCTCGAGTCAGGTGCTGATGCCAACCTTGCTGTAGAAACGCAGGAAGTAGTACGACAAGTGGAAATGGTTCTCAACAAGAAAACGGTAGCGACGCCGCTCCTCGGCCACAGCCAGTCTGTAGCTGTTCTTCAGGAATGATTCCATGCCCGACTCCAGGGTGCAGAGCTTCTCCTGAAACAGCAAGTACATGGTGGTGGCAGTGGGAGAGGGGGAAGGGTGGAGCTGGAGGGGGGAAGGGGGGAAGGGGGGGAAGGGGGGAAGGGGGGAAGGGGGGGAAGGGGGGAAGGGGGAAGGGGGAAGGGGGGAAGGGGGGGAGAGGGGAAGGGGGGAGAGGGGAAGGGGGGAGAGGGGAAGGGGGGAGGGGGGAAGGGGGGAGGGGGGAGCTGGAGGGGGGAAGAGGGGAAGGGTGGGAGGGGAGAGGCAGGGGAGGGGGGGAGGGGGTGAGAGAAAGAGAGGAGAGAGGGGAGAGGAAGAGGGGAGAGGAGGAGGGAGGTGACAGAAAGAGAGGAGAGAGGGGAGAGGAAGAGTGGGGAGGGGAGAGTGGGGATGGGAGAGTGGGGGAGGAGGAGAGGGTGGGGAGAGGAGGAGGGGGAGAGGGGGAGAGGAAGAGAGGAGGGGTGGGGAGGGGAGAGGGGGAGGGGGGGTGGGAAGGAGGGGTGGGGAGGGGAGCGAGAGGGGAGTGTGGGGTTGGGAGGAGGGGAGGAGAGGAGGGGAGGGGGAGGAGGAGGGGAGGGGGAGGAGGAGGGGAGGGGCAGGGAGGAGTGAGGATGGGGGAGAGGGGGGAGTAGGGATGAGGGAGGGGGTAGTGGGGATTGAGAAACCATTCTTTCAGATGTTGCCTGACCCGCTGAGTTCCTCCAGCACTTTGTATTTTTCCACTCAGGATTGCAGCATCTGCATACCTCTTGGCCTCCGCTCACCTGCAGGTCCCTGGTGTGCGAGTTTCTCATCCTCTCCAGCTTCTGTAGCTCTGTGTTTGTGTCGTTCAACCTCTGAGTCCTCTCCCTGTGCTCCTTTTCAAATCGGTGTTTACTTTTCTGCAAAAGGAAGAGGAACAAGTTGGGGGGGGGGAGGGAGTCCAGGACCAGGGGTCACGGTTTAATACAGGGCTGGAGTTGGAGTCGGATTTGGAGCAATTTTGGCATTGCTGAAATTAAAAAGTCCCGACTCCGACTTCAACATAAATTTCAGAGACCACGTGAATGGGAAACAAAATTTTATTTCTATAAATAAAGGCGACTTTATATCACTATTTAAAAAAAGTCACAATAACATAGCTACAACCATTAGACTCAAAGCTTTAAGGACAAGGGTTTCAAAGGCAGCTCGATGATTCATGTAGTTCTTATGAAATGCCATCTTGTGCAACGCCATCATAGCAGATTTAGAATTATTATAGCTAGGGGCTAGGGTTGGAGTCAAGGAGACGGTGTTTTGGGCATCGACTCCACAGTCCTAGTCCTAGCCCTAGTTTAAGAATAAAGGGTAGGCACTTTAGGACTGAGATGAGGAAAAACTTCTTCGCCCAGAGAGTTGTGAATCTGTGGAATTCTCTGCCACAGAAGGCAGTGGAGGCCAATTCACTGGATGTATTCAAGAGAGAGCTAGATTTAGCTCTTAGGGCCAACAGAATCAAGAGATATGGGGAGAAGGCAGGAACGGGGTACTGATTTGGAAGATCAGCCATGATCATATTGAATGGCGGTGCTGGCTCGAAGGGCCGAATGGTCTACTCCTGCACCTATTTTTCTACGTTTCTACATTTGTGTTTTTTTTGCTCATGGGACTAGACGCTTACGATGGTTACGGGTGCTGTCTGTACAGAGTTTGCACGTTCTCCCTGTGACCACGTGGGTTTTCTCCTGGTGCTCTGGTTTCCGCCCACACTCCAAGGACGTACAGGTTTGTAGGTTGACACAAAATGCTGGAGCAACTCCAGAGATGCTGCCTGACCCGCTGAGTTACTCCAGCACTCTGTGAAACGTCACCTATCCATGTTCTCCACAGATGCTGCCCGACCCGCTGAGTTACTCCAGCACTCTGTGAAACGTCACCTATCCATGTTCTCCACAGATGCTGCCCGACCTGCTGAGTTACTCCAGCACTCTGTGAAACGTCACCTATCCATGTTCTCCACAGATGCTGCCTGACCCGCTGAGTTACTCCAGCTCTTAGTGCCCTTTTGTGCATTTATCAGTTTCTGTTTCTGCAGCCACAAGGAGAACGTGCAAACTCCACACAGACAGCACCCTGGAACCGGGTTCACGTTGTCTCCGGAGATTGAAGCAGACTAATGAGGAGTGCGGACTCACAGTTATATAATCCACGTCCAGTTGAGTATTACGTTCCATTTCGCGCAACAGCTCATCGTTAAACCTCCGAAACTGCAAGATTAAATGGTAGTTTAGTTTGGAGATACGGCACGGAAACAGGCCCTCCGGCCCACCGAGTCTTTCTTTTCCCCTGTAAACCAGCACCTGCAGTTCCACATTTCCCCAACATTATCCAGGGATATTTTTTTTCCAGTTTCCAAAGACATTAATCAGTGAAAGGTGATGGGCAAATCAGCCAAGTACCTGGTACCTACAATTAGTTCCAGGTCGTTGGTGAGCTCTCTCTGCGTGTCCGCCATCTGTAACAGGATCTGACCTGGGCAACAAGAGGTCAACAAGTCAGTTCACAGGTCAAACATGCAAAGGTTAAAAGTTCCCAACCCTTCACTTCTAAAGCCCCTGTCCCACTTAGAAAACCTGAACGGAAACCTCTGGAGACTTTGCGCCCCACCCAAGGTTTCCGTGCTGGTTCGCGGAGGTTTTTGTCAGTCTCCCTAACGGTCGAAAGTGGTTTCCGTTTTAAAAATCGGTAATTTTTTAAGTCTAAGCCGGTTGCGATGCTCGTTGAAGGTGGTTGCCGGAGGACAGAAACCTCCGGGAACCGAACGGAAACCTTGTGTGGGAAACGCAAAGTCTCCAGAGGTTTCCGTTCAGGTTTCCTAAGTGGGACAGGGGGCATTAGATGCCAGTTTAAGATGCCACCTCCATCCCTACCAGCTCACCGACCCTCCCTTCCCTTTAAAAATATCCACTGATATTAATCCACAAAATATCTATTTCTCCATTATGTGACAGACGCAAAGGTCCAGATGGTTCTTTAACACACATTTTCTGGCTCTGTCCTCATATGCAAAGATACTGGTCTGAAATATTTAAGTGGTTCTCTGGGGTCTATGGAAAAGATATTCCCCCTGATCCAGAACTGGCACTTTTTGGATGCTCAGAGACTGAAGAACAACAAGCACTGATGCTTGTTATGGTGGCAGCCAAGAAGATGATCCTAATGCCCCTGTCCCACTTAGGAAACCTGAGCGGAAACCTCTGGAGACTTTGCGCCCCACCCAAGGTTTCCGTGCGGTTCCCGGAGGTTTTCGTCCTCCGGCAACCACCTTCAACGAGCATCGCAACTGGCTTCGATTAAAAAAATTACCGATTTTTAAAACGGAAACCTCTTTCGACCATTAGGGAGACTGACAAAAACCTCCGGGAACCGCACGGAAACCTTGGGTGGGGCGCAAAGTCTCCAGAGGTTTCCGTTCAGGTTTCCTAAGTGGGACAGGGGCATAACAGACTGGAAATCATCCACACCCGCCCCCCTGCTTTGAAAAGTGGTTCAATGAAATGAGAAGAATCATACAGATGGAAAGGATACCCTTCCACAACTCCAAGGTACCCAACAACATTTTAAGTGTTTGGGGACCATTTACCAACCATCTTAAAGACCAATAATTACATATTTTCTGCCACGATGTGGTCCTGTTCTCTTTACTTGTGCTCTTGCAATGCCTGACTGTGCAGCACCATGGCGATTGCACCAATAGTGTTATGGCTGGCGGCTTTTTCTGTTGTCATTCTTCTCTTTCTCTTTTTTGTTTTGTATAGTAATAAATATTAAAAAAAATTAATCCACTGACTTGGTCCCCATTGCCTTCCGTGGCAAAGGATTCCACAGATTCACCACCCTCTGACTAAAGAAATTCCTCCGTCGTTAAAAGAAACATCCTTTAATTCTGCGGCTGTGCCCTCTAGTCCTGGACATCTCCCACCAGTGGAAACAGCCTCTCCAGGTCCCCACCCTATCCAGGCCTTTCACTGTTCACTGTCAGCGGGTGAAGGTCTCTTACCCAGTATCTGCGACGTTGATGTTCTCAACGCCTGCTCACCAAACTTCCCGACGGCAACGAAGTACGTGTTGGCTGCTGCGGTCAATGCTGGAGAGAGGGAGACAAACAGCAGCGTTTAGATTCCTCGTTTAGTCCAGTTTATTGTGGCGTGTACCGAGGTATGTGTAACCTGCTGCCCAGTCAGCAGAAAGTCAATACATGATTACAATCGAGCTGTTTACAGTGTATTTACAGTAGATTTACTATACAAGGGGATACATTTTAGTGCAAGGTAAAGCCAGTTAAGTCCGAGGGTCACCAATGAGGTAGATAGTAGTTCAGCACCGCTCTCTGGTTGTGGTAGGATGGTTCATTTGCCAGATAACAGCTGGGAAGAAACTGTCCCTGAATCTGGAGGTGTGCGTTTTCACACTTCTGTACCTCTTGCCTGATGGGAGAGGGGAGAAGAGGGAGTTCTGAGATACAGCATGGAAACAGGCTTGGAGATTTCTACGTTCTCCCATGTGACCGTGTGGGTTTTCTCCGGGAGCTCCGGTTTCCTCCCACACTCAAGATGGACACAAAATGCTGGGGTAACTCAGCGGGTCAGGCAGCATCTCTGGAGAGAAGGAATGGGTGTCGTTTTGGGTTGAGACCCTTCTCCGACACTCCTAACATGTACACTCAAATAGTGTCCCTAGCGTGCGTGTGTGTGTGTGTGTGTGTGTGTGTGTGGGATGGTGTTAGTGTGCGGGGATCGCTGGTCAGCACGGACTCGGTGGGCCGAAGGGCCTGTTTCCATGCTGTATCTCTAAGCTAAACTAAACAAACCAACGGCATTTCTGCAGTGACAGTGATCTTTGTTCCGTGGTAAGGAGTGATTTTATTGCAGGATTAGGCAGCTGTCCTTGGCAAGATTTTTTGATAAGCAACTCCAGCTTGTGAGGTCCCAGTCACCTTTGATCAGCCTATTTATAGACACAACGTGCTGGAGTAACTCAGTTCTGGGGATCCTGGTTCGATCCCGACTATGGGTGCTTTCAACTTTTTCCTCACCGAGAGTTGTGAGTCTGTGGAATTCTCTGCCTCAGAGGGCGGTGGAGGCCGGTTCTCTGAATGCTTTCAAGAGAGAGCCAGATAGGGTTCTTAAAAATAGCGGAGTCAGGGAGAAGGCAGGAACGGGGTACTGATTGTGGATGATCAGCCATGATCACATTGAATGACGGTGTCTTTTTGCTCAAGATTCTTGCGCCTGCAGTTCCTTGTGTCCCTGAACAAGGGGTCACAATTTAAGGATAAGGGGGAAGTCTTTTAGGACCGAGATGAGAAAAACATTTTTCACACAGAGTGGTGAATCTCTGGAACTCTCTGCCACAGAGGGTAGTTGAGGCCAGTTCATTGGCTATATTTAAGATGGAGTTAGATGTGGCCCTTGTGGCTAAAGGGATCAGGGGGTATGGAGAGAAGGCAGGTACAGGATACTGAGTTGGATGATCAGCCATGATCATATTGAATGGCGGTGGCAGGCTCGAAGGGCCGAATGGCCTACTCCTGCACCTATTGTCTATTGCTGCCTGGACGGAGTTTGTACGTTCTCCCCGTGACCCGCGTGGGTTTTCTCCGACATATTCGGTTTCCTCCCACACTCCAAAGATGTACAGGTTTGTAGCTTAATTGGCTTGGTGGACGAGTAAATTGTCCCTAGTGTGTGTAGGATAGTGTTAGTGTATCATGGGTTAGCGTGGGCTCGGTGGGCCGAAGGGCCTGTTTCCGTGCTGTATCTCCTAAAACTAAACTGAAAAGAAAAGTGGTGGACAAATGGTAGAGATGCAACGACAAGAAGCCCGAGATAAGATGCCTCCTGGCGGGCCGCGGGCACAGCCTCGTGGGTCGGAGCCCGGGGCTGATGGAGTCCACGGAGCCGGCGGCTGGGGCCGGGGCCGGGATCAGCTCCACGGTGGCGTCCAGAGAGGACCCGGCGCGGCGGCCGCTAACGGCGTAGACCGACGGACCACGTGGATGTGAGGACGCCGCTGCCGGGGTGTGGTGGGGGGGGGGGGGGGAAGAACAAAGGAGGGGTCAGCGTGGGGGGGACAGTCGTGAGGGAGGGGGAAGGAACAATGGACACCCGGTGTGGGGGGGGGTGGGTGGCCGAGAGGGGGAGGGGGAGAACAATGGGGGACCTGACGTGGCGCGGGGGGGGGGGGGGGGGGGGTAACTTTGTCCGCGCCCTTTATGTGGCGACTATTGACATACCTTGTGTACGCAAGCAAAGAACTTCACATTGGAGAATAAAGTATTAGAGTCAAGAGAGTTTTATCGTCATGTGTCCCAGATAGAACAATTAAATTCTTCCTTGCGCCATCAGAACAGAATACAGATCAGGAGATAAAAGTCCAGTGTGTCTATGTGTGTTCATATTAATTCGAGGATGGAATAGTGAAATGTGAAGCGAGAGGAAGGAATATAAACAGATAGATAGAAGGGACGGGTGGGGTGGGGGGGTAAGTAGGAATATGGTGCATTTGGGAAATCCAGGTGGGGCACTGGGAAGGGGGGGGGGGTAGTGAGAGAAGGAAAAGAGGGATTGTTGCACAGGTTAGGTTGCGTTGGGAGCGGAACTTACCATGAAGTTCTTCCAAAGTTCAATATATCTCTTCAGTTATCATTCACAATCTTAACCAGACTGATAATACCAGACTGATTCCTGGGACGTCAGGACTGTCTTATGAACAAAGACTGGATAGACTCGGTTTATACTCTCTAGAATTTAGGAGATTGAGAGGGGATCTTATAGAAACTTACAAAATTCTTAAGGGGTTGGACAGGCTAGATGCAGGAAGATTGTTCCCGATGTTGGGGAGGTCCAGGACAAGGGGTCACAGCTTAAGGATAAGGGGGAAATCCTTTAGGACCGAGCTGAGAAGGACTTTTTTCACACAGAGAGTGGTGGGTCTCTGGAACTCTCTGCCACAGAGGGTTGTTGAGGCCAGTTCATTGGCTATATTTAAGAGGGAGTTAGATGTGGCCCTTGTGGCTAAAGGGATCAGAGGGTATGGAGAGAAGGCAGGTACGGGATACTGAGTTGGATGATCAGCAATGATCATATTGAATGGCGGTGCTGGCTCGAAGGGCCGAATGGCCTACTCCTGCACCTAATTTCTATGTTTCTATGTTAACAATTGTGAAAATGAGAGAAGTATTAAGCATCTCAGCTACCTCTCAGTTCATTACTTACTTCTGAAGGCTTTAACGAAGTTGCTCCCGAGCACCACCAGATTCTGCAGCCCAGGGTTGAAGTGTTCCATGATATTCTGCAATTATACACAAGGGCCTGGGTTACTGCCAACCCCGCGGTTACAGTCAAAAGTCAAAGTCAAAAGAGTTTATTGTCATGTGTCCCTGACAGGACAATGAAAATCTTTCTTTGCATAGCACAACAGAACAGAGTAGGCATTGACTACAATTCTATACGTAAATACACACATGAATTAATAAATTAATAAAGTGCAAATAACAGATGGAGGGGTATTAATGTTCAGAGTTTTGTCCGAGCCAAGTTTAATAGCCTGATGGCTGTGGGGAAGTAGCTATTCCTGAACCTGGTCATTGCAGTCTTCAGGCTCCTGTACCTTCTACCTGAAGGTAGCGGGGAGATGAGTGTGTGGCCAGGGTGGTGTGGGTCCTTGATGATGCTGCCAGCCTTTTTGAGGCAGCGACTGCGATAGATCCCCTCGATGGAAGGAAGGTCAGAGCTGATGATGGACTGGGCAGTGTTTACTACTTTTTGTAGTCTTTTCCTCTCCAGGGAAATTGCCAAACCAAGCCACGATGCAACCGGTCAGCAAGCTCTCTACTGTGCACCTGTAGAAGTTAGAGAAGTTACACTGGCAGGCGGCACCAGTCTGCATGCATGTGGCACGGTGGCGCAGCAGGTAGAGTTGCTGCCTCGCAGATCCAGAGACCCGGGTTCCATCCCGACTACAGGTGCTTGTCTGTACGTTCTCCCCGTGACCCGCGTGGGTTTTCTCCGGGCGCTCCGGTTTCCTCCCACACTCCAAACACCTGCGGGTTTGTAGGTTAATTGGCTTTGATAAAATTGTAAATTGTCCCTAGTGTGGAAGATAGTGCTAGCGTACGGGATGATCGCTGGTCAGCGCGGACTCGATGGGCCGAAGGGCCTGTTCCGTGCTGTCGTTTCCCCCCCCCACACTCCAAAGACGTGCTGGTTTGCGGGCAAATTGGCTTGGTATAAATGTAAATTATCCTTTGTGTGGGTAGGATAGGGATTGTAAATTATCCCTGGTGTATTTGTAGGATAGTGTTAGCGTACGGGATGATCGCTAGTCGGCACGGACTCGGTGGGCCGAAGGGCCTGTTTTCGCGCTGTATCTCTATCTGTAAACTGAAATAAACTAAACTCTTCAACTCCCCCTCCTATTCCGAATCCGACCTCTCTGTCCTGGGCCTCCTCCATGGCCAGAGTGAGGCCCAGCGCAAATTGGAGGAGCAGCACCTCATATTTCGCTTGGGTAGTTTACACCCCAGCGGTGTGGACATTGACTTCTCCAATTTCAGGTAGTCCCTGCTTTCTCCCTCCTTCCCCTCCCCCTCCCCCGCTCTCCCACAGCCCACTGCCCCCTCTTCCTTTCTTTCACCCCCTCCCCCCCCCCCGACATCAGTCTCGACCTGAAACGTCGCCTATTCCTTCTCTCCACAGATGCTGCCTCACCAGCTGAGTTCCTCCAGCGTTTTTGTCTACCTTCGATTGTTCCAGCATCTGCAGTTCTTTCTTAAACACTTCAGGCCCTTCAGTGAACCCAAGCAAACTGCATTGGTCCCGGATCAAAGCGTATTTGAATTTGAGACACAAGGAGAACGATAACGTTATAATGTTATCACGACAGGCCCCCGCCCCTCCCCATTTTTCGCACTCCATTCATACGTTCATAAGTGATAGGAACAGAATTAGGCCATTCGGCAAACTCCACACCCGAGGTCAGGATCGAACCGGGGTTTCCGGCGCTGTGAGGTAGCGACTCTTCCAACTGCGCCAAGACCGTTAGAAATTGCAGCGAATTGTGGACGCAGCCCAGACCATCACACGCACAAACCAACCTCCCTTCCACCGACTCCATCTACACCTCACGCTGCCTCGGCAAGGCCAGCAGCATCATCAAGGACCAGACTCACACCGGCCACTCCCTCTTCTACCCTCTCCCATCGGGCAAGAGGTACAGAAGTGTGAAAACGAACGCACACACACCTCCAGATTCAGAGACAGCTTCTTCCCAGCTGTTATCAGGCAACTGAACCATCCTACCACAACCAGAGAGCGGTGCTGAACTATCTACCTCAGTCATTACGTCATAGAGTGATAGTGTGGAAACAGGCCATTCGGCCCAACTTTCCCACACCGGCCAACATGTCGGTGGGGGGGAGGGAGAGAGAGGGAATGCCTGGGTTACTTGGAGTTATTCTAACCACTGGGCTGTAAGCTGCCCAAGCGAAATATGAGGTGCTGTTCCACCAATTTGCATTTAGCCTCACTCTGACAATGGAGGAGGCCTTGGACAGAAAGGTCAGTGTGGGAATGGGAAGGAGAATTAAAGTGTTTGGCAACCGGGAGATCAGGTAGGTAGGTCCAGGCAGAGTGAGCGGAGGTGTTCAGCGAAACGATGGCCCAGTCTGCGTTTGGTCTCGCCGATGTACGAGTCCATTGAGAGATACTTGATTGGACAACCAACTGAGCAGACAAAGTGGGGAGGTCCACATCTTTGCATCTTGCTGGTCCAAAATGGATTAATGAGTGAACAACAGGATAGGTACGCAGCTTGGGTGGACCGTTAATAAATGATGAACTGTTAAACTGATAGGTTTGGGACGAGCAATTAACTAATGAACAGAATTTGATATTCTACCTGAATAAGTGGCGATGCTTTGAGCAACTTAAGCGAGCAGCAAGTGTCGGAAAATATCATCAAAGGTTTTGGCGGGTAGGGTTTCGACATGTGAGGTGAGGTTTAAGGTGATGGGAAAAGTTTTAATAGGAACACGAGGGCCATTTAAAAAAATTTTTTTTTTTAACATGGATAGGACAGGTTTGGAGAGATATGGACCAAACGCGGGCAGGTGGGACTAGTGTAGCTGGGATAGGTCAGAAGAAGGGTTTCGGCCCGAAACGTTGCCTATTTCGGGTCCGAAGAAGGGTTTCGGCCCGAAACGTTGCCCATTTCCTTTGCTCCATAGATGCTGCTGCACCCGCTGAGTTTCTCCAGCACATTTGTCTACCTCTGTAGCTGGGACATGTTGGCCGGTGTGGGCAAGTTGGGCTGAATGTTCTGTTTCCATGCTGTATCACTCATTGACCTTGCAGTGAATGCACAGGCAGGCTCTAACACATATGGAGCCATATACAGCATGGATACCGGCCCTTCGGCCCATCTTTGGCCCATGCCGACCAACATGCCCCATCTACAACTGTTTTTGTTTAAGAAGGAACTGCAGATGCTGGAAAATCGAAGGTAGACAAAAGTGCTGGAGGAACACAGCGGGTGCAGCAGCATCCATGGAGCGAAGGAAATAGGCAACGTTGCCTATTTCCTTCCGGGTTTCGTCCCGAAACGTTGCCTATTTCCTTCAGGGTTTCGGCCCGAAACGTTGCCCATTTCCTTCGCTCCATAGTTGCTGCTGCACCCGCTGAGTTTTCTCCAGCACTTTTGTTTGCCCCATCTACACTAGTCCTTCCTGCCCATGTTTGGACGACATCCTTCTAAACCTATCCTATCCATGTACATGTCCAAATGGCTTTTAACTGCTGTTATAGTTCCAGCCTCAGCTACCTCCTCCAGCTTGTTCTGTATGTCCACCCACCTCTGTGTGGAAAAAGTTATTGTATTCACTGGAGTTTAGAAAGCTTGTGGGTTACACAAAAGGCTGGAGAAACTCAGCGGGTGCAGCAGCATCTAAGGAGCGAAGGAGATAGGCGACGTTTCGGGTCGAGACCCTTCTTCAGACTGGTCAGGGATCAGGGAAACGAGAGATATAGACGGTGATGTGGGGAGATAAAGAACAATGAATGAAAGATATGCAAAAAAGCATCGATGATAAAGGAAACAGGCCATTGTAAGCTGTTTGTAGTGTGAAAATGAGAAGCTAGTGCGACTTGGGTGGGGGAGAGATAGAGAGAGAAGGAATGCCAGGGCCCGAGGGCTGCGGGAGAGGTGGGAAGGGGAGGAGGCAGCAAGGGTTAACAGAATTGAGAAAATTCAATGTTCAAGCCCAGAGGATGCTGACTCCCCAAGCGGAATATGAGGTGCTGTTCCTCCAACTTGCGGTGTTGCTCACTCTGGCCGTGGAGGAGGCCCAGGACAGAGAGGTCGGATACAGAATGGGAGGGGGAGTTGAAGTGCTGCGCCACCGGGAGGTCGGGTTGGTTATTGCGGACCGAGCGGAGGTGTTCGGCGAAACGATCGCCAAGCCTCCGCTTGGTCTCACCGATGTAGATCAGCTGGCATCTGGAGCAACGGATGCAGTAGATGAGGTTGGAGGAGGTGCAGGTGAACCTCTGTTGGACCTGGAAGGACTGCTTGGGTCCCTGCAAGGAGTGGAGGGGGGAGATGAAGGGACAAGTGTAGCATCTCTTGCGGTTGCAAGGGAAAGTGCCCGGGGAAGGGGTGGAGCGGGAGGGAAGGGAAGAATTGACAAGAGAGTTGCGGAGGGAGCGGTCTTTGCGGAAGGCAGACAGGGGGGAGATGGGAAGATGTGGCGAGTGGAGGGGTCACGTTGGAGGTGGCGAAACTGGCGGAGGACTATGTGTTGTATGTGCCGGCTGGTGGGGTGAAATGTGAGGACCAGGGGGACTCTGCCCTTGTTGCGAGTGGGGGAATGGGGAGAGAGGTCAGTGTTGCGGGGTATGGAGGAGACCCTAGTGCGAGCCTCATCTATAGTGGGGGAGGGGAATCCCCGTTCTCTGAAGAACGAGGACATTTGTGATGACCTGGTGTGGAACACCTCATCCTGGGAGCAGATGCGGCGTTGACGGAGGAATTGGGAATAGGGGATGGAGTCCATACAGGAAGCAGGGTGGGAGGAAGAGTAGTCCAGGTAGCTGTGGGAGTCAGTTGGTTTGTAGTGGATGTCGGTCAGGAGTGTATCACCTGCAATAGAGATGGTGAGGTCAAGGAATGGTAGGGAAATGTCGGAAATGGTCCAAGTGTATTTGAGTATTAGAAGGCTTGTATTCACTGGAGTTTAGAAGGATGAGGGGGATCTTGTAGAAACATATAAAATTATAAAAGGACTGGACAAGCTAGATGCAGGAAAAATGTTCCCAATGTTGGGCGAGTCCAGAACCAGGGGCCACACTCTTTATACTAAGGGGAGGTCTTTTAAGACTGAGGTGAGAAAAAACGTTTTCACCCAGAGAGTTGTGAATTTGTGGAATTCCCTGCCACAGAGGGCAGTGGAGGCCAAATCACTGGATGGATTTAGAGAGAGTTAGATAGAGCTCTAGGGGCTAGTGGAGTCAAGGGATATGGGGAGAAGGCAGGCACGGGTTATTGATTGGGGACGATCAGCAATGAATGGCGGTGCAGGCTCGAAGGACCAAATGGCCTCCTCCTGCACCTATTTTCTATGTTTCCTTCGACCTTTGGATGTAAACCTATGCCTTCTGGTTCTTGATTCCCTGGCCCTGGGTGAAAGACAACGGAGCACCCAGGGAAAGCCCACGCAGGTCACGGGGAGAAGGTACAAACTCCCTACAGACAAGCACCCCTAGTCAGGATCGAACCCGGGTCTCTGGCGCTGTGAGGCAGCGACTCTACCGCTGCGCCACGCTGGCCGTCCCTTACCTGGTAGGTGTTCAGAGTTGAGTAGTAGACTTGGTCAGTCGATTGAGCCATGGTCCAGAGGGAGGGTGGGGGGGGGTGGGGGCACAAACAAACGTCAGGAGCAGTCTTGCAAATGTGCCTCTCTTCCAGTGCGTGTGAAGGCTGAGGCTGCAACGACAGTCCAGATGTACAGGAGATCAGACTGTTAATTATTTATCAGGCGGTGACGAACCTGATCCTTGCACCCTCTCCCCCCCCCCCCCCCCCCCTCCTCCTTCCCTCCCTCCCTCAAGACAATCCGGATCACTTACCTGTGTAACGAGCCTGAATAAAATAGAATAACACAAGGAACTGCAGGCGCTGGTTTACAAAAGAAAAAAGCACAAAGTGCTGGAATAACACAGCGGGTCAGGCAGCATCTCTGGAGAACTTGGATACGAAACCTTTTGGATTGGGATGCATCTTTAGGTCGTTCTTCAGACGAAAAAATATGCTGGGACTGCAAAGGATGTTAAATCATTAGTAGCTGTTTTATTTGTGGAATTCAAAGGTATATTATGTCCTTATCTTTTCCTCTCTGTCTCTCTCTCTCTCTCTCTGTCTCTGCCCCCACCTTCTCTCTCTCTGCTCCCCTCTCCGTCTCTCTCTCTGCCCAAGACACACACACACTCTCTCTCTCTCTGCCCCACCCCCCCCGTCCCTCTCTGTCTCTCTCCTGTGACTGTTTGTGGAAAGTACCGAAATACTGGGACTTGTTGGCAGTGGATGCCACAAAACCTCCACACCCCGTCAGAGCCTCAGCTGCCAGCTGTCTATAGCAAAACTCCCCGCTTGCTAAGCACCTTGTTCTGTTTCCGACACCAGCCCAAACACTCTGTGATACACATTCACACCTGTGACAGGTAACCCTACAAGAAATAACCTGCTGTCACACACACACACACACACACTGTTCAAAAAACCGACTCAGCCACTGAAATAGATTGCAGAAAAAAAATTAAATAATTCTATTTCCATGCAGCACAGACGGTGACCATTCAATCCCTTGAGCCAATGCTAGCTCACAGAGCAATCCTGCAGCACCAGTGAGCGGCACGGTGGCGCTGCGGTAGAGTTGCTGCCTCACAGCACCAGAGACCCGGGTTCGATCCTGACTACGGGTGCTGGTCTGTACGGAGTTTATATCGTCTCCAGGTGGGTTTTCTCCGGGAGCTCCGGTTTCCTCCCACACTCCAAAGACGAGCAGGAGTAGGCCATTCGGCCCTTCGAGCCAGCACCGCCATTCAATGTGATCATGGCTGATCATCCCCAATCAGTACCCCGTTCCTGCCTTCTCCCCATATCCTTTGATTCCGTTAGCCCTGAGAGCCACATCTAACTCATCCACCTTATCAGTTGGCCATAACCGTGGACTTTGTCCTGGAAAACTATAAAGTGGTTTGGACAGTAAAGCTTGCAGGATTATAAACGTTGCCTCTTTCGCGATTGCCTTCTGAATGAGTTTAATTTAAATGGCAAGCCAAGGTTTCGGGCTCGCCTCTATTTAACAGGATAGATCGCTGTCTATTTTCTGCCGGTGTGGTGACGCAGCGGTAGAGTCGCTGCCTCACAGCGACAGAGACCCGGGTTCGATTCTGACCGCGGGTGCTGTCTGTGTGGAGTTTGCACGTTCTTTTCGTGGGTTTTCCCCGGGAGCTCCGATTTCCTCCCACATTCCAGGTTTGTAGGTTAATAAAGAGCTAGATAGGGCTCTAGATGGGACTGGACTTTGCTGCCTTCCCCCAGTGGGAACCATTGTGGGGGGATGTTTTTATGTTTACTGTTAAATTCTTTGATGTTGTGTCTTATCTTTATTTGTGTGCTGCAATGTCAAGTCAAGTTTCACTGCGCCAATTGGTGTATGTGATAATAAATGTCCTTTGTCCTTAAAGATAGCGGAGTCTAGGGATATGGGGAGAAGGCAAGAACGGGGTACTGATTGGGGATGATCAGCCATGATCGCATTGAATGGCGGTGCTGGCTCGAAGGGCCGAATGGCCTACTCCTGCACCTGTTGTCTATTAATTGGCTTTGGAAAAAATTATAAATTGTCCCTAATGCATAGGATAGAAACATAGAAAAATAGGTGCAGGAGTAGGCCATTCAGTCCTTCGAGCCTGCACCGCCATTCAATATGATCATGGCTGATCATCCGACTCAGTATCCCGTACCTGCCTTCTCTCCATACCCCCTGATCCCTTTAGCCACAAGGGCCACATCCAATGCCCTCTTAAATATAGCCAATGAACTGGCCTCAACTACCTTCTGTGGCAGAGAATTCCACAGACTCACCACTCTCTGTGTAAAGAATGTTTTCCTCATCTCGGTCCTAAAGGAATTCCCCCTTATCCTTAGACTGTGACCCCTTGTTCTGGACTCCCCCAACATCGGGAACAATCTTCCAGCATCTAGCTTGTCCAACCCCTTAAGAATTTTGTAAGTTTCTATAAGATCCCCCCTCAATCTTCTAAATTCCAGCGAGTACAAGCCAAGTCTATCCAGTCTTTCGTCATATGAAAGCCCTAACATCCCAGGAATCAGTCTGGTGAATCTTCTCTGTACTCCCTCTATGGCAAGATAGTGCTAGCGTACGGGGTGATCGCTGGTCGGCACGGACTCGGTGTATCTCCCAAATACTAAGCTGCACCCCTGAAAGTCTGGAGTCGCATAAAGGTCAGACTTCCTTCCCTGAAGATTTGAATTGGGTGGCTTTTCACAGTAGTCTTTACTTTATTTTAGACTTCAGCGGGTTAGGCAGCATCCGTGGAGAAAAGGAATAGGTGAAAAGGAAAAGAATGGAGCCGCTGGGTTTGTACACTCTGGAGTTTAGAAGGATGAGAGGGGATCTCATTGAAACATATAGGATTGTTAAGGGCTTGGACACGCTAGAGGCAGGAAACACATTCCCGATGTTGGGGGAGTCCAGAACCAGGGGCCACAGTTTAAGAATAAGGTAGCATGCCATTTAAAACGGAGACGAGGAAACACTTTTTCCTCACAGAGAGTGGTGAGTGTGGAATTCTCTGCCTCAGAGGGCGGTGGAGGCCGGTTCTCTGGATACTTTCAAGAGAGAGCTAGATAGGGCTCTTAAAAATAGCGAAGTCAGGGGATATGGGGAGAAGGCAGGAACGGGGTACTGATTGGGGATGATCAGCCATGATCATCTTGAATGGCGGTGCTGGCTCGAAGGGCCGAATGACCTACTCCTGCACCTACTCCTACTCTGGAGTTTAGAAGGATGAGAAATATATTAAATTATTAAGGGCTTGGACACGCTAGAGGCAGGAAACATGTTCCCGATGTTGGGGGAGTGCAGAACCAGGGGCCATAGTTTGAGAATAAGTAGTAAGCCATTTAGAATGGAGATGAGGAAACACTTTTTCACACAGAGAGTTGTGAATCTGTGGAATTCTCTGCCTCAGAAGGCAGTGGAGGCTGATTCTCTGGATGCTTTCAAGAGAGAGTTAGATAGTCAAGTCAAGTCACTTTTATTTCTATAGCACATTTAAAAAACAACTCTCGTTGGCTTTACATTGGTATAAGAATAGTATATCAAACAGCAGTGGTTCATAGATTAAATACAAACATCACTACATACATATAGCCCTCGGTCAGAGGACGTCAAGAAAGGCTTGGGAATAGAGATGAGGGCGGGGTGGAAGATTGCAATCTTCACGTGGTCCGCCCTGTTTCGAATAATGCAATCAACTCGACGTGCACAAACTGAAGATCAAATAGTTGATCAACAACTTTAGGCTGTGCACGCCACACGATAGAAGGAAAAGAAGAAGTGATGAGGGCTCTTAAGGATTGCGGAGTCAAGGGATATGGGGAGAAGGCAGGTACGGGATACTGAGTTGGATGATCAGCCATGATCACATTGAATGGCGGTGCAGGCTCGAAGGGCCGAATGGCCTCTACTCCTGCACCTATTATCGATTGAATAGGAAAAGTCAACAACAGTAAATGCTACTGAAGCTAAACCTGTATCCAACAGCAGACAGCACCACCTACCCTGTGTCCTGTGCAACTACAAGAGGTGGGAACAACATTATTGGCGATAGTGGGGAACACTGGACAAAGGGCCGATTTCCAGATGGCGGTGGATGGAGGGGCGGGTCGGTGAGCGGGCTGGGACACGGTTGAGGCTTTGGCAAAGTGGGCCGCTGGAGGCCCGGCAGCAATCTGGGGAATCGCGTGGATCGCCAGGCCCCGCTGAAGACGAAGATCGACACAAAATGTTGGAGCAACTCAGCGGGACGGACAGACGTCATCCCTGGAGGGAAGGAACAGGCGATGTTTCAGGTCGTGACCCACTGCTGCCTAAGCACGTTACTTTAGGAAGGAGATGAGGAGGAATTTCTTTAGTCAGAGGGTGGTGAATCTGTGGAATTCTTTGTGGAGGCCAGGTCTCGATATTTTTGAGGGTTACACAAAAAGCTGGAGAAACTCAGCGGGTGCAGCAGCATCTAAGGAGCGAAGGAGATAGGCGACGTTTCGGGTCGAGGCCCTTCTTCAGACTGGTCAGGGATCAGGGAAACGAGTGATATAGACGGTGATGTGGAGAGATAAAGAACAATGAATGAAAGATATGCAAAAAAGTATCGATGATAAAGGAAACAGGCCATTGTAAGCTGTTTGTAGTGTGAAAATGAGAAGCTAGTGCGACTTGGGTGGGGGAGAGATAGAGAGAGAAGGAATGCCGGGGCCCGAGGGCTGAGGGAGAGGTGGGAAGGGGAGGAGGCAGCCAGGGTTAACAGAATTGAGAAAATTCAATGTTTAAGCCCAGAGGATGCAGACTCCCCAAGCGGAATATGAGGTGCTGTTCCTCCAACTTGCGGTGTTGCTCACTCTGGCCGTGGAGGAGGCCGAGGAACGAGAGGTCGGATACGGAATGGGAGGGGGAGTTGAAGTGCTAACCCTCGATTCTCCAGCATCTGCAGTTCCTTCTTTAACACTGGATATTTTTGAGGCAGAAATAGATTCTTGATTAGTACAGGTGTCAGGGGTTATGAGGAGAAGGCAGGAGCTGGAGGGAGGGAGGGAAAGATCTGCAATGATTGAATGGCAAAGTTTATATAGATAAATGTGAGGTTATCCACTTTGGTGGCAAAAACAAGGGGGCAGATTATTATCTCAATGGGGTTAGGTTAGGAAGGGGGAGGTACAGTGAGACCTGGGTGTCGTTGTACACCAGTCACTGAAAGTTGGCGTGCAGGTACAGCAGGCAGTGAAGAAAGCTAATGGAATGTTGGCCTTCATAACAAGAGGATTTCAGTACTGGAGTAAAGAGGTTCTTCTGCAGTTGCATAGGGCTCTGGTGAGACCACCTCTGGAGTATTGTGTACAAATTTTGGTCTCCTAATTTGAGGAAGGACATCCTTGTGATTGAGGCAGTGCAGCGTGGGTTCATGAGATTGATCCCTGGGATGGCGGGACTGTCATATGAGGAAAGATTGAAAAGACTAGGCTTGTATTCACTGGAGTTTAGAAGGATGAGGAGGAATCTTATAGAAACATATAAAATTATAAAAGAACTGGACAAGCTAGATGCAGGAAAAATGGTCCCAATGTTGGGTGAGTCCAGAATCAGGGGCCACAGTCTTAGAATAAAGGGGAGGTCATTTAACACTGAGGTGAGAAAAAACTTTTTTACCCAGAGAGTTGTGAATTTATGGAATTCCCTGCCACAGAGGGCAGTGGAGGCCAAATCACTGGATGGATTTAAGAGAGAGTTGGATAGAGCTCTAGGGGCTAGTGGAGTCAAGGGATATGGGCAGAAGGCAGGAACGGGTTATTGATAGGGGACGATCAGCCATGATCACAATGAATGGCAGTGCTGGCTCGAAGGGCCGAATGGCCTCCTCCTGCACCTTTGTTTCTATGTTCCTACGTTGACGATGGGCTGAATGGCCTAATTCTGCGCCTATCGCTTATGACTTGTACGTCTTTGGAGTGTGGGATGAAACCGAAGATCTCAGAGAAAACCCACGCGGTGGCAGGGAGAACGTGCAAACTCTGTACAGACAGCACCCGTAGTCAGGATCAGACCCAGGTCTCTGGCGCTGCAAGCGTTGGAAGGCAGCAACTCTACCGCTGCGCCACCGTAAAAGCTTTTGTTGCGTGCTAACCAGTCTACATAAGTCTACTATTCCTACACTACAATCAGTGGACTTTTGAACTTATCTCCACTTGTGCTTATCTGTAGTCTCATTTTACTGGATTGTAAGCAGAACACTACAAAGACGTGCTGGTTTATAGATTGTTAAAGGAGGAACTGCAGATGCTGGAGAATCGAGGGTTACGCAAAAAGCTGGAGAAACTCAGCGGGTGCAGCAGCATCTAAGGAGCGAAGGAGATAGGCGATGTTTCGGGGTCTGAAGAAGGGTCTCGACCCGAAACGTCGCCTATCTCCTTCGCTCCTTAGATGCTGCTGCACCCGCTGAGTTTCTCCAGCTTTTTGTGTAACCCCTGGTTTATAGATTAACTGGCTTCAGTAGAAATGGTAAATTGTGCCAAGTGTGTGTAGGATAGTGTACAGGGATCGCTGGTCGGCGCAAAGAATGGTGAATATTAGAGTGAGCTTTACCTCTCATTGGGAAATTGGGGTGATAACGTTTGCACAGAAATGTCGAACCTCTCTTGGGGGAGCAATGGAGCGAGATTCTCCAGGATAAGTCCATATCTCTACAGACCTGTCCTGTCCATGTACCTACCTAACGGGCCTGTCCCACTTGCCGATTTTTCAGGCGACTGTCATAGCCGTAGCAGGTCGCCGAAAAGCCAGCAACAACCTCCGTCATCCTGGCGACAACATTACGACAGCACCTACGTCAGGAGAAGTCAAGCTACGCTCATTGGCATCAAACCCACTGTCGCCGAAAAATTTTCAACAATTTAGCGGCGACCAGAAGGACGCTACGACTTTTTACACGACTACTCCCGGCGACCATGTGGTGACACACTAGTCTCCTGTAGTTGCCTAAAAAAAATTGCCTAAGTGGGACAGGCCGATAACTGTTTCTTAAACGTCGGGATAGTCCCAGCCTCAACTACCTCCTCTGGCAGCTCGTTCCATACACCCGCCACCCTCTGTGTGAAAAAGCTACCCCTCAGATTCCTATTGAATCTTTTCCCCTTCACCTTAAACCTATGTCCTTTGGTCCCCTATTCACCCACTCTGGGCATCTACCCGATCTATTCCTCTCATGATTTTATACACCAATAATAAGATCTCCGCTCATCCTCCTGTGCTCCTGAGTCCCAGCCTGCTCAACCTCTTCCTGTAGCTCAGACCCTCGAGACCTGGCAACATCCTTGTAAATCTTCTCTGCATCCTTTCCAGCTCATACAAACATAGAAAATTGGTACAGGAGATGGGGATCGCCGGTCAGCGAGGACTCGGTGGGCCGAAGGGCCTGTTTCCGTGCTCCCATTCCTTCTCTCCAGAGATGCTGCCTGGCCCGCTGAGTTGCTCCAGCGTTTTGTGTCTATGTATGTATATAAACACACAGTAAACTTTCAGTTTTCTCATTTATTCTATCATTCACAGTGTGGTATGTTTGCATATTAGAAGCATAGAAAACATAGAAAATAGTTGCAGGAGGAGGCCATTCGGCCCTTCGAGCCAGCACTGCCATTGATTGTGATCTTGGCTGATCGTCCCCTATCAATAACCCGTGCATGCCTTCTCCCCATATCCCTTGACTCCACTAGCCCCTAGAGCTCTATCTAACTCTCTCTTAAATCCATCCAGTGACTTGGCCTCCACTGCCCTCTGTGGCAGGGAATTCCACAGACTCACAACTCTCTGGGTGAAAACGTTTCTTCTCACCTCAGCTGGACAACATCTTTCCTATAACATGGTGACCACAGGTGAATGAGATGAGATGAGGGTGGTCATCTCCTGCCAATTATAACACTTCCATGATGACAATATTCCCCTTCTTTTGTTTTCCAATCCTACCAACTGAATTAAATTCATTTAGATGGGTTAATTTATTTAATCGAATCACCTCGTACAATATATTAGTACAAAATCATGTTTCATGAACAAGTCGACAGTGGCCGTGTTTCCAGCTTTAATTGCCCTCTTTACATGGTTACATGAAAATACTTTGCCTACCTAAAGGCACAGTTTGTCCGTGGCCCTTCCAGAGACTTAGTGAAGCAGCATTTATTCGCAGCCTTTATAGAACACAAAAAAATGAACGGCAAACATTCAGATACTTTACAAAACATAAGGAAGGCTGTCAGTTCTCCAGAGAACAGGGTTAAGTGGCGTTTTGGGTCTAGACCCTTGATTGAGGGGGGGGGGGGGGGGGGGGGGAGAAGAAAGCTGAAGAAGGGGGCGAGACAGGGTAAAGCTTTGCCAATAATGGATGGACAGGGGGAATAGAGAGATATAACGAGGCATATTAGATCATTCTGCATGGTTACCCCTGCTGCTTAATATATCCTGATGTTTTATAAAACTCACACTGACCGATGAGGCAATTACGGGTCCACCACTGATTTCCCACCACCCTTGGTCCTCTGATTATTCGTGTTGCCGGAGCAACAGAGGTCCCGGCCTCCGAGTTCTACCTCGGGAATGGATTTGCCGGCTGGAGTTCCAGAGCCCTGGTCGGGGGGTGGGGGGCAACACCGACCCGCTGATCGGCCGTGGAAGTCCCGACGATCCCGGCATCACATTTTCCAGGCGGGTGGGGGGGGGGGGGGGATTTCGAGTGTGGATTAAAGGAGGTGCCAGACATTCAGTGGTGGATTTGCACGATGTATCGCTGATACACAACTGCAGTCGGCTCCCAGATTCTCTCCCCTCCAAAAGCCCAAAGGCTTCCAACTGATTTGATAAACACAGGCGAGCTTGTGGGGAACATTGGCCAGATCTTCCTTCCTCTCAGCTGAAGCTCCCATCAGCAGCAACCCCCGCCTAGTGTAAACGTCCCCCCCCTCCCAACCCCCAGGCAGAATAAGACGCATACAACAACAAAAAATCAGAAAAAGACTGAATATTAGATTCACATTATTGACAGGGGTGGGAGATTGCAACCTTCATGTGGTCCACCCTGTTTCGACTAACGCCATCAACCCGACGTGCACAAACAAATAGTTGTCTTGTTAGGGCTCGTACCGTATTCGTACCGTGGGACAGGGCACGCCACACGCAAGAAGATGAAGAAGAAGTATTAACAAGAATCCTCTTAGTTTCTTCTTGACTTTAATTTCACAAGGCACCAAACTCTCGAAGGCAGACACAAAAAGCTGGAGTAACTCAGCTGGACAGGCAGCATCTCTGGAGAGATGGTCTCGACCCGAAACGTCGTCTATCTCCTTCGCTCCTTAGATGCTGCTGCACCCGCCGAGTTTCTCCAGCTTTTTGTGTAACCCTCTCTGGAGAGATGTCGCCCATTCCTTCTCTCCAGAGATGCTGCCCGTCCCGCTGAGTTACTCCAGCTTTTTGTGTCTATCTTTGGTTTAAACCAGCATTAGCAGCTCCTTCTTGCGCAAACTCTCGAAGGCATTCTGTGTTTTTCTTGGGTTAAGATGCTGCAGAATACTATTATCTAGTTGTAATCACAGGCGGTTAAAAAAAAAAAAGAATAAATATTAAATAAGGGTAAAGAATTCTGGCGGTTCGAGCCACAACGGGAGTATGTTTTAGTCACTGATTCAGTCAGTTAGTCAATAATTGATCCTCATTCCCCAAATATCAAGCACTTAACAGAAGGCGGGCAAGTTCTTTGATTCTCTCCCTCTCCTGGTGGATGTAGATTTGGGTATCCCACAGCATGTTGACTAAAATAGCATCGTCGATCTCATCCAGCATCACGTCTGTCTTCAGCTGAGAGTTCAACCTGCAAAGTAACAACAAACTAAATCAAACTCAGCCGAGAACATTATTTCAAGTGAGAGTTACACCCCAGTCCCACGGTACGAGTTCATTCCAAGAGTTCTCCCGAGTTTGCCCTTATTCGAACTCGGAGATTTGCGGTAATGGCCACTCGTCGGTACTCGGGGCTCTCGTGGACATTTTTCATCGTGTTGCAAAATCTTCATGAGTCTTCCCGTGCTTACCTGCTGTTAGCGAGTCTTCCCAAGTACCTGCCGGTAGCGTTACGAGCTGCTAAGAGACGTCCCCGAGCTCCGACGTACCCATTCTCCATGCTTACCACGAGTTTGATTTTTTTAAAACTCGGGAGAGCTCTTGGAATGAACTCGTACTGTGGGACAGGGCTATTAGATTTAGCTTTTAGGGTTAACAGAATCAAGGGATATGGGGAGAGAGCAGGAACAGGGTACTGATTTTGGATGATCAGTCATCCAAATGGTGGTGCTGGCTTGAAGGGCCGAATGGCCTACTATTTTCACCTATTTTCTATGTTTCTATCAATACGGCTCCATCTCAAGGCATTAAAACAGATTGCTGTGTTCTTTGTGGGAAGAGGTTCTGAGAATATTAGTTCAATTTAGTTTAGAGTATGGAGTGAAGGAATAGGCGACGTTTCGGGTTGAGACCCTTCTTCAGTCTGAAAAAGGGTCTCGACCCGAAACGTCGCTTATTAATTATAAATAGGTTAGAGGCAATAGGTTTGAACTGCCTGCCTGCAGCTCACAATGTTATTTGCACTGTTAAGGGCCTGTCCCACTTGGGATGATGCGCAAAGATTTTGTGAATCCACAAATCCTGGGGCACCGCACGTTACTGCCTACGCCACCACGCGCCATGCGTGCGTAATACGCGCTTCGTGACGCGTAAATGGTGTCGCGCAAAGTGGGACAAGCCCCTTTAATCCCAGAATGTTTGCTGTTGCTAATATCGATGAAGATATGCTTTATATGCTCCCGTTTCAGGACGTCCTGCAAAGCCGTATCGCTTAATTCTGCCCCTACAACTTACGAACTCATGAACGTACAAGCTCAACAGTGAATTCGCCAGCTGGTTAATTCAATGGAATGTGTACCTGAAGTATAGAATGTCCACCATTTCACACCAAGCTCTGGCTCGATCCACAGCTCTGCCATCAGAATCAGTGCACTAAAGACCAGACGTTAAAGGTACCATTAATAGTTGCTGCAGAGTCATAGAGGCATATTTCACAGTTACAGCTATGTGGCTTGCTTTGGCGGGGGGGGGGGGGGAAGCAAAGAAAAGGCAATGGCAAAAAGATATATATATATATATATTTCTCAGCAAAAAAAGCGTAAAATGAAGACATTAAAAATGCAGTTAGAATTATGGAGACATGCAGTGTGGAAATATGCTCTGTGGCCCAACTTGCCCACATCGACCAACATGTCCCATCTACGCTAGTCCCACCTGCCTGCGTTTGGCCCAGAACCTGTTCTATCCACACACCTGTCCAAATGTTTTTGTTAAAAGTTACCTGCCTCAACCTGGTCATTTGGAGTCTCAGCCCTGATCCCCCCTCTCCCATCAGGCAAGAGGCAACAGAAATGCAAAAGCACACACCTCCATATTCAGGGACAGTTTCTACCCAGCTGTCCCACTCTTTAGGCAACTGAACCATCCAAACGGGCCTGTCTAACTTAAGCAAGTCTTTAGGCGATTGCCAGGGACTAGTTTCAGTGGAATTCACCTACAATACCGGGCGACAAGTTACAACAGCACCTACGACAACCTACTACAATCTATGACAGCAGAAATTGTCGCCAAAAAATTTTCAACATGTTGAAAATATTGCGGCAATCATCTGTAGTCGTCCAAAAAATCACCTAAGTGGGACAGACCCTTTACAACAACCAGAGAGCGGCCCTCACCTCCCATCTACCTCATTGGAGACCCTTGGACTCCATCTTCTTTCTTTTACATTCTTTTTATTGGTTTTTTTCCCCCCAAAGAAAACAAAAATAAAACATAACAGAGCAAAAAAAAATGCTAAACATAACAATGTTGTTGACACACAGGGATCAGGATTACATTAATAACAGGTATAACCTGATATGAGACCAGTGTCAAAATACACATTGAGTATAGACCTCCCGGTCTCTATGTAAATATAGTTAAATCTTTAAAAGAAAACTTATGAATGTAGGAAAAAAAAACACACAAAGAAAAAGACAAAAAGAAAAAAGGAAAAAGCAAAACCCCACTAAACTAAAAAAATAAAATTAAAAAAAATTAAAAATAAAAATAAAATAAGTAAATAAAAACTAAACAAAGCAAAACAAAATCTGAACTAAAAGTTTCAACAATTTAAGTCTGGATGACGTCAAGTCCGTTCCATCATATAGAAGTGAAACAGTTTTTATAACGGTTAAAGAGGGAGCATTATATTGTATGAAAGTGTTCAATACATTTTCCCCAAGTCTTATCACATGTAACCAAGGGTTGCATCTTGCACTATAAGTTATTCCCTTTACCATGTCTCTCTACACTTAATCATGTCTAGTCTTTCTGCCGACTGGTTAGCACACAACAAAAGCTTTTCACTATACCTCGGTACACACGATAATAAACTAAACTAACGAACAATAATCCTATTTTATTATCCCCAAATTCCCATTACCTTCTCCAAAATCTCACCAGTCACCAACACACCAAGAGCTATTCGCAGTGGCCAATTAGCCTACCAACAACCTGTCTTTTATTGGGATTTGGGAGCAAACTGGAGCACCCGGTGAAAACCCGCCATTTGTTTGGGATATTGTAGACGGCTGGTTCGGTTGGAGTTTGAAATGAGAGCCTCGAAAAGAAGTGACCTGGCGAATCCTGAAACACTCTGGGGCTGGAACATTGGCGCGGCAGCAGATCTGCCAGAGACCCGGGTTTGATCCTGACTACGGGCGCTGTCTGTATTGAGTTTGAGTTTGTACGTTCTCCCCGTGACTGCGTGGGTTTCCTCCGGGTGCTCTGGTTTCCCCGCGCGCGCATTCCCCTCCCCCCCCCCCCCCCCCCCCACACACACATCCCAAAGACGTGCAGGTTTGCAGGTTCATTGGTTTCTGCAAATTGCCTGTCGTGTGAAAGTGTGAGAACGTAGAGCTAGTGTAGGGGTGATCTGTGGCCGGCATGTACTCGCTGGACCAACGGGCCTGATGCAAGAGTCCAGCATGTGTTAGTGTCACGTGTTCCACATAAAACAATGACATTCTTACTTGCTGCAGTTAAACGGAATATGGACAGAGTGCACTGTAAACAATATAATAAATGAAAAAAAATGTTCAGTGCGTGTAAATGTATATAAATATAAATACACACATATTATACAACACACATATATACATATCATATACACATCTTATATACACACATTATACACATACATAATACACACACACATATATACACACATATTTATACACACATATATACACACATATATATATACACAAACACACATTTACATAATATATATACACACTATATATATATATATAAAACATACAAACACTATGTGACACACTATATTACACACACTTACATTTACAGACACATATTACACACTATTACATACTGTACACAGAATATTACACACACAGAATATTACACATGCACACTATTTAACACACTTGCACACTTACATTTACACACACTATATTATACACACACACACTGTTACATACTGTGCACACAATATTACACACACACACACGGTACATGTGGTGAAAGTGAGCATGCGTCTATGACTTGTACTCACACAGTCGACCACCATCTTGCCCAGCTCACGGGCACCAAAGACAGTCTTGGCCAGCTCCCAGGGGTTGGATGGACGGAACACATCCACAGAGGAGACAGGTACCTGTGGGGGTTTCCCCGTTCCAAGTGAAACCACGATGCCTAGTTTCTTCACCTGACCTTCTCTGCCCTGTAAAGTGAACACATTTTAATTTTTAAAAAAACATCTAGACTCAAAAGCTGAAACCCTCCAGAATTCCTACCCTCTCCCATCGGGCAAAAGGCACAGAAGTGTGAAAACACACAGCTCGAGATTCAGTGTTTAAGAAAGAACTGCAGATGCTGGAAAAATTGATGGTAGACAAAAATGCTGGAGAAACTCAGCGGGTGAGGCAGCATCTATGGAGCGAAGGAATAGGCAATGTTTCGGCTCAAGACCCTTCTTCAGCTCTAGATTCAGGGCCAGTTTCTTCCCAGCTGTTATCAGGCAACTGAACCAACCTACCACAACCAGAGAACGGACCTGAACTACTATCTACCTCACTGGTGACCCTCAAACTACCTTTGATCGGACTTTACTGGCTTTACCTTTCACTAAACGTTATTCCCTTATCATGTTTAAGAAAGAACTGCAGATGCTGGCAAAATCGATGGTAGGCAGAAATGCTGGAGGAACTATCATGTATCCATACACTGTGGACGGCTTGATTGTAATCATGCATAGTCTATCCGCTGACTGGTTGGCACGCAACAAAAGCTTTATTCTTAAATATTTTTATTAGAAGCATATACATATAATAGCAAAACATGATTTGCTTACCAACTACATACATACAAAGCTTCTATTTTTAATTTTAAAAAATTGAAAGATAGAGCAGTGGAGAAAGAAAGAAATAAGAGAAAAAAAAACTATAAACTAACAGCGAGGGAAGGGTAAAAACAAAGGACATTACCAATAACACGGTTTTGGAAATAGGTCCTTACTTTATAAGGTGTAATTATTCATCCAGTCCTGAACTCAAGTTTCAGTCAGGCTTCCGTGTTGAACCAACTTACCTCTTTAGACAATCAATAAATGGAGACCATATTCGAGCAAATAGTTCTGATTTGTCAATTAAAACAAGTCTAATTTTTTCCAAGTGTAAGGTCTCAGACATTTCCGTAATCCACATTTTAATTGTGGGGGTTGCAAACATAGAAACATAGAAAATAGGTGCAGGAGTAGGCCATTCGGCCCTTCGAGCCTGCATCGCCATTCAATATGATCATGGCTGATCATCCAACTCAGTATCCCGTACCTGCCTTCTCTCCAAACCCCCTGATCCCTTTAGCCACAAGGGCCACATCTAACTCTCTCTTAAATATAGCCAATGAATTGGCCTCAACTACCTTCTGTGGCAGAGGGTTCCACCACTCTGTGTGAAATATGTTTTTCTCATCTCGGTCCTAAAAGACTTCCCCAACATCGGGAACAATCTTCCTGCATCTAGCCTGTCCAACCCCTTAAGAATTTTGTAAGTCTCTATAAGATCCCCCCTCAATCTTCTAAATTCTAGCGAGTACAAGCTACGAGTCTATCTAGTCTTTCTTCATATGAAAGTCCTGCCATCCCAGGAATCAGTCTGGTGAACCTTCTCTGTACTCCCTCTATGGCAAGAATGGCTTTCCTCAGGTTTGGAGACCAATACTGTACGCAATACTCCAGGTGTTGTCTCACCAAGACCCTGTACAACCTCCCTGCTCCTATACAAACGCTTTTCACTGTACTTCGGTACACGTGACAACAAACTGAACCAAAAGGATCAAAGCCGGCGCTTGAAACAGCAGCTTTAGCAGAAGGGAATTAAAAACTAAATGAGACGACAAGCATAATGTATACCTTTCTCTTCAGGTTCTGATTGTACTCGTGTATTTCAGTCATTGCATCCAGTGTTGGGTTATTTGCGAGAAGCCCTCCATCCAGAAATCTGCCCATGGGTCGGAAGTACGTCGGGGCTGCGCCGCTACAGCGGGCAGCTCGCCACACCAGCTGGTCTGTTTAGAAGAAAGACAACAACAAAGGCTTCAAATCACATTCAACATCAGTGTGAAGAAGGGTCTCCACCCGAAACGTCACCTATTCCTTCTCTCCAGAGATGCTGCCTGTCCCGCTGAGTTACTCCAGCATTTTGTGTCTATCGTGCCGTTTAGAGAGTCATAGAATGATACAGCGTGGCCCTCCGGCCCAACTTGCCCACACCGGCCAACATGTCCTTTTTCAAGAGAGAGTTAGATAGAGCTCTTAAAGATAGAGGAGTCAGGGGATATGGGGAGAAGGCAGGAATGGGGTACTGATTGTGGATGGTCAGCCATGATCACAGTGAATGGCAGTGCTGGCTCGAAGGCCGAATGGCCTACTCCTGCACCTATTGTCTATTGTCCCAGCTACATTGGTCCCACCGCCCACGTTTGATCCATTTCCCTCCAAACCTGTCCTATCCATGTACATGTCTAACTGTTTCTTAAACGTTGGGACAGTCCCAGCCTCAACTACCTCCTCTGGCAGCTCGTTCCATACACCCACCACCCTTTGTGGGAAAAGGTTACCCCTCAGATTCCTTTTAAAGCTTTTCCCCTTCACCTTGAACCTGTGTCCTCAGGTCCTCGATTCACCTACTCTGGGCAAGAGACTGTGCATCCACCCGATCTATTCCTCTCATGATCTTATACACCTCTCTAAGTTTATAATTTACTCATTCGAAAGTCTCCAACCTTTCACCGCCAGGTTGGGGCGCCCCTTTCACCCCCACTCTCGACACACTAGGGGGCAATTCACAGAGGGCCCATTAACCTTCAAACCCACACGTCTTTGGGATGTGGGAGGAAACCGGAGCAGCCGGAGAAAACCCCACGTGGTCACAGGGAGAACGTGCAAACTCCAGACAGACAGCGCCCAAAGTCAGGATCAAACCTGGATCTAACCCTACCCCCACCTGCCCACTCCGCCCCCCCCCTCCCTCCCCAATCTTTGCACGTCCCCAATCCTTTCCACACATCCTCTAAGCCATTTAGAACGGAGACGAGGAAACATTTTTTCTCACAGAGAGTGGCGAGTCTGCGGAATTCTCTGCCTCAGAGGGCGGTGGAGGCCGGTTCTCTGGATGCTTTCAAGAGAGAGCTAGATAGGGCTCTTAAAAGCAGCGGAGTCAGGGGATATGGGGAGAAGGCAGGAATGGGGGTACTGATTGGGGATGATCAGCCATGATCACCTTGAATGGCGGTGCTGGCTCGAAGGGCCAAATGACCTACTCCTGCACCTATTGTCTGTTGTCACTTTAATTTCATGTTTCATATATTTTGTGTTTTATGACTGTTGGCAGATCAATTTCCCTCCTGGGAAAAATAAAGTTCTGTCGTATCGCCAGAGACCCGGGTTCGATCCTGACTGCGGGTGCTGTCTGTACGGGAGTTTGTGCCTTGTCCATTCTATGCATGTCCATGTGCCTATCTAAGAGGCTCTTAAACGCAACTACCCTGTCTATCTCCACCACACACCACCCCAGCACCTTGGTCAAGACACCGACTATTCTCCGTGTCACGTTGTCCCTTTTAAACTTTGCCTCTCGTCTTAAAAATCCAGTCTTGGATATTTCTGCTGACAACGTTTCCAACATGTTGCACATTCCTAAGTCAAAGCCGAAGGAAATTCCATCTCCATTGCAGCACACATTCTTAGACAGTCTTACATCTGGGATTGTGCATTTAAAAATAAACACACGCACTATTTTTTTCTTCATACGTTCAAAAAAAAAAACTATCTGTGGCACCGACTGCAATTTTAATTGTTGAAGCTCAGGGAACAATATTCCGGCATCTGGCAAGGCCGCCAGCTTTTGCCACGGTTTATGGGAGAATAGAAGCCGGCGCAGTGGTGCAGCGGGTAGAGTTGCCGCCTCACAGCGCCAGTTGCCACCTCACAGCGCCAGAGACCCGGGTTCCATCCCGACTACGGGTGCTGTCTGTACGGAGTTTGCACGTTCTCCCCGTGACCTGCGTGGGTTTTCTCCGAGATCTTCGGTTTCCTCCCACACTCCAAAGACGTGCAGGTTAGTAGGTTAATTGGCTTGGTGTAAGTGTAAATTGTCCCTAGTGTGTGTAGGATAGCGTTAATGTGTGGGGATCTGTGGTCGGCACGAACTCGGTGGGCCGAAGACCCTGTTTCTGCACAATCTCTAAACAAAATCTATAGACTTTAGAGATACAGGGTGGAAACAGGCCCTTCGTCGATTCATACACTAACACTATCCTACACACACACTAGGGACAATTTACAATTTTACTGAAACCAATTAGCAAACCTGCATGTCTTTAGAGTGTAGGAAGAAACCGGAGCACCTGGAGAAAACCCACACACTCACAGGGAAAACGTGCAAACTGTGTAAACGGCATATAACTATATATTTTTTTAATTTTTAAATAGGTGGCTCTAAGTACTTTCCAATGACTGGTTAGCAAGCAACTAAAGCTTTTCACTGTACCTCAGTACACGAGACAATAAAATTAAGCAAACTAAACCAGGTTTCGGTGTTTATCTTTCCATTGTGAAGTGATATTCTGCCTAAACGCAAATTTGAAACACAACTGAAATATGAATTAAACTCTCTCTCTCTGTCATTTGAAAACTTTGATCTCTGGGACAGGCAGCATCTCAGGAATGGGTGACGTTTCAGGTCGAGACCCTTCTTCAGACCGAGAGTCAGTGGAGAGGGAGACAAAGAGATAAGGAAGTGTTAAGCGAGACATCAAAAGAGATGAGGTTCAAGGAAAATGTAAAACAGATCATTATTAAGAAGGTGACAACAAACAGAGATAAAATGTTAAATAGACACAGAATGCTGGAGTAACTCAGCGGGACAGGCAGCATCTCTGGAGAGGAGGAATGGGTGACGTTTCAGGTTCAGACCCTTCTTCAGACAGAATATGATAAAAATGTACTCCGGGGAACAGTGTCCCTATAGCAGAAGCGCCCACGTCCCGGGGCTGGAAACTGGGAGTATTCAGAGCTGATTCTGCTACCACCATCATCTACTGTGACAAGTGATGGCTCCCACTGATTGTCGCCGGAAGCTTGCGTCCTTTTCCGGACGGACGATAACAGCGAGGGCAACATTTGGAACAAGATGGACGCGAAAAGGAGGGGAACAGTCGGACTTGTGGGAGAACTGGGAAGGGGGAGGGATGGAGAGACAGGGAAAGCAAGACTTACTTGTGGTTAGAGAATCTTCTTTAGATCAGCAAATTAAATGTAGACAGGCAGTGAAGCAGGTGCCCATAGCAACATGGAAACATAGAAAATAGGTGCTGGAGTAGGCCATTCGACCCTTCGAGCCGTACCTTTGGGCTGGGTGCAGGCCTGGAACTCTGCCGTGGGCATGAAGGGCGGGTCGTGCAGCAACTCCGGAGGGTCGTAGTTACGGAAGAGGTGAAGCTCTCCAGGGTGCCGGTCGGCCAGAGTTCCCGTCACCATCACTCTGTCAGTGGTGGAGGCGCCAAGGAACACACAGAGACAAGAGTCACCAGCGTTTCATTGACACGTGTCCCAGATGGAACAAAGATATTCTTATTCGCAGCCACACAACAGAATATGTAAACATGGTGCACTGTAAACAATGTCATAAATGAGGAAAAGGCCCGGTGTGTGTACACACGCATATACACGTCCCGCACGCACACACCCACACCCGATCACACACACACACCCGCACACACACACACCCGGAATAATAGTGCAATAATAATAGCAACTGTCTATGTAGTTCAGAGCTTAATGGAGGTTACAGTGTTTAATAGCCTAATGGCAGCAGGGAAAAGCAAACAAACAAGTCTTCTTCATGCGTGTGGCGTGCACAGCCTAAAGTTGAAGGACAATTTGTTCTATTTGATCTTATTTGATTGTGCACGCCTTGTCGAAACAGGGCGGACCACGTGAAGGCTGCAATCTCCCACCCCAACAAACAAGTAAATAAATAAGTCTGAAGAATAATAAGTAATTGAGTCTGAAGAAGAGCTTTTTGTGTCTGAGTAAATAAAATAGACACAAATACTGGAGTAACTCAGCGGGACAGGCAGCATCTCTGGAGAGAAGGAGTGGGCGATGTTTCGGGTCGAGACCCTTCTTCAGACTGGTCAGGGATCAGGGAAACGAGAGATATAGATGGTGATGTGGAGAGATAAAGAACAATGAATGAAAGATATGCAAAAAATGTGGAGAAGATCGGAGAAGGTGACAACAAAGGAAACAGAGATCAAATGGAATCAGGAGGACAGTCGGACTGGTTGGAGAACTGGGAAGGGGGAGGGATGGACAGAGAGGGAAAGCAAGGACCAAGTTAGAGAAGTCAATATTCATAATACGGTTTCAAATATTCAAGTGCTGTTTTACTAGATATATTCCTCTGACGGTGAATGTTGAGCCAGATGATAAGTGATGCTTAATCAGATTGTCTGACACAAAGTGCTGGAGTACTTTGCTGGACGTTCCTTTAGGAAGGGGATGAGGAGGAATTTCTCTAGTTGTTGAATCTGTGGAATTCTTTGCCACAGAGGCCAAGACAGCGGATATTTTAAGGCAGAGATAGATAGATTATTGATAAGTACAGGTGTCAGGGGTTATGGGGAGAAGGCGGGAGAATGGGGTTAGGAGGGAGAGATAGATCAGCCATGATTGAATGGTGGAGTAGACTTGATGGGCCGAATGGCATAATTTTACTCCAGTCACTTATGACGTTATGAGACAAGGGCCTGTCCCACTTTCACGACCTAATTCACGACCTTTTTTACTCGTGGACATTTTTCACCATGTTGAAAAAACGCCCCGATCAACTTGATGCCACGAGTACCTACCACTAGCATCACGACCTGCTACGACCTCGTGACGACCATGCTGCGAGTACGAGTCAAGGGCAAACTCGGCAGACATCGTGCATTAGGTCGTGAAAATGGGACAGGCCCTTAACTCAGCGGGCCAGGCAGCATCTCTGGAGAAATGGCAGAGTGAGGGTCCTTCTTCAGGGTCCTGACCCCGAAAAGTCCCCTATCCATGTTCTCCAGAGACGCTGCCTGACCCGTTGAGTTACTCCAGCACTCCGTCCTTTAGCATAAACCAGCATCTGCGGTTCACATTTTCCACAAAGAGATAGCAAGGTTTATTTACCGTCTCAACTGAGAAATCTATTCACTTACTTGGGTTTTAATACATCCGTCATCCTGGTATTTTCCCCAAATTCCTTCTTTAAAAACTCCTCGAGTGGAATGGACGAGAATGGTCTGGATCCTTTAAAGACCTTGTCTTTCATTCGGAAGTAAAGACAGCGCAGGTATTGCATGGATTTTCCTACAAGAGGGAGGAGAGGTTTATTCCACGATGAAAGCCACCTCGCATCAGTAATGCACCTGTCCCACTTAGGAAACCTGAACGGAAACCTCTGGAGACTTTGCGCCCCACCCAAGGTTTCCGTGCGGTTCCCGGAGGTTTTTGTCAGACTCCCTAATGGTCGAAAGCGGTTTCCGTTTTAAAAATCGGCCATTTTTTAGTCCAAGCCGGTTGCGATGCTAGTTGAAGGTGGCTGCCGGAGGACAAAAAACCTCCGGGAACCGCATGGAAACCTTGGGTGGGGCTCAAAGTCTCCAGAGTTTTCCGTTCAGGTTTCCTAAGTGGGACAGGGGCATAACAACGGCAAGCAATTTGAGTCTGAAGAAGGGTCTCGACCCGAAACGTCGCCTATCTCCTTCGCTCCTTCGATGCTGCTGCACCCGCTGAGTTTCTCCAGCTTTTTGTGTAACCCTCGATTCTCCAGCATCTGCAGTTCCTTCTTTAACACGGCAAGCAATCTTAGTTTAGCTTACAGTTTCCTTGAACCTCATCTCTTTTGATGGGGTCAAGGAAAGAGCGTTCACGCCACGGCCATGTTTCCACCAATCTTTCCACAAGAGGCGACAAGACAGACACCGTTGCATGCAGATGCCCAGAAGTGTGTTCAGCTCTGGCTGAACAACTTCTAATCTTGTGTGTGGACTCGACAAGAAGAAGATGTGTTTTGATGTCTCATTTTCACATCTCTGTGTCTCCCTCTCCCCCCCCCGACTCTCAGTCTGAAGAAGGGTCTTGATTATAATAAGCTTAAACCTCTGCTGACACTGCATTTATTATTAATATTTATTTTAATTAAAAAATCAAAATAAAGCCTACAGGTTTAGGAAATAGACAGCGTTAATACAAGTTAAACTGATTCTACTTTTTAATGAGTACTACGAGTGTGGGTGGCACAGCAGTAGAGTTGCTGCCTCACAGCGCCAGAGACCCAGGTTCGATCCTGACTACGGGTGCTGTCTGTGTGGAGTTTGTACGCTCTCCCCATGACCTGCGTGGGTTCTCTCCGGGTGCCCTGGATTCCTCCCACACTCCAAAGACGTGCAGGTTTGTCGGTTACTTGGCTTTGGTAAGTTGTGAAATTGTCCCTGGGTTCCACAGGTCACTCACCGTGTACAATGGCGAGGGCCAGAATCCCCCCAGTGCTGGTGCCTGATACCCAGTCGAAGAGCTCGCGAATGGGCTGCCCCGCTATCTGCTCAATGGCGATCAGCAGCTGAATCAGGACCAGACCTCGGATCCCTCCTCCGTCCAGGCACAGCAAGCGATCATATCTGGAAAGAAACACAATCCCACTAAGTGTAGAAGCCAGGATCAGCAGATGCTGGTTTACACAAGGCACGGCGGTGCAGCGCCAGAGACCCGGGTTATGGACAGTAGACAATAGACAATAGGTGCAGGAGTAGGTTATTCGGCCCTTCGAGCCAGCACCAGAATACCAGCATCAATCCTTTCTGCGGGTGCTTGTCTTTTCGGAGTTTGTACGCTCTCCCCGTGACCTGCGGTTTCCTACCACTCTCCAAATACGTACAGGTTTGTAGGATAATGGGCTTGGTGCAAGTGTGTGTGTGTGTGTGTGTGTGTGTGTGTGTGTGTGTGTGTGTGTGCGCGCATTAGTGTTAGTTTGCGGGGATCGCTGGTCGGTGCAAACTCAGTGGGCCGAAGGGCCTGTTTCCGTACTGTATCCCTAAACTAAACTAAACTGAAAGAGGCCACAAAGTGCTGGAATAAGTCAGCAGCATCTCTAGAGAACATTGTTAGGTGACGGTAGACAAAAATGCTGGAGGAATTCAGAAATTCAGGCAGCATCTATGGAGCGAAGGAAATAGGCAACGTTTCGGGCCGAAACCCTTCTTCAGACTTCAGTCTCGACCCAAGACGTCACCTATCCATGTTCTCCAGAGATGCTGCCTGACCCGCTGAATTACTCTTTATGTCCGACATTCTGATTAAGCATCACTTATCAGCATTAATCACGGGAGGAATACATCGGGTAGATCCTACACACTCTAGGGACACTTGTTTTTTAACTGTATCGCTCCATGGCAAAATCAGTTCACTGTACCTTATTTGGTGCACGTGACGAATAAATTTGAATTTGACTTTGTACAGAGTCTTTTGCCCAGAGTAGTGGAATCGAAAACCAGAGGACATAGGTTTAAGGTGAGGGGGAGATGATTTAATAGGAATCTGAGGGGTAACATTTTCAGACAGAGGGTGGCAGGAGTATGGAACATGCTGCCAGAGGAGGTAGTTGAGACTGGGGCTATCCCAACCCGAGGGGTAACTGTTTTATTTTGCAATACAATGGCCCATAAAGTTATAGAGTCACAGAGTGATCCAGCGTCCTCATCACCCCCAGCTCCACCAACCCCCTCCACCCCCCCCCCCCCCCCCCCGGTTTGAAATCCATTCCCCTTCCTTGGGAAAATGCAATAAAGAACCTGAAAAAAAGGTTCCGACTTGAAACGTCCCCTGTCCATGTTCTCTACAGATGCTGCCTGACCCGCTGAGTTACTCCTGCACTCTGTGAAACGTCACATATCCATGTTCTCCACAGATGCTGCCTGACCCGCTGAGTTACTCCAGCACTCTGTGCCTTTGTTTGGTATAAAAGCCGGCATCTGCAGTTCTTTGTTAGCACACTTGGAAAATACCAGTTATAAGCTTTCTTTCGGCCCAACTTGCCCACACCGGCCTCCATGTCCCAACTACCCTAGTCCCACCTGCCCGCGTTTGGCCCATATCCCTCCAAACCTGTCCTATCCATGTAGGTGGCGGGTGTATGGAACGAGTTGCCGGACGAGGTAGTTGAGGCAGCGTTTAAGGAACATTTTGATAGGTCTCTGTATAGGATAGGTTTGGAGGGATATGGGCCAAACGCGGGCAGGTGGGACTAGTGTAGATTGGGCATGTTGGTTGGTGTGGGCAAGTTGGGCTGAAGGGCCTATTTCTGCACTATCACTATGTGGGGTTTGATTAGACACACGTTTTGCTTTCTCACCTTCGATGTCTGTCGCCAACCGCATCTGGAAAGTCCAAGCCCTTGGTTAACGACCCAAGCACAGTGGCAATCCCTACAATGTCATCATATCCTGAAAGCAGAAAGTACTCTTTAGTTCCATTCGGCTCCTTCACCTTGTTCACTGGGGGGGAAAAAAACTCCTTCACCACTTTCCAGTTTTATAACTGTGTTATTTGATTAGCAGGAAAGAGAAGCAGAGAGAAGTTTGTTATTGGGTTAGTAGTTGAGAGACCAAATGAAAACAAGTTCCAATCTGAATGTAGAACACAGAGTGCTGGGATAACTCAGCGGGTCAACTTGCCGAGTTACTCCAGCACTTTGTGCTCTGCGGAAGATTCCAGCATCTGCAATTCCTCGAATCTCCAGTTTCAACACTCTGGTTTCTGAATTTGAATTGGAATTGGAAAATTGGAAAACTGAAAACATATCCCAGTGAGCGTGAAATGTGTAAGAAGGAACTGCAGACGCCGGCTTACACCGAAGATAGATACAAAATGCTGGAGTAACTCAGCGGGTCAGGCAGCATCACGGAGCAAAAATCGGTGACGTTTCGGGTCGAGACCCTTCACCAGACCCGAAACGCCACCTATTCCTATTCCAATTCTCCAGACATGCTGCCTGGCCCACTGAGCTACTCCAGCATTTTGTGTCCATCTCCACTGAGCATGGAGAGAGTCAGAAAAAACAAACTGCAGAAATGAGCAGGCTGCATTTGCAGAGTTAACACAGACTCAATGGATTGAATGGCTTCCTTTCATACTTTAATGGCTGAAGTTCACAAAGTAATCGGGGGGGGGGGGGGGGGGGGCCCTGTACCACTCACGTGATTTTTTTCAGCAACTTGCCGGTACCCGTCATAGTCGCAGCAGGTCGCCAAAAATTGAAAGATGTTGAAAATCCAGCGGCAACCAGAACAAGGTACGACTCTTTGGGCGACTACTCATGGCCATACAGGCTTCACATACCCCGCGACATGTCGCCAGGGTGTCGCCTGTACGGTCGTGAGTCGTCTCCTCAGTCGCCCAAAGAGTCGTAGCGTCTTTCAGGTCACCGAAAATTTTCAACATGAGCAAATTTTCATTTGCAACAACCTATGACGGGTGCCGGCAGTCGCCGAAAAAGTCGCGTAAGTGGGACAGGCCCCATTAACAAGCCAAGTTTATTAAGACACTACCACCAGTTTATTCTAGACTTTAGAGACAGCATGGAAACAGGCCCTTCGGCCCGAGACTGGAAGCTCCGCGATCGCCCCCTACACTAGCACTATCCTACACAGAAGGTACGAGTTATTCCAACACTTTGTGTCTATTGCTTATTGAGGCAGTGCAGCGTAGGTTGACAAGGATAATCCCCGGGATGGCGGGACTGTCATATGAGGAAAGATTGGAAAGAGTGGGCTTGTATTCACTGGAATTTAGAAGGATGAGCGGGAATCTTACAGAAGGGTATAAAATTATAAAAGGGCTGGACATGCTAGATGCTGGATAAATGTTCCCAAAGTTGGGAGAGTCCAGAACCACATCCTTTCCACATCCATCTTTGGCCCTTAATCCAAGCCAGAAGAAAGTGCATGGAGAGATCTGGCTGAAACAAACAGTTCCCTGACATTTGATGTATTTCCAGGACAATTATCTTGGTGTAATAGTGAAGGCATTTTGTTTGTGTGCCGCTGTGCTCCACCCTTGACTAAGAGAACGATGCAGAACGTGCCAATTGGAGCTGGCATTTCAGACAAATATGTGGCAACCATACTGGCATCCGGCACTTGGTAAAACAGATGGTTTCATAAACGATGACTTTGCAGTGACAGCCATTCTATTTGTGTTTCTGGGCAGGCGGACAAAGGCTAGTCAACTTGTGGTGCAGTTTTCTTTTAACCAAACTGCCCCCACCACTCTCTGTGGAAAGACAAAAACGTACCCCGCACATCACCCTAGAGCCATGCCTTCTAATTTAGTTTAGTGTAGAGATACAGCGCGGAAACGGGCCCTTCGGCCCACCTAGTCCGCGCCGACCAGCGATCCCCGCACACTTGCACTACCCTACACCCATGAGGGACATTTTACAATTAGACCAAGCCAATTACCCTACAAACCCTGTGTGTCTGAGGAAACCGGAGAAAACCCACACAGGTCACGGCCAGACCTCTCCAAGCACTTTTTTCTGGTTTGGTTGAAGGACCAAAAATGGATGTGGAAAGGATGTTTCCACTCTGAACCCCATTCCCCTGCTTTCTCCCCACAACCCCTGACACCTGTACTAATCACGAATCTTATCTATTGAACTCCATACAGACAAGCACCCGTAGTCAGGATGAAACCCGGGTCTCTGGCGCTGTAAGGCAGCACCTCTACCGCTTCACCTCCTTATAGCCCCTTTTACCACCAATGCTGCGTTGACTTGAGATTTGCCGTCCATATGTATTCTATCTGACTTTAAAAAAAATAAACATCAAAGCGATTCTAAAACAAATTAAAAGCAGCCTTGGGAACGAGAAAGTGGAACGACAAAGTTGCAGAGGATCTTGTTCTGCGAATTTTTTTTCCGGCTGGATAGGAAAGCATTTCAGAAAGGGCAAGATTTTGCATCTCTCACAACCCTTCCCCTAGCTCCACCACCGCAAAGCAGGAGAGATTCAGGTATAAGGGCCTGTCCCACTTATGCAATTTTTTCGGCGACTTGCCGGCACCCGTCGTGGTCTCAGCAGGTCTCTGAAAATTTTCAAAAATGTTGAAATTCCAGTGGCAACCAGAACAAGGTACGACTCTTTGGGCGACTACTCACGACCATACGGGTGTCACCCCGCGACATGTCGACACGTGGCGCCTGTATGGTTGCGAGTAGTCGCCCAAAGAGTCGTACCTTCTTCTGGTCGCTGCTGGATTTTCAACATTTTGAACATTTGTTGGCCGAGAGTAGTCGCCCAAAGAGTCGTACCTTTATTCCGGTTGCCGCTGGATTTTCAACATTTTTCGCCGACCTGCTGGAGAAACTCAGCGGGTGCAGCAGCATCTATGGAGCGAAGGAGATAGGCGACGTTTCAGGCCAAAAGAAGGGTTTCGGCTCAAAACGTTGCCCATCTCCTTCGCTCCATAGATGCTGCTGCACCCGCTCAGTTACTCCAGCATTTTGTGTACCCTCGAATTTCCAGCATCTGCAGTTCCTTCTTTAACACTGTGACGTGTCGACGGGTCGCGTAAGTGGGACAGGCCCTTAAGACAAATAGGAAAGTTTCAACAGAACAAAGTCAATAGCCGGGGTTACCTAATCCAGTGTTGCCTCTCACAGGGGCTGGTCTTGCTGGCTGTCTAGATGGCGAGGTGGGGGGATCAGAAGGCGGGTAACAGCATTCAACACCTATACTATACAGTAGGTTCAGCATCACCTTCCGATTATTGCCTTTGAGGGCATCAAACAGTTAGTACCAGGCAAGTAATACACAAGGCATTATCATTAAACCAACCCAAAATAACACACATTTACCACATGCAGGTTGAACTGTTAACAGTTATTTGTTATTAATGCATCTTTATGCACTACATACGCTTCAGTTTATTGTCACATGTACCGAGGTACAGTGAAAAGCTTTTTGTTGCCTGCTGACCAATACATCTAAAAACTATAAAGACTAAACCGATTCAGTTTGAGATAATCATTTTCAACCTCTTTATTGCAAATCAGACAGACATGCATTTTGTGTTTTCGGGTTAAGGATCCTGACCTGAAATGTCACCCATTCCTTCTCTCCGGAGATGCCTCCTGTCCCGCTGAGTTACTCCAGCATTTTGAGTCTGTCTCTGGCTTTACAGTTCACTCCTTATCTGACAGCTTTTTTTGTTTCCTTTTCACTTACTCCACCCATCTGCCAATGAAACCCCTCTCACCTGTATCCACCCAGGCTTTGTCCTGGCCCCCATCTTTTTCTTTCCGGCTTTCTCCCCAGTACTGCAATCAGATGGTCCAAGTGAATTTGAGTGCAGGATGCAAATTAGTCATGAAGTCGGTGAGTTCTGCATGGGTGCAGGAGGCAGCACCGATGCAGTCGTCAATGTAGAAGCTGCCCTCCCCCCCACCCCATCAGTCTGAAGAAGGGTCTCGACCCAAAACGTCACCTATTCCTTCGCTCCATAGATGCTGCCTCACCCGCTGAGTTTCTCCAGCATTTTTGTCCACCTTGCTGACATGCGGTAAACCAGAGAGAAAAATTGGACGCAAGTCTAATCTTAATAGTTCTCCGATATAACCTAATCTCTTTCCTTACATTCAGTATTATTCAATTTGGAGATGCATCCTAAAAGCTAAAACCAATAAATTATACAAGTTAGTTCATGCCAATGTCTCTTAAAGTTTACATAATATGTGGCCCAACATGCTCGGAATATCGTGCATTCAATCAATGAGATGCAACTCTCCACGACACTAAAGGTGAAAACATTTAAAAACTAAGGCACATGCAACAGGTAACTCCCCCTCCCCCCCTCCCTTTCTTCCCTGTGCCCCACCTGGACTCACACCCATTTCTCCCCTCCACCTATATTCCTTCCACTAGTTTTACAATTCGCGGATAGAGTCGTAGAGTCATAGTGGAAACTTCGGCCCAACCTGCCAAAAGTGTTCCATCAACACCAGTCCCACCTGCCTGCATTTTGCCCCACATCCCTCTAAACCCGTCCTATCCATGTACCTGTCTGAATGTTTCTTAAGCGTTGCCGTTGCCTTGACTACCTCCTCCGGCAGCTCGTTCCATACACCCGCCACCCTATGTGTGGAAAAGTTACCCCTCAGGTTCCTATTTAATCTTTCCCCCCTCACCTTAAACCTATGATTACCTAAAAAAGAAGGGTCTCGACCCAAAACGTCACCCATTGCTTCACTCCGTAGATGCTGCCCCACCCGCTGAGTTTCTCCAGCTTTTTGTCTACCTTCGATTTTTCCGGCATCTTCAGTTCTTTCTTAAACTAAACGTCACCGTAAACATAAAACTTTTGTCATCTCGCACCTTTTGCCTTTTCATCTCTGGACTTTATCCAACTTACTGCCTATCTAAACCCTCTCTCACCTGTATCCACCTATCTCCATCACGGACTGTTCACTCTGCTGCCCTCGGGAAAAAGATACCGCAGCATAAGGAGCAGAACATCAAGGTTCTGCAACAGCTTCTTCCCACGAGCCATCAGACTCCTGAATGCCATGTAATGGGCTGCCACTAGTGTCTATTTATCCTTTTCACCCATGCCTATCCTTCGGTTAATTCATTGTGTTGCACAGGGAGCCAAATGCAACGTAATTTCGTTTGGAACTGCATGTATTTCTAAATGACAATAAAGTTTGTTTGACTTTGACTTTTGACTTGCCTGGTTTTGTCCTGACTCCACCTCTCTTCCAGCTTTCTTTGCCGACCTCCAACCCTTACCACACTCAGTGCGAAGAAATGTCCCGACCAAAATCGTCCTTTATCCGAGGATAGGTGACGTTTCGGGTCAGGACCCTTCTTCATACTGATACCTGGGCAATTGCAGGCTCCTGTCCAAAAACTTCACCTATCCACGTTTTCTAAAGATGCTGCCTGAATCTTTGAGCACATTTGTTGGATCAATTTAATTTACATTGGGTCACGTTCTACATTCTCACTACATTCTTTGCCTGTGAAACATTTACAATTTTGGTTTCAATCAGAATGGGTCATTCATGCACATTCACTTGATTTGTTTAGAACAAACATGCACTGTAAGTACAGGAGGACTGGCCTAGAAATCCACTCGTTAGACTTGTGGAAACAGGCCCTTCGGCCCACCGAGTCCTCGCCGACCAGCGATCACCCCGTACACTAGCACTATCCTACACACACCAGGGACAATTTACAGAAGCCAATTAATCCACAAACCTGCACATACAGGTTTGAATGCATGAATGCTTTATTGTCACAGTGAAATTCTTTGCTTGCAGACCCAAGGTATGACAATAGCCGCCACATAAAGGGCACCAAAAACGTCACAAAGTATCTAGCGCCAGGTCCGCCTTTGTACCCCCCCACCCTCACGGCGGTCCCCCCATGCCGGGTCCTCCTTTGTTCCTGATTTGTTGGTTAATTGGCTTCTGTAAATTGTACATTGCCCCTGGTGTGTCGGATAGTGCTAGTGTACAGGACGATCGCTGGTCGGCACGGACTCGCTGGGCAAAGCAGCCGGCTTCCTCGCTGTATCCCTACAGAAAGATATCCACTGATTACATGGACAGGTGATGGGGATTGGAAGAAGCTGGAAATAACTGGGACGATACACATACGTTCCAAAAGAGGCTCCAATGTCTATTCCTGAAGTTGGGAAGCAGCGTACCAACATTAATAGCAAGGCTATTAACAATGTTTGCTGAAGAAGTGAATTCTGTACTTCTTTTATGTGGAAACTGCGAGTTAAGACAGAAACACAGGCAATAGGTGCAAGAGTAGGCCATTCAGCCCTTTGAGCCGGCACCGCCATTCAATATGATCATGGCTGATCATCCAATATCAGTACCATGTTCCTGCTTTCTCCCTGTTGTTAGGTTTATAGTCCCTGTTCGGTGTTATTTTCAGGTCTTTCAGTTTGGAGAGGAACAATGTTTTATCAAAGTCTTTAAACAGTCGAGTTATGATTCAAAGATCATAAGTCTTTACATATATTAAACATGTGACTTTAAACCAAATATACAAGTCCATTTACCTTCAATTAACACATGCCTTTATATTCAGTGACGCAATGCATTACATTCGCTGATACCACTTTTTTTTCCCCAGGTAAGCCTTGACATTGAATGGATATTCCCAAATATAGACATTAAATGCTGGAGTTACTCAGTGGGACAGGCTAGCATCTCTGGATCGTGGGAATGGGTGACGCTTCTGGTCGAGACGCATCTTCAGGCCGGAAACGTCACCCATTCCTTCACTCCAGAGACGCTGCCTGTCCCTCCGAGTTGCTCCAGCATTTTGTGTCGATCTTTGGTTTAAACCAGCATCTGCACAATTCTTCCAACACAATGGACATCCCCACCTTTACTGTGCCGTGCAGCAATTAAACCGGGCGTCTCTCCAAAGTCATTGGGGGATTTCACGTTGGCACCAAAGACAATCAGAGCCTTGATGAGATCCAAGTTGTCAAGCTGTAACAACAGAATGCTATTTCAGTCATTTTTAAAAGGTACCTTTCAAAAAGTTGAAGCTTTATGTATAGGTCGGTCTGGACGGTTTAAATAGGAGTTCTAGCTCAGCTTTCACCCAAGTGTCTCCCAATAAAGGTACTCCAAAATAAAACAAAGTCCACAGATGGAAAGACTGGAGGTGTGAGACAAAAAGGTGTGAGATACGGATAGAAGATCTAGGTGAATGAATGAATGAATAAGTTGTACACATACAAGGAATTTGCTTTGGTGCTCCGCTCGCAAGTAACAACACGACATACAGTAAACACTTAAGAATAAAACATAAAACATTAAAACATGAATTTTAGGTGACCACAATTTTAAGGTCTGAAGACGGGTTGCGACCCGAAACTTTGCCCATTTCCTTCGCTCCACAGATGCTGCCTCACCCGCTGAGTTTCTCCAGCACTTTTGTCTACCTTCGATTTTCCAGCATCTGCAGTTCCTTCTTAAACAAGTTTAAGACCATAGTTTTAAGGTGAGGGGGGGGGGGGAGGGAAGATTCAAAAGGAACTTGAGGGGTAACTTTTTCCATACAAAGGGTGGTGGGTGGGAATGGTGTATGGAACGAGCTGTCGGAGGAGGTAGTTGAGGCAATGTTTAAAAGGCATTTAGACAGGCACATGGATAGGGCAGGATTAGATGGATATGGGCCAAATGCAGGCAGATGGGACTCGTGTAGATGGGACATGTTGGCCGGTGTGGGCAAGTTGGGCCAACGGTCCTGTTTCCACGCTGTAAGACTCGATGACTCTTTAGATCTTTAGATGGACAAAAATGCTGACCTCGTCAGAAATGCCCACAATCCAAAAATGTTCAAAAACAGCATGACTAAGTGAATTTATGGGAAATGGGGATAAAATCGCCCATCACCACGGGCTCCTCCCTGCTGGCAGAAACAAAAGGGCATTTTGTCTCAGCAATACCAACAGTAATTGCTATCCTGTGGCAGGAAGTGGGGCTTCTTTACCGCAAAGCTGCCGGAGGTTTGTCCCGCCCTCCAAAGTAAATATTATTAAGATGGCCAACCGACGGAGAAGCCCATTCTCACAACTATTTAGCCCAACCCAGTCAGAACGGGCCGCATGGTGGCCTTACAGCACCAGAGACCCGGGTTTGATTCTGACTACGGGTTCTTATCTATACGTTCTCCCCGTGACCCACGCGGGTTTCCTCCGAGATCTTCACTTTCCTGCCACACTCCAAAGACGTACAGGTTTGTAGGTTAATTGGCTTGGTGTATATGTTAAAAAATTGTCCTCGGTATGTGTAGGGTAGTGTTAGTGTGCAGGGATCGCTGGTCGGTGCGGACTCGGTGGGCCAAAGGGCCCACTTCAACACTGTGTCTCCAAACTAAATTAGGGAAATTCATACAAATTCCTTCTTATTGTCTAACTTACCATTCAGTTGGGTCACATCCTGCTGCATGAGCTGACAGATATTAAATCAAGATGATGGAATCAGGGCGTTAACTCATAGTACCCCTGGTGCCTAAGTGGGAATAGCCAGCAGGACCCCTTCAACACGGAATGCAGCACAAAATGCTGGAATAACTCGGAGGTAGACAAAAATGCTGGAGAAACTCAGCGGGTGCAGCAACGTCTATGGAGCGAAGGAAATAGGCAACGTTTCGGGCCGAAACCCGGAAGGGTTTCGGCCCAAAACGTTGCCTATTTCCTTCAGGGTTTCGGCCCGAAACGTTGCCTATTTCCTTCAGGGTTTCGGCCCAAAACGTTGCCTATTTCCTTCAGGGTTTCGGCCCGAAACGTTGCCTATTTCCTTCAGGGTTTCGGCCCAAAACGTTGCCTATTTCCTTCAGGGTTTCGGCCCGAAACGTTGCCTATTTCCTTCAGGGTTTCGGCCCGAAACGTTGCCTATTTCCTTCAGGGTTTCGGCCCAAAACGTTGCCTATTTCCTTCAGGGTTTCGGCCCGAAACGTTGCCTATTTCCTTCAGGGTTTCGGCCCAAAACGTTGCCTATTTCCTTCAGGGTTTCGGCCCGAAACGTTGCCTATTTCCTTCAGGGTTTCGGCCCGAAACGTTGCCTATTTCCTTCGCTCCATAGACGCTGCTGCACCCGCTGAGTTTCTCCAGCACTTTTGTCTACCTTCGATCATCTGCAGTTCCTTCTTAAACAACATGCTGGAATAACTCAGCAGGTCAGGCAGCATCTAAGTAGAGTTTGCGTGACCTCCCCTGTGACTGTGTATGTCTTCTCTCCGTACATCTCCGTACACATCCCAAAGGCGTGCAGGTTAGACATTCAATTAGCCAATGTAAATTGTTCCAGTGCGTAGGTGAGTGAGTGAAACAGAGAAAGGCTGATGGTAATGTGGGGAGAATAACATTTGATTAGTGTCAGGTTGGTTTTAATAAATGTGGGATAGTTAGCAAAGACTTAGTGGGCAGACTGGGACTGTTTCTGTGCTAATTGACTCTAGATGGTCTCATTTATCTGATGTACCTCGAGGTTAAAATACATTCCAAGCAGCATTACATAACAGATTGGAATTCTTACAGAAATTGCAAACATTGCAATTATCTTTCTCAGATCTTTATAAACTCAGCGAACCAAGTTACAATTAGGGCACATTCTTGGAGAGACAAATAAAGTCTGTTCCTTTTCAATTACTCAAAGTTAGCATAAAGTTGGGAGGTCATATTACCGTCGTACAAGACATTGGTGAAGAGACATTTAGAGTATTGTGCTGACGAAAGAACTGCAGATGCAGGAAAAATCGAAGATAGACAAGAAATGCTGGAGGAACTCAGTGGGTGAACTCAGCATCTATGGAAAGAAGGAATAGGCGACATTTCGTGTCGAGACCCTTCTTCATAGAAGCATAGAAATTAGGTGCAGGAGTAGGCCATTCGGCCCTTCGAGCCTGCCATTCAATATGATCATGGCTGATCATCCAACTCAGTATCCCGTACCTGCCTTCTCCCCATACCCTCTGATCCCCTTAGCCACAAGGGCAACATCTAACTCCCTCTTAAATATAGCCAATGAACTGGTCTCAACTACCCTCTGCGGCAGAGAGTTCCAGAGACTCACCACCCTCTGTGTGAAAAAAGTATTTCTCATCTCGGTCTTAAAGGATTTCCCCCTTATCCTTAAGCTGTGACCCCTTGTCCTGGACTTCCCCAACATCGGGAACAATCTTCCTGCATCTAGCCTGTCCAACCACTTAAGAATTTTGTAAGTTTCTATAAGATCCCCTCTCAATCTCCTAAATTCTAGAGAGTATAAACCGAGTCTATCCAGTCTTTCTTCATAAGAGTCCTGACATCCCAGACTGATATCGGGGGTGGGGGGGGGGGGGAAAGAAAGGAAGAGGTGGAGACGGTAGCCTGTGGGAGAGCTGGGAAGGGGAGGGGAAGGAGGGAGAAAGCAAGGACTACCTGAAATTGGAGAAGTCAATGTTCATACCGCTGGGGTGTAAACTACCCAAGCGAAATATGAGGTGCCATTCCTCACATTTGCGCTGGGCCTCACTCTGGCAATGGAGGAGGCCCAGGACAGAGAGGCCGGATTCAGAATGGAAGGGGGAGTTGAAGTGCTGAGCCACCGGGAGATCAGGTTGGTTAATGCGAACTGTGTGCAGGTTTGGTCACCCCATAGGGGAAAGATGTTGTTAAGCTGGAATGGGTGCAGGGAATATTTATGAGGGTGTTGCCAGCATTCAAGGCCCTGAGCTATAAGGAGAGGTTGAGCAGACAAGGACTTTACTCCTTGGAGCACAGGAGGATGAGGAGTGATCTTTTAGAGGTGTATAAGATCACGAGAGGAATGGATAGGATAAATCTAGTGTTTCATAGAAACATAGAAAATAGGTGCAGGAGGAGGCCATTCAGTCCTTCGAGCCAGCACTGCCATTCATTGTGATCGTCTGCTATCAATAACCCGTGCCTGCCTTCTCCCAATATCCCTTGACTCCACTAGCCCCTAGAGCTCTATCCAACTCTCTCTTAAATCCATCCAGTGATTTGGCCTCCACTGCCCTCTGTGGCAGGGAATTCCATAAATTCCATATATTCTAAGACTGTGGCCCCTGGTTCTGGACTCGCCCAACATTGGAAACATTTTTCCTGCATCTAGCTTGTCCAGTCCTTTTATAATTGTATATGTTTCTATAAGATCCCCCCCTCATCCTTCTAAACTCCAGTGAATATTTGTTTCCCTAGCATAGGGGAGTCAAGAACCAGAGGTTATAGGTTCAAGGTGAGGGGAGAAACATTTAATAGGAACCTGATGGGCAACTTTCTTTAAACAAAGGACGGTAGGTTTATGGAACAAACTGCCGGAGGGGGCCTTTGTGGCAGGTACCATCTCAATGATTTGGACAGGTATATGGATAGGATAGGTTCAGAAGGATGTGAGCCGGGTGGGACTGGTGTGGATGGAGCATGTTGGTCGGTGTGGGCAAGTTGGGCTGAAGGGCTTGTATCCAATGCTCTATAACGAAGACCAAGGCAGCAATTTGAAAGGTTTCTGCACAGCTGGGCTCAGTCCTGACGGCCAGTATTGTCAATGTGGAATGTTTTCTCTGTGAACTGTGCGAGTTTTCCTGGGTGCACCGCTTCCTCCCACATCCCAAAGGCTTGGTAGGTTAATTTGCCACTGTGTGTAGGTGAGTAAAGTATCCTGGGCGGGGGAAGACACTAGTGGAAAGAATAAAATGGGATCAACGTAGTATTTCGTGTGATGGCCAACATGGACCCCACGGGCTGAATGGCCTGTTCCCATGTTGATCTCTCTATGACCGTATGCCTTTAAGAATGAAAAAGGTCATCAGTAAGTAAATGAATTCAGGGCGATTTAGAAATAAAGGCAATCTAACTGCACAGTTCCTCTGTAAGCTTTTCCATATATTCGGATCCTCACACTAACTCAGTCTAACGTTCCCTGCAGCTCCTCACTTTGATTCCTTCCGGTACATTTTAATGGGATGGCTAGTTGCAAAAAAACAACAAACACAAAAGATAGAGAGGAAATCCATTCTCGGTACACGTGACAGTAAACTAATGCACACTTGCATATTTGTGTTCAATGTTATTGTGTATTGTGCGTTCTTTTTAAGTGTATCGCTGCTGGCAAATTCATTTCACTGCATGTAAAGAATAAAGTTGACTTTGACTGCTGACTGATGGATAATTCAGTAAAGTACTGGAAAACACTGACCTTCATGGCAAGATGAAGAGGAGTATTCCCACTCTGCCCCTTTACGTTTGTGTCGGCCCCGTGCACCAGCAGCGCCAAAGCGCACTCGATACGCTCGCGTTTCACCATGATGTGCAAGGGCGTCTCCCCAGTCTTACTCAGGTAGTTCAAGCTACATCCGTGGTCCATCAGCAGCTGAATCATCTGAAATAGTCCCATCAACACAACGCCGTTATTCCAGGACGGAACAATTGGCAATCAGGCGGGCACCACTCAAAAACCGTCGTGCCCACCGTGGAACAGGAAAACCCGCCCGTAAAAGGAAGCTGCTGAGCCCGACCCCTTGCTTATCCCCGGAGATCGGAGAGGAAGGTGGAGGTAGTTGACGATGGCGGGCGCAAGAACACAGCGGTAGAGTTGCTGCCTTACAGTGGGTACAACGCCAAAGTCCCCGGGTTCGATCCTGTGCTTGTCTGCACAAAGTTTGTACCTTCTACCCACGACCTGCGTGGGTTTTTTCCGAGATCTTCGGTTTCTTCCCACACTCCAAAGACATACACGTTCGTAGGTTAATTGGCTTGGTTATAAATGGAAAAATTGTTCCTCGTGTGTGTAGGATAGTATTAACGTGCGGGGATCGCTGGTCGGGTCGGAGGGCCTGTTTCCGTGCTGTGTCTCTAAAGTAAATAAAGGGATGATAAAGGGGGTTCTTGGTTCTTGGTTACTTGGTCCTCCAAAATATTCCGACTGGAATTTAAACTGGAGGTGGTGAAGGGAGGGGTTTAGCCAGAGAGGGTTATTGGGAAGAAAGTGCCACTTTAAATTTAGTTGCATCTGGCTGGGCAACCGTGGTTTGGGGCACAGAGACCGAAGGTGGCCGGGCGAGGAGAGGGATGATGGTTCGGTGGATGAATCATATGGAGGCGACGGCTGCAACTAGGGTCAGTTGCAGCTTGCACTTTGAAAATGGCACCAAACCCGGTGACTCTAGTAAATGGTCTCAGTCGACTATTTAGACTTTCGAGATACAGCGTAGAAACAGGCCGTTCGGCCCACCGAGTCCGTGCCAGCCAGTGATCACCCCTTACACTAGCATTATCCTACACACACCAGGGACAACCTACCAACCTGCACTCCTTTGGAATGTGGGAGGAAACTGGAGCACCTGGAGAAAACCCACGCGGTCACAGGGAGAACGTGCAAACTCCGTGCAGACAGCAGACGTAGTCAGGATTGAACCGGGGTCTCTGGCGCTGTGAGGCAGCAACGCTACCGCTGCGCCACTCCCACTGTGCCAGCGTTTCTATACACTTTGTACTTAATCTGCGATTGTACTCGTGTATAGAAATAAGTTACTGCACTAAATGCAAAAAAAGAATGTCCCTGTAATACTGTGATAATAAAGAACTATTGAACCCCAGAGCAAAATAAACCTGTGCACAATAAATGAAGTATTGTTGAAAGGCAACACACTGCTATAAGGCAGTATTGAGTTAAAGCTAATTCACTTACCCCTATCCAAGCTTATACGAGCGAGATAGTTAGCAAAGGTAGACAAAAATGCTGGAGAAACTCAGCAGGTGAGGCAGCATCTATGGAGCGAAGGAATAGGTGACGTTTCGGGTCTCGACCTATTCCTCCGCTCCATATATGCTGCCTCGCCCGCTGAGTTTCTCCAACATTTTTGTCTACCTTTCATTTTTCCAGTATCTGCAGTTCTTTCTTAAAGAGATAGTAAGCAAGGGCTTTAAAAAGGAAGATAACCTCAGCTTTTTTGACCCAATGAAGAGGAGTTCCCCCATGAAGAGCGTCCTCACTATCGGCCTGCTTCGGATCGGCTTCAAGAATCGCCTCGGCACATCTAGAAAAGAAAACACAATGGAAAAGTCACACGTGTTGGCATTGTCCAGACTACTAATTTACAGACAATAGGTGCAGGAGTAGGCCATTCGGCCCTTCGAGCCAGCACCGCCATTCAATGTGACCATGGCTGATCATCCCCAATCAGTACCCCGTTCCTACCTTTTCCCCATATCCCCTGACTGCTGTGTTTAAGAGCCCTATCTAGCTCTCTCTTGAAAGTATCCAGAGAACTGGCCTCCACCGCCCTCTGAGGCAGAGAATTCCACAGATTCACAACTCTCTGTGTGAAAAAGTGTTTCCTCATTTCTGTTCTAAATGGCTTACTCCTTATTCTTAAACTTGGCCCCCTGGTTCTGGACTCCCCCAACATTAGAAACATAGAAACATAGACAATAGGTGCAGGAGTAGGCCATTCGGCCCTTCGAGCCTGCACCGCCATTCAATATGATCATGGCTGATCATCCAACTCAGTATCCCTTACCTGCCTTCTCTCCATAACCCCTGATCCCTTTAGCCACAAGGGCCACATCTAACTCCCTCTTAAATATAGCCAATGAACTGGCCACAACTACCTTCTGTGGCAGAGGATTCCAGAGATTCACCACTCTCTGTGTGAAAAATGTTTTTCTCTGGGATTGGGAACATTGGGAACATGTTTCCTGCCTCTAGCGTGTCCAAACCCTTAATAATCTTATATGTTTCAATAAGATCCCCTCTCAGCCTTCTAAATTCCAGAGTGTACAAGGGTGAAACTGCCTGTGCTGCACTGTGCCACCGTACCGCCCTATTCTGGAGATGCCGCCAGCGAGATGCCTGCACATGAAACAGTCCTTACCCAATCTGATTGAACTTCATGGACGTGTGAATGGGATACCCCTGTGATCCAGCAATGCTGCACCTGGCTTGGCAGAGGAGCAAGGATTTGGCGACATCAGATTTTCCCAAACGACAAGCGATGTGAAGTGGCGTCTCGCCATTGTTACTCAAGTGATTCACTCCGATAGAATGCTGTTTACTCAACAACTGCAAATTAAAAGCAGACATAAAATAAGCGCAAATAAGATCAGGGCTTTGTTTTCCCCGATGCGCTTTAGTAGGTGGCTGCGGGCACAGTCATTGTCGTTGAACCACTCAGCTCCCGGGCTGGCGTCCAGACCAAATACATACAACAGTGTGCAAGCTAAATGGTCTTAACTAAAGGGGTCACAGAAAAGCCCTCATGTCCGTTTCCAATGAGCATCAGAACACTGGAACTCGCACCCCATAGCCTAACAATAATGGACTAATGGGAGACATCGCAAGATTCACAGATCATTGTGTGCCAAGTAAAAGGTTGGTGGTTTAGAGAAAACACATGGACATAGTTAACATCTCGATAATGACTTCAAGTCAAACTAGTTAATTTCAGACATCCTTTTCCATGCAGCAGAGCGTGTTTATCGTATAGGAGCAGAATTAGTCCATATCGCCCATCGAGTCTGCCCAGCCAGTCGAACATGGCCGAGTTATTTATTTCTTCTCAACCTCTTCCTCCTGCCTTCTCCCCGTAACTTTTGACACCGTTGCAGGTACCAAGAATGATTCATGGCCTGCCAGGACATCGTTGATGATGGATGCCCCGAGACCAGAAACGTCGCCTACTCCTTTTCTCCATTGATGCTGCCTCACCCGTTGAGTTTCTCCAGCATTTTTTGTCTACTTTCCATTTCTCTCAGCATCTGCAGTTTCTTCTTAAACGTTTAGAAAATGGCTGGTCTTTTGTGCAGGAAGGAACTGCAGACGCTGGTTTAAACCGAAGATAGACACAAAATGCTGGTGTAACTCAGCGGGACAGGCAGCATCTCCGTAGAGAAGGAATGGGTGACAGTTCGGGTCGAGACCCTTCTTCAGACTAGGCTGGTATTTTACTGCATTGCCACTTCCATGCACTAACCCATATCTCCTGATCCCCAACACCTGTACTAATCAAGAATCTGTCAAAATCCGCCTTCTGTAGCAGTGAATTCCACAGATTCACAACCCTCTGACTAAAGAAATTCCTCCTCATCTCCTTTGGAGCTTAACACAAAGTGCTGGCGTAACTCAGCAGGACAGGCAGCATCTCTGGAGGCGAAGGCATTAATTGCTTCTTTCATCAAATGCAGAGGCAAGTTTATTAATTACACAACTATCATTGCAGAAATTATCCCAGACAAACGTCATAGTTTTAAGATTAGGCAGGAATGCACAGATCATTAGACATGAAATCCCACTCCAAGTTCTGTTGTACAATATATTGGCTGGGGAAGCTCAAATAATGAAGTCAATCTTACAGCAGACTAAACACTTGTCCCATTCAATACGTCGCAAATCTTTGCCTCATGATGCTAGAAGTTTGGCCAAAATATAGCAATCTTTACAGCCTTTGATCTCAGCAAAGACCAGGCATTTCATTCTGTTTAGTTTATGTAGGAACTGCAGATGCTGGTTTAAATCAAAGATTGACACAAAATGCTGGAGCAACACAGCGGGACAGGCAGCATCTCTGGGGAGAAAGAATGGGCAACGTTTTGGGTCTGAAGAAGAGTCTTGCCCGAAACATCGCTCATTACTTCTATCCAGAGATGCTGCCTGTCCCGCTGAGTTACTCCAGCATTTTGTGTCTATCCTGGCATTTCATTCCTTCCTATCTCCTTATGAAGGTCTCAAGGGAAAAAGAAAAGTGCTTCATCTTTGTGTTCTATCGCAAAAGCTTTCAGGAATTGGCTCCAAGTGTCCGAATTTATCATTTGAGTCATCAGGCATGTTGGTTCAGTGTTGCTTCCGAGGATGAGAAACACTGCAAGTATGGATTAAAATATAAACTAAAAGCTGGAAAGACACAGGTCTGACAGCATCTGCAGAGAGAGGGAAAAAATAGAGCGAACATTTCATGACCATAAGGCGAAGGAGCAGAATTAGTCCAAATCGCAACTGCAAATTAAAAGCAGACATGAAATAAGCGCAAATAAGATCAGGGCTTTGTTTTCCCCCATGCGCTTTAGTAGGTGGCTGCGGGCACAGTCATTGTCGTTGAACCACTCAGCTCCCGGGCTGGCGTCCAGACCAAATACCTACAACAGCGTGCAAGCTAAATGGTCTTAACTAAAGGGGTCACAGAAAAGCCCTCATGTCCGTTTCCAATGAGCATCAAAACACTGGAACTCGCACCCCATAGCCTAACAATAATGGACTAGTGGGAGACATCGCAAGTTTCGCAGATCATTGTGTGCCAAGTAAAAGGTTGGTGGTTTAGAGAAAACACATGGACATAGTTAACATCTCGATAATGACTTCAAGTCAAACTAGTTAATTTCAGACATCCTTTTCCATGCAGCAGAGCACGTTTATCGTATAGGAGCAGAATTTGTCCATATCGCCCATCGAGTCTGCCCAGCCAGTCGAACATGGCCGAGTTATTTATCCCTTCTCAACCTCTTTCTCCTGCCTTCTCCCCGTAACTTTTGACACCGTTGCAGGCCCCAAGAATGGTCGATGAATTTGGTGCGTACCTCAATGATCTGACAATTCGACTGCTTGGCGGCGTAGTGATAGACCGTCTCGCTGTTCTTATCCGCTACGTCCAAGCGAACACCACAGCCTTCCACAAGCTCACGGACGCAGTCAATGTCCCCCTTCTTGCAGGCCAGGTGGATCGGGGTGATGCCCTCCTCGCTCTCTGTGTCGTTGATGCAGCTGCACGCAGAATTGCATGTTACTCTCATTATGAACAGGGTCCGCGGACACTCCAGCAAAAAACATGCACGAGTTAAGTCAAGAGTCAAGAGAGTTTATTGTCATGTATCCCAGATAGGACAATGACATTCTTGCTTGCTGCAGCACAACAGGATATTGTAGGCATAAATACAGAACAGATCAGTGTGTCCATATACCATAGAATATATATATATAGGTATTCTATATAAAGGTTGTTATAGTTCGGAGTTTGTTTGAACCTGTGTTCCTGAACCTGGATGTTGCAGATAGCTCCGTGCAGCGGTAGAGTTGCTGCCTCTCAGCGCCAGAGACCCAGGTTCGATCCCGACTACGGGTGCTATCTGCACGGAGTTTCTACTTTCTTCCCGTGACCTGCGTGGGTTTTCTCCACTTTCCTCCCACACTATAAAGACGTGCGGGTTTGGAGGCTAATAGGCTTCGGTAAAATCATAAACTGTCCCGTGTGTGTGTGTGTAGGATAATGTTAAGGGCCTGCCCCACTTATGCAATATTTTCGGCGACTGCTAGCACCCGTCATAGTCGCAGCAGGTCACCGAAAATTTTCAACGTGTTGAAAATCCAGCGGCGACCAGAAAAAGGTACGACTCTTTGGGCGACTACTCACGACCATAAGCGTCACCCTGCGACATATCGACATGTGACGCCTGTATGGTCTTGAGTAGTCGCCCAAAGAGTCGTAGCTTTTTCCGGTTACCAACACTGTCCAACACAAACATAGAAACATAGACAACAGGTGCAGGAGAAGGCCATTCGCCCCTTCGAGCCTGCACCACCATTCAATATGATCATGGCTGATCATCCAACTTAGTATCCCTTACACAAATCAGTCTGAAAAAGGGACTCGACCCAAAATGCCACCCATTCCTTCTCTCCAGCTTCTTTGCGTCTATCTTCACAACAAATCTACATTCATATCACTGGGCCCGACCCCGCCCAACACGAATCCATTACCGCATGATGTGATTGTGGCGGAAGCTGTCCTTCATTCCCATCTCCACAGCCACGTGGGCCAGGGGCCAGGTCGGGTGGCTCCGCAAGCAGTCCGTCAGCTGCTGCACCGTGTCCAGTTTCAGCGGCTCCGACGAGATCTCGTAGAATGGCCTCATCTTCTCTGCAAACTGCAAGAAGAGGGTCCTTGCCTCGATTTCGGAGCTCACCTGGAACAACCTGCGAGCACAAGAGAACAACAGGAGGAGAATAAACGAGAAAAGGATTCGGAATGTCCCCTTCCATAAACTTAGGGTACTGTCTAATTCGCTCAAGGTCATAAGTCAAGTTGGCCAACAACTTTAGGCTGTGCACGCCACACACCAAAAGAAGGTCATCAGTGAAAGGAGCAGAATTAGACCCATCAAGTCTACTCAGCCACTCACGCATGGCTGATCTATCCCTCCCTCCTAACCCCATTAGTGAAGGTTGATCGATTCTTGATTAATACGAGTGTGAAGGGTTATGGGGAGATGGCAGGAGAATGGGGTTGTGAGGAAAAGATAGATCAGCCATTATTAAATGGCGGAGTAGACTTGTTGGGCCGAATGGCCTAATTCTGCTCGTAAAACATAAAGAATTTCTAATGCCATTTATGCTTCAATCTTTCCTTCGAGCTTCGACCGGTGGTGATTTTGAAGATACAGTTGCTTAAGAAGGAACTGCAGATGCTGGAAAAATCGAAGGTAGACAAAAATGCTGGAGAAACTCAGCGGGTGAGGCAGCATCTATGGAGCGAAGAATAGCAGGTGAGGCAGCATCTGTGGAGCGAATGTCATCTATTCCTTCGCTCCATAGATGCTGTCTCACCCGCTGAGTTTCTCCAGCATTTTTGTCAACCTTTGAAGATACAGTTGATCACTTCAATCACCATTTTCTAAACTAGAATTATGTTCTGAATGCTCATTTATAACATCCTGGTAGCAAAAATACATGTTTGAAAACAACTTTATGCTGTGATACTTCCATCTCCTGCCGTTATAATTGTCTTGTTTGCACCGCAGAACACACTCGCCAAGGAAAGGAGAAGACTGCAGCCAAAACAACTTTGTTGCTGCCAACCCAACTGCCCCTGGGCTTTGTCCCACAACCGAAGTTGCTTGACATACATCGACTGGGATTGGTAAGGGGGGGAAAGTACTGCGTCTGCCAGCAGTGGTGCCCTGCTGAAGCAACACCCACAGCTTTAACAAAGCCCCGACCTTGTTTCCAAACTCCTCCATTGACTTCACCTCTTACCAACGCTGCAACCTCCCCTCTCCCAGTAATCCAACAAAATAATCACATTCCGTGAGCTCCTCTTATTTCCTGAATATAATTGCTCCGGTTTTGGCAAACATCCCGCTAGCTACCAGTGCTCTTAGCTCCCTTCCTAAACCTCTCCACCTCACTTTCCTTCGTAGAAACAACAAACATTTTGTTCACCAACCCCAACATGGCCTAGCCTGTTCCTTTTTTTCTGGATAGCCCAGCAAATAACTCTTGGATGTTTTAGCTATGTTAAATGCTCCATATAAACGGAAACATAAGAACATAGAGAACAAAATGGGTTCAGGAGTAGGCCATTCGGCCTTTCGAGCCAGCACCACCATTCAATGTGATCATGTGTTTAAGAAGGAACTGCAGATGCTGGAAAATCGAAGGTAGACAAAAGTGCTGAAGAAACTCAGCGGGTGCAGCAGCATCTATGGAGCGAAGGAAATAGGCAACGTTTCAGGCCGAAACCCTTCTTCAGACTGATGTCTCTGAGGGTTTTGGCCCAAAGCGTTGCCTATTTCCTTCGCTCCATAGATGCTGCTGCACCCGCTCAGTTTCTCCAGCACTTTTGTCTACCTTCAATATGATCATGGCTGATCATCCAGAATCAGTACCCCATTCCTACTTTATCCCCATATCCCTTGATTCCGTTAGGCCGAAGAGCTATATCTAACTCCCTCTTGAATATGTCCAATGAATTGGCCTCCACTGCCTTCTGCGGCAGAGAAATCCACAGAACCACAACTCTCTGGGTAAAAAGAGAGTTGCTAAGTGGAGAAGCATGGTTGCTCTGTTGGAACATGGGTCAATAAGTGGGTGAGAGGTAGGGGAAAGCAAGGGAAGATAGTTCCAGACGCAAGGCATGCTCATAGATCCAAAATGAGCTTTTGTCATGCATGTTAATCAAAAAAAATCAAAAAAGACAAAATGAATATAGCCCCTTCTCTTAGTGAAGAACTAGTTTTCATTTGAAGAATAAGTTCTTCATTTTTTTAGGTCTCGACCCGAAACGTCACCTATTCCTTTGTTCCGTAGATGCTGCCTCACCCGCTGAGTTTCTCCAGCATTTTTGTCTTCCTAAGATAAAAGGCTATATTATATTCTATTCTAGTTATATTATATTCTATTCTAGTTATATTATATTCTAGTTAAATCTATTTTGGACCTGATGCCCTGAGATAGGTATGCTAACCTTGGTAGGGATATAACCAGAACAAAATGTGTAGGAAGGAGCTGCAGATTAGTAAAGTGGATAGGTATGTGGACGGGAAGGTAATGGAGGGTTCTGAGTGCAGGTAGATGGGACTAGGGGAAAATAAATGGTCAGCACGGACTGGAAGGGCCGAGAGGGCCTGGTTCCGTGCTGAAATTGTTATATTGTTTATATGGTGGTTTACACCAAAGATAGATGCAAACTCCACAAAGACGACACTGGAGGTCGGGTTTACTGGAACTGTGAGACAGCAGTACCACAAGCTGCACCGCTGTGCAGCCCACTACAGCTCAACAAAACCAAAATAGACGATTTAGCGTGAGTTGACATTTACACAGAGTATTGTAAATTCCTACCACCTTCTCTGTGGAAAAAAATGTTTCCTAACCACTCCACAAAGCACTGTTTCCGATTTCCAGCCTCTGACACAAACTCTGGATTCCCTAACCACTGGAATTTGCCTTCCTTTAACTTTCCATTCTGTTCCCCGAAAACCTCGGCCAATTCAGCCCATACCCTAAATTCTTGGAAATCCATCTCCAATTTTTTTCTAATCCTCCATCACAACTTGACCCTGTTGAAAGCAAGGTGTCAATAAACCAGACCAGGAGAATCCCGAGTTGGCTGTGACAGCTTGGCTATCCTGTAAAGGCACCTCACTGAAGAGAGACACAAAACGCTGGAGTAGCTCAGCGGGACAGGCAGCATCTCTGGAGAGAAGGAACGGGTGATGTTTCGGATTGAGACCCTTCTTCATCTCACGGTTTACATGTGATTGATTTGAGTACTTTTGAATAACGGAATCGTTTAATTAACTCCAAAGTCCAATTTTGCACATAAAGAAAGCCCATCATCGCCTCCACTTCTTTAGAAGCTTTCGGAGATTCGGTCTAGCAATAAGTATTCTCTCGAACTTCTACAGGTCTACAGTAGAGAGTATATTGACTGTGGATCTTATAGAAACATATAAAATTCTTAAGGGATTGGACAGGCAAGATGCAGGAAAAATGTTCCCCATGTTGGGGGAGTCCAGAACCACAGGGTCACGGTTTAAGAATAAGGGGCCGGCCATTTAGGACTGAGATGGGGAAATACCTTTTCACCCAGAGAGTCGTGAATCTGTGGAATTCTCTGCCACAGAAGGCTGTGGAGGCTGAATCACTGAATGTGTGCAAGAGAGAGTTAGATAGAGCTCTGAGGGCTAATGGAATCAAGGGATATGGGGAGAAAGCAGGAACGGGGTACTGATTTTGGATGATCAGCCATGATCATATTGAATGGCGGTGCTGGCTCGCCTACTCCGGCATCAATTTTCTACATTTCTGTGACTGGTTCCATCACCACAACTCGAACGTCCAGGTACAAAGGAGGTTACAAAAAGTGGTGAACTGGGCCTACTGGTAACAACCGCCTCTAGATATAGAAGATCAGCACAAAAAGCTGGAGTAGCTCAGCGGGACAGGCGGCATCTCGGGAGTCAATGGGTGACGTTTCGGGTCGAGACCCATTCTAGATTCGTGTCACGGCAGAAATCCTTGCAAAGTGCGGCTCTGCATTTCAGGGTGTTTACGAATGGCTGATAAGATTGCCTACAAAATATCCTCACCTCAAAGCATTGTGAGGTGCGCTTGGATTGATGAGCAAGCAGTCCCAGGACTGGGCGTTCCTGTAGAGCACCACTTGTCCGTCGTCCATGACCCTGTGGTGAAGCGCATACGCAGACAACGGCACCTCCCGCACCCGGTAAGGATTGGCGAAGAGGTTGGTCACGGTGTTGAGCGTCCCCACCAGGCGGCCAAGGAACTGCATCTCTGCGGCAACCTACGGCAATGGGACCTGGGGTGGGTTAGGACAGGGAATGGGCACGGAGGAGGGGCACAGAGGGAATGAGAGGGGGGGAAAAAAACATGATAGTTTAGTTTGTTATCGTCATCTTCAGGAACAGCTTCTTCCCTGCACCCATCAGACTGTTAAAGACGACAACCTCCAAATAAGCTATGGACTACAAAGTGCCATATTGGTTTTCTTTTTACACTATAAGAGCGTGTGTGAGAGCGAGCATTTGCATGCGTGTGCATACATAGATATATATACATACATATACATATATACATATATACACACACACACATACATATATATATACACACACAGAACTTTTTTCTCATTTATTATATTGTTTATAGTGTACAATGTTTACATATTCTGTTGTCCTGCAGCAAGTAAGAATTTCATTGTTCGGTCTTGGACATATGACAATGAAACACTCTTGACTCTTGAGATGCAGTGAAAAGCTTCTCAACTCTGGTTATCAACTTATTTTGCTAAAAATGATTGTCACTGTTACAACACAGAGGTCAATCTCATTTCAAGACCATCATTCACAGCCGTAATGTCCCAAAGTTCTTTAGTAACTTGTCAGTTTCTTTGTTGAACTAAATTAAGGCGCATGTTGCAATCAAAAGCGCTTGAACAATGGGTTGGGAAGAAAGCCAAACTGTACGACAGAGGACTGCGCCTCCTTTTCAAGAGCAGCCAGCTCTTGGGGCATTCCTGAGGGGTTGGCACTATGAGGGGTGGCACAGTGGTGCCGCTGGCAGAGCTGCTGCCCCGCAGCGCCAGAGAGCTCGGGTGTTGTCTGTGTGGAGTTTGCACGTTTTGGGTGACCCGGTGGGATTCCCCCCAAGTGCTCCGGATTCCTCCCACGTCCCAAAGACGTGCGGGGTTTGTATGTAGGTTAATTGGCCTCTGCAAATTGCCCCCAGCGTGGGAAGTGTGGCAGCTTTCTCCACACAGGGGCTGGTGGATATACGGAATGAGCTGCCAGAGGACACAGTTTAGGCAGATTCTTGAAGAACATTTTAAAAACATTTGGGCAGATATATAGATAGGAACAGTTTAGAGGGTTATGGGTCAAAGGCGGGCAGGTGAGACTAGGATAGACGGGACACATTGGGCGGCTTGGGCAAGTTGGGTTGAAGGGGCTGTTTCCGCGCCGTATGACACTAATAACTCTAGCCCCACTTTCCCATGTTTACATTAAGTGGGGCATTGAATAGAAACATAGAAATTCGGCCCTTCGAGCCTGCACCGCCATTCAATATGATCATGGCTGATCATCCAACTCAGTATCCCGTACCTGCCTTCTCTCCATACCCTCTGATCCCCTTAGCCACAAGGGCCACATCTAACTCCCTCTTAAATATAGCCAATGAACTGGTCTCAACTACCCTCTGCGGCAGAGAGTTCCAGAGACTCACCACCCTCTGTGTGAAAAAAGTATTTCTCATCTCGGTCTTAAAGGATTTCCCCCTTATCCTTAAGCTGTGACCCCTTGTCCTGGACCTCCCCAACATCGGGAACAATCTTCCTGCATCTAGCCTGTCCAACCCCTTAAGAATCTTGTAAGTTTCTATAAGATCCCCTCTCAATCTCCTAAATTCTAAAGAGTATAAACCGAGTCTATGCAGTCTTTGTTCATAAGACAGTCCTGACATCCCAGGAATCAGTCTGGTGAACCTTCGCTGCACTCCCTCTATGGCAATAATGTCCTTCCTCAGATTTGGAGACCAGAACTGTACGCAATACTCCAGGTGTGGCCTCACCAAGACCCTATACAACTGAAGTAGAACCTCCCTGCTCCTATACTCAAATCCTTTTGCTATGAAAGCTAACATACCATTGGCTTTCTTCACTGCCTGCCGTACCTGCATGCCTACTTTCAATGACTGGTGTACCATGACACCCAGGTCACGCTGCATCTCCCCTTTTCCTAATCGGCCACCATTTAGATAATAGTCTGTTTTCCTATTTTTGCCACCAAAGTGGATAACCTCACATTTATCCACATTATATTGCATCTGCCAAACATTTGCCCACTCACCCAGCCTATCCAAGTCACCTTGCATTCTCCTAGCATCCTCCTCACAGCTAACACTGCCCCCCAGCTTAGTGTCATCCGCAAACTTGGAGATATTGCCTTCAATTCCCTCATCCAGATCATTTATGTATATTGACCTTGATATTTAACCTTGACTTCAATTCCTTTCAGTAGCATCCTTGAGGCAAGTTTGCATCATCCCACAATTACCTGCTTTTCTAGTTGGTAGCTCACTGAACCCATGACTGCATTACAGAGATTTATTGTTGCTATACTTCTAACCACCAGAAATTTCACAAAAATGCTGATGCAAGTTTCAGTTTTCATTTCAGTGAAAGATATCACATCCAAACCATGCAATTTTTCTCCTCTGCATTCCAGGCAGTTTTTAAATTCTGCTTCACTTTTTTTTGTTCATATTATCAAAACCAAATGTAATTGTAATTAAAAACTAAAGGACTATCGCCTTCTATTTTATATCCTCCATTCGGATTTATGGATATTCAAGCATTTGGATGTTCAGAGGGTGAATGGGTCTAAGGTATCACAGGCTTTAGGATTACCAACAACTCATAGGGGGACATCTAAATGTGATTTTACTCTCTGTAAACTTGTCTTAACCTGCACCTCATGTAATTTAGTCCTCATTCCTTAGCTTGCTCAGCTCAGCATACTGTGGCACAGGTGTAGGATAGTGTTAGTGTGTGGGGATCGCTGGTCGGCGCGGACCTGGTGGGCCGAAGGGCCTGTTTCCACACTATCTCTAAACTAAACATGCATATTTGTAGGTTTATTGGCTTTGGTAACATTTTAGCGTGTAGGATAGTGCTAGTGTACGGGGTGATCGCTGGTCGGCACGGACTCAGTGCCCGCTTCTGCACTGTATCTCTAAACTAAACTAGCTGACTCGGTTACCAGTTAGGCAGCATTTGTGTTCTAGGACTGTCTGTAATCTTGTTCTCATTCCCCGAATACCATTGGAACGTGCAAACTTGCAGAGCACAGGATTCTCACAAGCAATAGCATCAGCCAGCAAAACATTGTCAAGCAACTGAACCATCTTGTCACCAACTGGAGTGTGGTCCTGACCCACCATCTACCTCAGTGGAGACCCTTGGACTATCATTAATCGGACCTTACTTTTACACTAAATATTATTCCCTTTATCCTGTATATCTGTACACAGTGGAATCATGCATAGTCTTTCTGCTGACTGGATAGCAGGCAACTAGAAGCTTTTCACTGCACCTCGGTACATGGGACAATGAAGTATACCAAACTCAGCAATTTGTGTCTATAATAGATTGGGTAAAAGACTCTGTACATCTCCTCATCATCGGTGGTCACTGGAAACGAGTATGACTGTCCTCTCATCTCCATAGGGTGGTCTACTTGTGGGTCTGCAGATGTCTAGAGGCCGATCCTCGATCCACACACCTTGGTGCAACGTAGGCAGTGGAGACTGCCGGTGGTTGGTGGTTGTCGAGCCCCCTTCTCTCTCTCTCCTTACAGTGTTGTTGCTTTGTCTCTGTGACATGGCGTAGCTCAGTTTCGTGACGTGCAGCTCCTTCCTGCACAGATTCCCTCCAGGAGCGCCTGTCCAGTGCAACGTGCTCCCAGCTGCTTGATGTGATGTCGAATTTCTTCAAACTGTTCTTGATGTTGTCCTTGAAGCGTTTCTTTGGCCCGCCAGGGGCTCGCCGACCTTCCTTCAGTTGAGATCTACCCTGAGAAACTCCAGCATTTGCCTCTATCTTCGGTGTAAACCAGCATCTGCGATTCCTTCCTAAACTAAACAAAACATTTCCGCCTCCTTCATCGCTGTGTCTTTCTTCCTGACCTGGTGAATCCTTCCAGCGTTCTCAGTTCCGATTTCAGATCTCCAACCTCAGCAGTATCTAGCTTTCGTTCTCACATATTCATTACTTATTCCAGAATTAGAATCAAAGTGCCAGGCATTGAGTTAACACTTACGAGCAGGAAACAGATTTAGTGAAATCCAATTTGTCGCAAAGTCGCACACCAGCAATGCTTAAGAATTAAAATAATTTAAATCCAATTATAATCACAAGATTACATACGATTAGAAGTTGGAAGCAATCTTTCAGCTGTCAAATTGTACCTGGGTAAGTTGCAACATTTAGCATCTAGTTTGGAAGAGCAGGCATCAAGACTGTTTCTCCGCTAAACAAGGATATACAAGGCCCGGAATTCCCTCCTTAAACCTGTGTGCCTCCTTCCTAAACCTACATACACCGGAATATTTCACTATGTAACCTAGTTTGTTTGAAGTCTGAAGAAGGGTCCCGACCCGAAACGTCACCTATTCCTTCGCTCCATAGATGCTGCCTCACCCGCTGAGTTTCTCCAGCATTTTTGTCCACCTTCGATTTTTCCATCATCTGCAGTTCCTTCTTAATCAACTAGGTTGTTTGCTGATACTTCTCGAAAGAGCATCGGGAGGCTTTCTAGGCAAATGCAGGCAGCCAATGAATACAAATTGAAGCACTCACCGATAATAATAATAAGCCTTTGATTGGAACGATATTGGCTGATAACATAATGGAGTATATGCAAATCTCATTTCAACCATAACTCTCACTTGGCAAGGATACAAAATGAAAGGGACAGCAGAGTTGCGCAGCGGTAGAGTTGCTGCCTCTTAGCGCCAGTGACCCAGGATCAAAGGTCTCAATGGTCTTTTATTGTCACCTGCACCAATTAAGGTACAGTGATATGCAAATTCACAACAAAAACGTTTCATTGATTAATTTCTGGTTTGCAACATATTTTAACCCACCGCTTGCTAACATGGCACTGAATGTTCTTCCAGCCCAACAACCTTGCCCTCGATTCCCACGCAACTGACTTCAGTTAGGCTTGCAGGCAATAACTGGGCGTTCGAGCATTGGCCTAGCATCAGCATGTTTGCAAAGATTGCAGAAGGGGGAGAGAATCGCGCTTCCCAGAGGGACTAAAGAGGGTGCATGTCGCAATGTACATGTGTAGGAAGGAACTGCAGATGCCGTTTTCAACCAAAGATAGACACAAAAAGCTGGGGGAACTCAGCGGGACAGGCAGCATCTCTGGAGAGAAGGGATGGGTGACGTTTCGGGCCGAGACCTAACCCTGACCAGGGATTGAAGAAAGGTCTTGATCCGAAACATCAACAGTTCCTTTTCTCCACAGATGCTGTCTGACTGGCACAGTTACTCCAGCTTTTTATGTCTATCTTCGCATTGTACCGTATCAATTATGGTTCCCTTAATGCATGTTTTGTAGGAGTGATACTCCTAAAGACATTCTGTTCGTGGAACCACTCGCTTAGCCTTGACACTAACAACTGCAAGGAAGATGGCCAGGGGTCTGCCAATGAAGGAGTGCCACCGTCCCTCCCCCCCACCCTTGTTCTCCGACTAGTTCCACTATCCTGATTAATCTTACTGATTGTATGCCTCCTTGCCGCCTTCCCCTCAGCCAACAATGAACCATTCTACATTTCCTTTCCTGAAGATTGCAACAACCAGGTTCAGGAATAGCTACTTCCCCACAGCCATCAGGCTATTAAACTCGGCTCGGACACAACTCTGAACATTAATAGCCCATTCTCTGTTTATTTGCACTTTATCTGTTTATTTATTCATGTGTGTCTATATTTATATAATGGGATATGGACACCCTGATCTGTTCTGTAGTCAATGCCTACTATGTTCTGTTGTGCTGAAGCAAAGCAAGAATTTCATTGTCCTATCAGGGACACATGACTGAAGAAGGGTTTTGGCCCGAAACGTTGCCCATTTCCTTCGCTCCATAGATGCTGCCGCACCCGCTGAGTTTCTCCAGCACTTTTGTCTACCTTCGATTTTCTAGCATCTGCAGTTCCCAACACATGACAATAAACTCTCTTGAATCAGTCTGCTTTTTCTGTCATTTCCAGAGCTTACCCTTCCAAATCTCTAGACACCCTCTCCCCTGACCTGCAGTCTGTAGGGTCTCGACCCCGAAACGTCACCCATTCCTTCTCTCCAGAGATACTGCCTGTCCCGCTGAGTTACTGCAGCATTTTGTCTCTAGCTAGACTCCCAAGCCAGGGAATGAAGTCCCAAGCTGGAGCCACAAGCCCAGGGGCCCCTAACCCCAAGGCCCCAGACTAACCCCAAGGCCCGCAAGCTTTAGCCACAAACCCGGGACCCATAACCCGCGGCCCCAAGCTTGAACTCCAAGCCACTAGCCGCGGCCCAAAGCCAGAGTCCCAAGCCCAGGGTTGCCAAGCCACAACCTTGATCCCCAAGCCTGGGCCCCAAACTCTGGCCATTGCCTCGAGCTTGGGCTCCAAGCCTCAAAACGCAGGGGCCCCATGCTTGGTTCACAAGTCCCAAGCCCCAACCTAGAGCCCCAAATCACAAGCAAAGGTCCAATCCACAGACCCAAGGGCCCCAAGCTTGGGCTGCAAGCCCCAAACCTCTGTACCAAGAGAGAAGTCCCGTCCCAAGCAAATACCCCAAACCACAAGCCTAAGCCACAGACCCAGGGGCCACAAGCCCCAAGGCACAATGTACTAGGTACAAGCCCCAAGCCCCAAAGCACAATGGACTAGAAGCCCCAAGGTACAATGTACTAGGTACAAGCCCCAAAACACAATGTATTACAAGCCTCAAAGCACAATGTATTACTAGCCCCAAAACACAATGTACTACAAGCCCCAAGGTACAATGTACTAGGTACAAGCCCCAAAACACAATGTATTACAAGCCTCAAAGCACAATGTATTACTAGCCCCAAAACACAATGTACTACAAGCCCCAAAACACAATGTACTAGGTACAAGCTACAAGCCCCGAACTTGTGTACCAAGACAGATGTCCCGTCCCAAGCAAATGCCCCAAAACACAAGCCTAAGCCACAGACCCAGGGGCCACAAGCCCCAAGGTACAATATACTAGGTACACACCCCAAGCTGCAAGACCCAAAGCACAATGTATTACAAGACCCAAGGTAAAATGTACTGGGTAGAAGCCCCAAGGTACAAGCCCCAAGATACAATGTACTACAAGCACCAAACCTGGGTACCAAGACAGAAGTCCCGTCCCAAGCAAATGCCCCAAAACACAAGCCTAAGCCGCAGACCCAGGGGCTCCAAGGTACAATGTACTGGGTACAAGCCCCAAGGTACAATGATAGGTATGTTACAAAATTCACCTTGAGCAGCGCTGCAGTTCTGCCGCTCCCCGTGTGCGTGACTTTGGCGCCTTTCAGAGGGGGGGCGGGCTTAAAGTGCCATTTTTCTGCAGACTGGGAAAATCGATCCATGTCGGACGATTTTGTTGCGGAAGAAAAATTGCTCCGACATTTCATTCATGAAGGTATTTTTAAAGTACGCTAGATTATTTATTAACTAGAGTAATTTAAAAATCACCTTCAAAAGCCGTGAGCGCCAACAACGGGAAGGATTTTGCGTAGGGGAGAAAAAAAGGTAAATAGTTTATTTTTATATTAAAAGTTGGTTTTTATGGAGGCTTTAATCACATTTTCATGTTGCGAAATGGGGTCCAAAAAAAATGTATGAACCAACAGTATTTTTCCTCCCGACTTCACCGCAAACTGCAACGTTCCAATCCACCGCATTCCACTAAAACCCACTCACTAGTTGATTTAAATGGCCATTAATTTACAGGCATTAAACACTAAATTCCTTCCATTTGGCCTAGAAATTCATGAAAATTAGATTTAAAAATTGGTTTATATTGTGGATTATTGTGTGAATGTTATTTGGACACTTAGGCAATTTAAAAAAAGTTTATCTTTTCTTAAGAAATGGATAGATGTTTAGATCTACTCATTGAATTTTGTAATTAGCTACAATTAGATAACTAACTAATTATATGCTTTAATTTCAGGCCATCCAAGTAAGATTGTTTCATATTTGTTTCAGAATGCTTCAATCTATAATAACTGAAAATTTCATTGAGTTCTCTTAATTTTTAAGAAAGTTATGGCCTTTTAACTGTTCTAGATCACAGCTTTTGAGTTAAGTCAATTGAAAGGCAATGGGGAACAAGATGCTAATTTCCGAGTATGAAAATGGTCATAACTTTCTTAATACTGAAGATATGAAAGTGAATTAGGTGTCAAATTAAACTTCTTTTTATGCTTTATCTGATGGGATAAATTGCAGACTTGATTTTTAAAATCTCAAAATTTTGTAACATTGCTATATTACTAGCCCGAAACACAATGTACTACAAGCCCCAAGGCACAATGTACTAGGTACAAGCTACAAGCCCCAAACTTGTGTACCAAGACAGATGTCCCATCCCAAGTAAATGCCCCAAACCACAAGCCTAAGTCACAGACCCAGGGGCCACAAGCCCCAAGGTACAATGTACTAGGTACACACCCCAAGCTGCAAGACCCAAAGCACAATGTATTACAAGCCCCAAGGTACAATGTACTGGGTACAAGCCCCAAGATACAATGTACTACAAGCACCAAACCTGGGTACCAAGACAGATGTCCCATCCCAAGCAAATGCCCCAAAACACAAGCCTAAGCCACAGACCCAGGGGCTCCAAGGTACAATGTACTGGGTACAGGCCCCTGGCCCCAAGCACCAAGGCCCAAGCCTGAGCCTGAGTGTCAGGTGTGGGCCACAACCCGGCCCCGGGATGAGGATGATGATGATGATGAGGGGGATGATGCTGCTGCCGGCGCCGCAGGGCCAGGCCCCCACTGCCATAGCAACGGCTCCATCACCTCCTCATATCCCCCCCCCCCCCCCCCCGCGTTGCCGCCACACCGCGCCCCCTCCTCACCTGCACCTGCACCACCACCGCTCACCGTCACCCACTCCCCATTGTCCTGCAGCCCGGCTCCTCCAGCCCCGACCCCTCCGCCTGACGGACAGCCGCCTCGCCCACTCAGAGCCCGGACAGCCGGCGCTCCGACCAATGGCGGCGCCGCGGGGGGCGGGGCCGCAGCACGTGACTGTCAAGGCGCAGGGAGGCGGCGTCACGTGGTGCTGCCAGTGTGGCCGGCGCCATCTTTGATGCTGGCAGTGAGACACAATGAGTCAATAGTCAAGAGCTCCATGCTCTTTGGTCAACTCAAGAGTGTTTATATTGTTATGTGGCCCCAGATAGAACACACATTGACTTCTCTAACCTCGTCATCCTTGCTTTCTCTCTCTCTCTCTCTCTCTATCTCTCCATACTATTTTATTGTACGGCTGTAGGGTGATCGCATTTCACTGTGCCAATTGGCACATGTGACAAATAAATATCTTGTATCTTGTACCCCTCCCCTTCCCAGTTCTCTGACCAGTCTTACTGTCTGCAACTACATTTTATCTCTGGGGTACACAAAAGGCTGGAGAAACTCAGCGGGTGCAGCAGCATCTAAGGAGCGAAGGAGATTGGTGACGTTTTGGGTCGAAACCCTTCTTCAGATTTATCTCTGTTTGCTTTGGTCAGCTAACAATGAACTTCCCCCAGCTAACAATTATCTACGTGTAGGAAAGAACTGCAAACGCTGGTTTAAATCGAAGACAGACACAAAATGCTGGAGTAACTCAGCGGGTCAGGTAGCATCTCTGGAGAGAAGGAATGGGTGACGTTTCGGGTCGAGACCCTTCCTCTTCAGACTGTTGTCAGAGGAGGGGTGGGACAAAGATAGACTGTAGTCGGAGACAGTAACCCCCCTCTGTGATTCCTCCTTCCCTCCGACTCTACGACCATCCACTCCACTATGGTAACAAAACTGTGTATCTGTTGTGCCGCTGAAAGTAAGAATTCCATGGTTACATTACGGGACTTGTGACAATAAAATACCCTTGACTCTCGTGACTATTGACTCATGACTCAAAGCCTCTTTGACCAGATGTCCTCATTCAATGATGACACAATGCACTTTCTCAATCCAGCTCCCATCATAATTACCAAGAGTAAAAACTCCCTGGATGAACCGATTTGCCTTTTGCACCTCAGTCTAAAAATCATGTTACTTTGCCCATGAGGAACGATTCTAGTTAGTGCAAAAATGTTGGTGCAAAAGTTAGCGCAAAAAAGTTAGTTGTGCAAAAGTTAGTGGAAAAAAAAACACAAATTATTCTACTTAGTGCAAAAATGCAACTAAAAACTAATCATGACTAGTCATTTAAAATTCTAATAATTCACTCATTACTACAACAGAAAGCTATTTAGTAACTCTGAGGTATGCAAAGGGCAATTGTTACTTTCACCTTTAACAAAGCAATCAAGGACTAAAAGTTATTTATTGCTCAGTACCGGGACATTCCATTCAATGTTCATTTGGAGCAATTTTACATTCACATGAAAAAAAACAGATCTATTACCCTTATCAGCCTAATCAGATAACATTCCCAACTAGATTGTTGGGCTGTACGTTTATGGCAAAGTATTGCATGGGTACAGCTTCTAATTCACTGCAGATCGCCAGGTCAAAACTAAAAGGCAGGGTCATGCGGTGAAAACAGTACATGCGGACGGAGACAAGAGGTTCCGAGTGGCAATAGACTTTGACCGAAGATAGACACAGAAAATTGGATTAACTCCCTGGGTCAGGCAGCATCTCTGGAGAAAAGGAATAGGTGACGTTTCGGGTCCAGACCCTTCTTCAGACTGAGTGTCGGGATAGGGAAACAAGAGATACAGACGGATGTAGAGAGATATAGAACAAATAAATGAATAAATGCAAAAAAAGTAATGCTGGTCAAGGAAACATGCCATTGTCAGCTGTGGCCTTTGTGACCAGTTTTGTTTATACTGGGAATTTCCAAAGGTTACAGAAGCTGAACTGGGACGTGTGGCATGTGATTTTTATATGGATCATGTGCAAGAATTATAACTGATCTTCCTTTGCCTTCTTTCCTTTTTTTCTTTTTTCTGATTTAGTTATTAGTTTATAAAATGTTAAAAATTAAGCTGTACGATTACTTTCTCCTTGTACAATTGCTTCTAATAAAATTAATATTATTTTTAAAAAAAAGAATTATAACTGAAAGTAAACTGCATTTTCACCAGACAATTGATGTGACTGGACTGCATTCTACAAAGCCATTTTGATGAAGAGGGCGGTGAATCTGTAGAATCTGTTGTCACTGACGGCTGTGGGGGCCAAGTCATTGGGTACTTTTAAAGCTGGGATTCATAGGTTCTTGATTAGTAGATCAAAGGTCAGGATAATGGGGTTGAGAGGGGAAAGATCAGTCATGATTGAACAGCAGAGGAGACTCGATCGGCCGAATGGCATGATTCTGCGCCTATGTCTTATTTGTATTCATATATATTCATGGTCTGGCAATGGCATATTAGGGGCAAGGAAGGCCAACGTTTAAGACTCAGGTTCAACAGTAGTTCATTGTCGTATACACCAGGTACAATTAAATTCCTTGTTCGCAAGAAACTCACAGAATGAACAGTGTATATTCTAATGTGTATAGAACGGGCGGCAGCGTGGAGCAGCAGTAGAGTTGCTGCCTTACAGCTTGCAGTGCCGGAGACCCGGGTTCAATCCCGACTACGGGTGCTGTTTGTACAGAGTTTGTACGTTCTCCCTGTTCTCCTTTAATAATATAATGAAACTCAAATGAAACAAAACTCTGAAGATTAATAGACCATTATCTGTTTATTTGCACCTTATCTGTTTATTTATTCATTTGTGTATACTATTTATATAATGGTATATGGACACACTGATCTGTTCTGTATTCATGCCTACTATATTCTGTTGTGCTGAATCAAAGTAAGAATTTCACTGTCCTATCTGGGACACATGACAATAAACTCTCTTGAATCTTGAATCATGACCCCGTAGGTTTCCTCCAAGATCTTCAGTTTCCTCCCACACTCCAAAGACGTACAGTAGGTAAATTAATTGGCCTGGTATAAGTGTAAATTGTCCCTAGTGTGCGTGTAGGATAGTGTTAATGTGCGGGGATCGCTGGTCATCGCGGACTCGGTGGGCCGAAGGGTCTGTTTCCGCGCTGTATATCTAAAACGAAACAATAAATACAATGGCGAAAGCAACAGCAGCAAAACAGCAGAATGATGCAAAGTCTTTAGTCGTTACTTTAAAGATACAGCACGGAATCATGCCCTTCGACCCATCAAGTCTGCACTGACCAGTGACCACCTTGTACACTAGCACTATCCTACACACTAGGGACACTTTACTTATTTTTTTACCAAAGCCAATTAACCTACAAACCTGCAAGTCTTTGGAGTGTGGGAGGAAACCAGAACACCCGGAGAAAACCCACGCAGGTCATGGGGAGAACGTGCAGACAGCACCACTGTGCCACCCTGCCACCGTAAACTGGAAAAAAATGCCCTAAACATTGCCCTAAACTAAAAGATTATAGTGCAATCGAAAGCAGTGCAAATATCTAAATGTCGCCAAATTTATGAATGCAGAACAATTTCTTACACTGTTTCTTCTAACATTGGCAGCGTGGAGCGGCATGGTGGCGCAGCGGTAGAGCTGCTGCCTCACGGTACCAGAGACCCGGGTTCCATCCCGACTACGGGTGCTGTCTGTACGGAGTTTGTACGTTCTCCCCGTGACCTGCGTGGGTTTTCCCCCCGAGTGCTCCAATATCCTCCCATACCCCAAAGACGTGCAGGTTTGTAGTTAATTGGCTTCGACCAAAACTGTAAATTGTCCCTAGTGGGTGTAGGATAGTGTTAGTGTGCCGGGATCGCTGGTCGGCACGGACTCGGTGGGCCGAAGGGTCTGTTTCCGCGCTGTATCTCTAAACTGAACCAAACATTCAATGGTCCAATTGTAGTTTATTGTCCCGTATACTTAGTACTCCGATACGATGCGATGGGATAAGATAGAACTTTATTTATCCCAGGAGGGAAATTGCTCAGCCAACAGTCATAAAGACACAACAAGATACATGGAACATGAAATTAAATAAACTTAAAATTACTAAGTGCGGTGAAATTCTTTATTTGGTATACACTTCAGTGACAATCCTACTGCACATTCATCACAAACATACATCACTAGACTTGTGAGCAATTATTTGGTTTTGGGCAGAGAATGTGAATTGAAACACTGTACCATAATCTTTTAATCATTCAGCGCCTCTCCTTGCAGCTCTGAACCCAAAGGTATTCATCCCCCGTCTACCTGTTTGACTCCAGTTCCACCTCAAAATCCATCAAGACCTGCTCAACCCTCCTCTGCTTCAAAGAAAACCAAGGCCCAGTCTTTCCAGTGACTTCTAACAACTGAAACACTCCATCGCAGGCAACGACTCCCTGGGACCGCGGGGGTTTTCTCCGGGCGCTCCGGTTTCCTCCCACATCGCAAAGACATGCGGGTCTGTGGGCTAAATGGCCCTCGTTAAATTTCACCTAGTGTGTTGGGAGTGGGTGACAAACTGGGATAACATAGAACTAGTGTGAATGGCTGGCATGGATGGGTGGGCCCAAGGGCCTGTTTCCACGCCGTAACTATCTACTCAAAGCTACAACCTGGTGCATCTCCTCTGCACCCTCTCCAGTGTTATCGCATTGTTCCCACAGTGTAATTTTGATCCACTTCACCCCACTGTTAGTATGTTCATAAGTTCTAGGAGCAGAATGAGGCCATTCAGCCCATAAAGTCTCCTCCACCATTCAACCATGGCTACTCTACCATTCAATCATCTTTCCCTCTGAACCCTATCCAGCCTTCTCCCCATAACCCCTGATACCCCTACTAATCAAGAATCTGTCAATCTCCGCCTTAAAAATACCCATTGACTTGGCCTCCGCTGCCATCTGCGGCAATGAATTCCACAGACTCACCACCCATGTGACTAAAGAAATTCCTCCTCTTCTTTATAAAGGCACGTCCTTTTATTCTGAAGCGATGGCCTCTGGTCCTAGACTCTCCCACTAGTGGAAACATCCTCTCCACATCCACTCTATCCGGGCCTTTCATTATTCATATTCACTCTATCAAGCCTTTCTGTGTCATAAGCTCATAAGTTCACAAATGATAGGAGAAGAATTGGGCCATTCGGCCCATCAAGTCTACTCTGCCTCTCAGTCATGGCTGATCTATCTCTCCCTCCTAACTCCATTTCTCCTGCCTTCTCCCCGTAACACCACAACCCCTGTCCAATGGAATGGCCTTGAAAGAACTTCACCAACTCAACACCAGTGGCAATGGAGTGAACTCATCCTGACCCAATGTGCAGGAAGGAACTGCAGATGCTGGTTTACACCGAAGGTAGACTCAAAATGCTGGAGTAACTCAGCGGGACATGCAGCATCTCTGGAGAGAAGGAGTGGGTGATGCTTTGGGGTGAGTCAGGGGAGAGGGAGGCACAGAGATAAGGAAGGGTAAGGTGTGAGAATGAGACATCAAAAGAGATGAAATACAGGAAAAAAGTAGAATTCACCATTGTTAGCGAGGAGAAGGTGACAACAAAGCAAACAGAGATAGGCAATAGACAATAGGTGCAGGAGTAGGCCATTCGGCCCTTCGAGCCAGCACCGCCATTCAATGTGATCATGGCTGATCATCCCCAATCAGTACCCCGTTCCTGCCTTCTCCCCATATCCCCTGACTCCGCTATCTTTAAGAGCCCTATCTAGCTCTCTCTTGCAAACATCCAGAGAACCTGCCTCCACTGCCCTTTAAGGCAGAGAATTCCACAGACTGACCACTCTCTGTGAGAAAAAGTGTTTCCCCTTCTCCGTTATAAATGGCTTACTCCTTATTCTTAAACTGTGGCCCCTGGCTCTGGACTCCCCCAACATCGGGAACATGTTTCCTGCCTCTAGCGTGTCCAAGCCTTTAACAATCTTATATGATAAAACAGAGATCGGGGCAGTCCGACTGGTCGGAGAAACAGGATGGAGAGAGAGGGAAAGCAAGGGTTACTTGAAGTGAGAGAAGTCAATATTCATACCGCTGGGGTGTAAGCTGCCCAAGTGAAACATGAGGTGCTGTTCCTCCAATTTGCACTGGGCCTCACTCTGGCAATGGAGGAGGCCCAGGACTGGAAGGTCAGTGTGGGAATGGGAGGGGGAGTTAAAGTGCTGAGCAACCGGGAGATCAGGTGGGTTTAGGCGGACTGAGCGGAAGTGTTCAGCGAAATGATCGCCGAGCCTGCGCTTGGTCTCGCAGACGTACAGGAGTCCACACCCGGAACAGCAGGAACGATAGATGAGGTTGGAGGAGGTGCAAGTGAACCCTAACCCAATGCTATACCTAGAATGGAATGTTCGATGATGCAATTTAAGAAAGAGTACATTATGTTCTGTACAGCAATCATTCAAACTAATCGGCCGAAGGTGTGCTTACACTTACCAAAGATGAATTATGTAAGTGTCCTCCTTTCCACCATTAGAGTCATCATTCGCCGTGCTGTCGAGATTCAGGTTCAAGTGAGTTTATTGTCATGTGTCCCTGATAGGACAATGACATTCTTGCTTTGCTTCAGCACAACAGAACATAGTAAGCATTGACTACAGAACAGATCAGTGTGTCCATATACCATTATATACGTAAATACACACATGAATAAATAAACTGATAAAGTGCAAATAACAGATAATGGGTTATTAATGTTCAGAGTTTTGTCCGAGCCAAGTTTAATAGCCTGATGGCTGTGGGGAAGTAGCTATTCCTGAACCTGGACGTTGCAGTCTTCAGGCTCCTGTACCTTCTACCTGAAGGCAGCGGGGAGATGAGTGTGTGGCCAGGATGGTGTGGGTACTTGATGATGCTGCCAGCCTTTTTGAGGCAGCGACTGCTATAAATCCCTTCGATGGAAGGAAGGTCAGAGTCGATGATGGACTGGGCAGTGTTGAGATTTCCAAAAGCACAGCCGTTCAGGATTCTGGGCCTCGATCATTGTGCATCTGCAGAGATCCTTGCATTTCTCCAGAATGGACTGAAGAATAACGAATGCATTTATATGACGCCTTTCATGTCTTAATGGGAAAGGTGGAAAAATAGAATGGGATTTGTGTAGGATTAGATAACACACACAGACTGGTTCCACCAAGATGCAGCACAGAACGCCACAGGAGATCCTTCTTCCCTGTGGCTATCAAAGTGTACAACTGCTCCCCCTTCTGTCGTGGGGTAGACTGAGACTGACTCACCCCCCCCCTCTCCTACCCCTCAATCTGTACACATCACTTTAATTCCATGTTGCATGTATCTTGTGTTTTTATGACTGTTGGCAGATCAATTTCCCTCCTGGGATAAATAAAGTTCTAACGTATCGTATCATAATCACTGTAAATTATCCCTTAGTGTAACTAGGTGGCAAAGGTGTGAGCTACTATCTACCTCCCTCGGACTATCTTTAATCGGACTTCACTGGACTTTATCTTCCACTCAACGTTATTCCCTTTTTCCTGTATCTGTACACTGTGGACGGCTCGATTGTAATCATGTGTTGTCTTTCCGCTGACTGGTTAGCACGCAACAAAAGCTTTTCACCATACCTTGGTGCACGTGACAATAAACTGAACTAAACTCTTGATTAAAAGCTAGATAGCACAGTGGCGCAGCGGTTAAGTTGCTGCCTCACAGCGCCAGAGACCTGGGTTCGATCCTGACCGCGGCTGCTCTCTTTCTTCCTCTGCTGCCGTGTGTCTTTGAGACCTGCAGCTCCGTTGAGGTGAGCCAGGCCAACGTGCCAGTCAGATCTCGTTCACCATTGGGTGGCCGGTGTTTGGGGCAACTGGGTGACGATGTGCTCCACTGTCTGTGTTGGGTCCCCACAATCACAGGAGGCGCCCGCTGTCCACGAGGCCCCCACCTCTTCATCGCTACTCCATAGCGCCCGACACCTATCCTCAAGCGGTTGAGGGTTGTCCACTGCTTTCGAGGCAGGTCCTGGCCAGGGACGTCCTTGGGGTCATCGATATACTGGTGTAGCCCAGATGGTTCCGCTGACTTCCACTGGTCTTTCCATTTAACTGGTGCTCTATTTAATCGGATTTGACTGGACTTTATCTTGCACAAAACATTATTCCCTTTATTCTGTAACTGTACACTTGGACAGCTCGATTGTAATCATGTGTAGTCTATTTGCTGCCTTGGTTCTTGGTTCTTGGTTACTTGGTCCTCCAAAATATTCCAACTGGAATTTAAACTGGAGGTGGTGAAGGGAGGGGTTTAGCCAGAGAGGGTTATTGGGAAGAAAGTGCCACTTTAAATTTAGTTGCATCTGGCTGGGCAACCGTGGCTTGGTGGAGATGATTCCATGCTTTAATAGTGCGTGGAAAGAACGAATTGCTGTACACATCTGTCTTTGAGGCTGGGACCACAAATTGGATCGAATGCCCTCGTTTGCGCCTGGATAGCACGCAACAAAAAAGCCTTTCCCTGTACCTCGGAGCACGTGACAATAAACTAAACTGAACTAAACATTCACCTGGCCCATCAGGTTCTTCCAGCAGTTTGTTTATTTTGCTCGATTTGCAACATCTGCAAACTCTGGTGACTCCGTTGAAAGGCAGGCCTTGTTTCATAGATGGCTCTGAAATGCATTGTTGATGATTTTGCCCCGAGCCATACATGCAGTAGTTCTGAAGAAAACTTCTCTTGCTGAGCATTCAAACATGCAATGGAGGCAAGGGGAGTTCCCTCCTGATAAATAATCTGTGATGAGAGAATTACAGAAACATTTTAAAGTACAAACAAGGAACTGAAGACGCTGGTTAATACGTAAAAGGGCACAAAGTGCTGGAGTAAACGACACCTATCCCCTTTCTCCAGAGATGCTGCCTGACCCACTGAGTTACTCTAGCAATTTGTGTCCACCTTTGGTATAAACCAGCATTTTCTTGAAGATAGACACAAAATGCTGGAGTAACTCAGCGGGACAGGCAGCATCTCTGGAGAGAAGGAATGGGTGACGTTTCGGGTCGGGACCCTTCTTCAGACTGAAATTCTTCAGTTCTTCAAACTCCAAGTTCAGTCTGGTGGTGGAAGCAGACACAGTAGTGGGATTTAAGAGGCGTTTGGATAGGTACACGGATACGCAGGGAATGGGAGGCATCAGGATCACGTGCAGGCGGAGGAGAACAATTCATCGTGGCATGTTCGTGCTCAGCGCAGGCAATGTGGGCCGAAGGGCCTGTTTCTGTGCTGTACTGTTCTATGTGTAGGAAGCATCTGCAGATGAAGACAGAGGGGTGGAAGATTGCAACCTTCACGTGGTTCGACTAATGCAATCAACTCGACGTGCACAAACGGAAGATCAAATAGAACAAGTTGTCCAACAACTTTAGGCTGTGCACGCCATAGGAATGAAAACAGACACAAGTGCTGGAGTAACTCAGCGGGACAGGCAGCATCTCCGGAGAGAAGGAACGGGTGACGTTTCGTGTCGAGACCCTTCTTCAGACTGAGAGTCAAGGGAGAGGGCGACACAGACATATGGAAAGGTAAGGCGTGAAAACGAGAGGTCAAAGAGGACAAAGATCAAGGGAACAGTTCCATGTTTTATGTTCTTTGACTAGCCAGCTCTTCAGGCTAAACTCTGCGTGCATCTGACCCAAAACATTTATCTAGCCTTCAATGACAAACTGCCTGTATTTTACAAATATATTAATAGTAATGATCCAACCTTTTCCTTATGTTGTCTATCATGTCCTGCTTATTTCCAATTTTGTAACTGGTATTAAAGGTTCACTGCAAGGGAAGCCATGGAATGTGTATGTAAGAATCTTCGATAAGTTGCTAAGCTGTGTTGATATTCATTCTGAATCTTTCTGATTAAAAACATGTGATGTCCATGCTTACCAATAATGGTTGTAACTACAAGCTTTCTTTGTTGGTGATGTGAGATGGTATGATTCATTAGTCAGCCGGTATCTGTGGAGTTCTGCAAGAACTTTAATTGTGCAAAGTCTTCCGAGTCCATGTGACATTAGCTTAACATGCAGTTTGGGTTAGTTTAGTTCAGAGAAGCAGCGCGGAAACAGGCCCTATGGACCAACGAGTCCGTGCCGACCAGCGATCCCCTCACACTAACACCATCCTACACACACATATGCACACATGTGGGACAACTTACTGCTACTTCTCTATTGTTACGATTTCCTCTCGCGCTCCAAAGACGTACAGGTTTGTACGGGGTCTGAAGAAGGGTTTTGGCCCGAAACGTTGCCAATCTCCTTCGCTCCATGGATGCTGCTGCACCCGCTGAGTTTCTCCAGCATTTTGTGTGAACCCTTGATTTTCCAGCATCTGCAGTTCCTTCTTTAACATGTTTGTACGTTAATTGGCTTGATGCAAGTGGAAATTGTCCCTAGTGGGTGTAGGATAGTGTCAGTGTGCGGGGATCGCTGGTCAGTGCGGACTCGATGGGCCGAAGGGCCTGTTTCCGCACTGTAGATGTAAAATGTAGATAATTAAATAATAACACAATTGAAATTCTGAAGTGGATATTACATTTGACTGATCCAGTTGTTCTCTGGGGTTGGAATGCGGAGAGGAATTGCAGCGAAACTTCATCTAAGTGGTTCCTAGTTCTTGGTTCCTAGTTCTGCCATACAGCGGGAGATTGTTTGGTCTGCCCACAGTTCTTTAGCGTTTAGAAGAATGAGAAGTGGCATTATCGAAAATTTAAGCGTGATCTTGTCAAGATCATGTGATTTGCAGAAAAACTTCCCCATTTTTATACTCCATGTCCTTATGCAACAACGGCCGTTTTCCTCCCTAATTATTCATTGTATCTCTCTCATTTGACATTCTTGCTATTGAGGGAGTGCAGTGTAGGTTCACGAGGTTAATTCCCGGGATGGCTGGACTGTCATATGTTGAAAGAATGGAGCGGCTGGGCTTGTATACTCTGGAGTTTAGAAGGATGAGAAATATATTAAATTATTAAGGGCTTGGACACGCTAGAGGCAGGAAACATGTTCCCGATGTTGGGGGAGTGCAGAACCAGGGGCCATAGTTTGAGAATAAGTGGTAAGCCATTCAGAATGGAGATGAGGAAACACTTTTTCACACAGAGAGTTGTGAATCTGTGGAATTCTCTGCCTCAGAAGGCAGTGGAGGCTGATTCTCTGGATGCTTTCAAGAGAGAGTTAGATAGTCAAGTCAAGTCACTTTTATTTCTATAGCACATTTAAAAAACAACTCTCGTTGGCTTTACATTGGTATAAGAATAGTATATCAAACAGCAGTGGTTCATAGATTAAATACAAACATCACTACACACATATAGCCCTCGGTCAGAGGACGTCAAGAAAGGCTTGGGAGTAGAGATGAGGGCGGGGTGGAAGATTGCAACCTTCACGTGGTCCGCCCTGTTTCGAATAATGCAATCAACTCGACGTGCACAAACTGAAGATCAAATAGTTGATCAACAACTTTAGGCTGTGCACGCCACACGATAGAAGGAAAAGAAGAAGTGATGAGGGCTCTTAAGGATTGCGGAGTCAAGGGATATGGGGAGAAGGCAGGTACGGGATACTGAGTTGGATGATCAGCCATGATCATATTGAATGGCGGTGCAGGCTCGAAGGGCCGAATGGCCTACTCCTGCACCTAATTTCTATGTTTCTATGTTTCTATGAGTGTGTGGCCAGGATGGTGTGGGTCTTTGACGATGCTGCCAGCCTTTTTGAGGCAGCGACTGCGGTAAATCCCCTCGAGGGAAGGAAGGTCAGAGCCGATGTGTTAAAGAAGGAACTGCAGATGCTGGCGAATCGAGGGTACACAAAAGGCTGGAGAAACTCAGTGGGTGCAGCAGCATCTAAGGAGCGAAGGAGATAGGCAACGTTTTGGGTCGAGACCCTTCTTCAGACCAGAGCCAATGATGGACTGGGTGATAAGGCTAAATTAAGAAAAAAGTAACTTTTTTCATGGGCAGTGCTTACTACTTTTTGTAGTCTTTTCCTCTCCAGGGTGTTCTATCCGGGAACACACTCTTGACCAAAGACCATCCAGTATCTCTGCTCTTGACTCTCAAAGGGGAATATCACACTTTTGCCCCTCAGCTGCAGTGATTGGGAGAGGCTGCCCCGCACAAACATGGCGGTCCCCCCTCCCCCCCAAAGCATTACATCACCCCCTTGACCGGATCGACTGACGTCATCCCATCACCATGTATGGGCATGCGAGCCAGTGACGCGCCGTGTGTTTTTTTTTTATGAATGGAAGGCATCTGCGTGTGTGTCAGTGTGTGTGTGTATCACCTGACCCCGGGATTCCAGGAACTGACTTGTTTTCATACAAAGGGGTGGCTGAAAAAACAGCACAACTTGCACAGCGACTCTGGAAAAACAGTGAGTAGCCACCAGAATCTCCCCAACTCCACCGTTTAACATCTGTAATGAGGTTCTTTAAACAGATTGTGTGTGTGGGGGGGGTGTTTTTTTGTGTGTGTGTGTGTTTTTTTTTGTTTTGACAGCCCCGCTGTTGCTAGATTGATCACCACGGACACATAAGTGTGCACGTTTAAGGTCCATCTTCAGGGTGGGTCTAAAGCCACCCTGAATGTTCAACCAGAATGTTTAACGAGAGGGGGGCTGTTTTCAGCCCTAATCCTCTTTTCCCTCTGAATAGATTTTGACAGCGCCGCCGTGTTGTTGCTGCTGAATCACCGTGAGTGCACACTTTTAAGGTCGACTTCAGGGTCTAAAGCGTTTAATGTTTAACGAGAAACTGTTTTCAGTCCAATTCCTTTTTGTTTTTTTAATCGCCTAGCCCTTTCTGTTTCATTCTGGTTTCAACCTATCTTTCTCTCTGGGCGAGGGGAGAGAGAGGGGGGGGGGGGGGGGAAGGATTTATTTTTCAAAGAAAAAAAGAAAAACACACAAGCTATTCGCTGTTTTCTGAAGGCTTTACCCCTCCCTCCCTCCCTCCCTCCTTCCCACCCCCAATCTGAACCCGACGAGGGTGGAGGGATAAGGAAGGGGAGAGTGAGTGCGAGAACAAATTTCACCTAAAAAGAACCAGTTAGTTGACGACAACACAACCAGGCCCCGGGAGTTTGGCGACATTCCACAGGTAGGCAAGATAGAAATAAAATGGAAACTGGATGGCTGGCTGAAACTCACCAAGAGGGGGATTAGACAGGAAGAGTTCAACGTGAACGGTTTAAAATTAGATGTTAGGGAATCGTGGAAAGCGAAAGCGCGTTGAACTGAAGCTCTCTCTGTGAATTAGCTGAAGCATGTGTGAGGTTTAAAAAAAATCCTGCACGATTGAATCGAGCATCTGTTTAATATTTAACTGTGTGGTTCAGCAGCTATCTGGAATCCATTTCACAGGCTGAGGTTATTTGGTGCCTAGTCATTTTTGGATGGAAGTGGTGAGGTGTTTTCTGGATTACATTTTTAATTAAGAGTTGGGACAGTTGGCATCGGATGTGGCGGCTTCTGGTCAAGCATCTGGGTTTCTGCTTTTAGGGGGGTGCTTGGCATGAAGGTTGGCGAGCTTTTTAAAAACACCCCCCCAAAAAAAATTGTGCCTCATTGTATGAATTGTTCTGTTTTAAAAGGATAAAGGATGATTTAAGGCAACAAACGGCGATGGGCAGGAAGGAACTGCAGATGCTGGTTTACATCGAAGGTAGACACAAAATGCTGGAGTAACTCAGCGGGACAGGCAGCATCTCTGGAGAGAAGGAATGGGTGACGTTTCTTCAGACTGAGAGTCACTTGTCCCCACTCACTACTGTCGCCCTGAAGAAGGGTCCCAACCCAAAACCTCACCTACCTATGTTCTTCGCGGGTACTGGCTGAGTTACTCCAGCACTTTGCGTTTTATCCTTGGTAAATCAGCATCTGCAGTTCCTTGTTACTGACACCAATGTTTATAATGGTGACACCAAGAGAATTGTTGCCATTCTGGCCACTCAGCGGCTTCTTTCCTTTAGAGATACAGCGCGGAAACAGGCCCTTCGGCCCATCAAGTCCACGCTGACCTGCGATCACCTTGTGCAGTAGCACCATCCTACACCCACCAGGGGACAATTTACAATTGCACCAAGCCAACTAACCTAGAAACCTGCACGTCTTTGGAGTGCGGGAGGAAACCGGAGCACCCGGAGAAAACCCACGCAGGCCACGGGGAGAGCGCGCAAACTCCGTACAGACAGCACCCGTGGTCAGGATCGAGGCCGGGCCTCTGGCGCTGTGAGGCAGCAACTCTACCGCTGCGCCACCGTGCTGCCCCATGGTCTCATTCCCATTTACCTTCCCATTCTCATTAGATTCATACATGCACTCGTTCGAGAGAAGAATCTAAGTGAGGAATGAAAGTCACAGCTCTGAGATGCGATTGCTGATTAATGTAACATCCACGTCCACAGCTAGAGATATTAATTGGAAGAATTTGAAAGGCAACGAGAGATTTACTTTGTAGACAGCTTAGAAATCAGACGATATGGGAAAGAAGGGGGGGGCATAGTTCATGCTCCTGGAGCATAACTAGGCCATTCAGCCCATCAAGTCTACTGCGCTATCCAGTCATGGCTAATCTGTCTTTCCCTCTCAACCCCACTCTCCTGCCTTCTCCCCATAACTCCTGGCACCCTTGTTAATCAACTTATTAACCAACTTGCCCACACCGGCCAACATGTCCCATCTACACTCGTCTCACCTGCCTGGGTTTGGTCCACATCCCTCCAAACCTGTCCTATCCATGTCAAAGGTACAGAAGTGTGAAACATAGAAACATAGAAAATAGATGCAGGAGTAGGCCATTCGGCCCTTCGAGCCTGCACCGCCATTCAATATGATCATGGCTGATCATCCAACTCGGTATCCTGTACCTGCCTCCTCTCCATACCCCCTGATCCCTTTAGCCACAAGGGCCACATCTAACTCCCTCTTAAATATAGTCAATGAACTGGCCTCAACTACCCTCTGTGGCAGAGAATTCCACAGATTCACCACTCTCTGTGTGAAAAATGATCTTCCCATCTCGGTCCTAAAAGACTTTCCCCTTATCCTGAAAATGCACAGCTCCAGATTCAGGGACAGTTTCTTCCCAGCGGTTATAAGGCAATTGAACCATCCTAGCAACAACTAGGGAGCAGTGCTGAACCACTATCGACCTCACCTGACAGCCTCGGGCTATCCTTGATCGGACTTTATGGTAATCATGTATTGTCTTTCCGCTGGCTGGTTAGCACGCAACAACAAGCTTTTCACTGTACACGTGACAATAAACTAAACTGAACTTTTGAAGCTCTTGGGGCAGGAGAGGAGATAGAAATCAAAGACTAGTCTTACCAAATAGATGTGATGGTCACTAAAAATAAATTTCAATGTAGAAGGAACCTTTTATGGAACAGTTGTCAGGCAGCACGGTGACGCAGCGGTAGTGTTGCCGCTTTACAGTCCTCTCAGCGCCAGAGACCCGGGTTCGATCCTGACTACGGGTGCTGTCTGTACGGAGTTTGTACGTTCTCCCCGTGACCTGCGTGGGGTTTCCGCAGAGTTTGTAGGTTAATTGGTTTGGTACAAGTGTAAATTGTCCCTAGTGTGCGTAGGGTAGTGCTAGTGTGCGGGGATCGCTGGTCGGCACGGACTCGGTGGGCCGAAGGGCCTGTTTCCGCGCTGCACCTCTAGCCTAGACTCATCAAAGCTCATTACCACAGGGAGTAGTTGCTGAGGCACATTACCAAGAAGTCTTTAAGGGGAAGAAAGATAAGACCAGAAGGGATAAGATTAAGTTGGGTGGAGGAAGGAGCTTGCGACTTAATAAACAGCCTCATGCTAGGCGTAACAGTGAGGCCTGTGCTCAATCCTGACTACGGGTGCTGTCTGTACAGAGTTCACATATTCTCCCAGTGATGTCGTTAAACGAATCCCTGTGTAGGAAGGAACTGCAGATGCTGGTTTACACCGAAGACAGACACAAAGTGCTGGAGTAACTCAGCGGGACCGGCAGCATCTCTGGAGAGAAGGAACGGGTGACGATTCAGGTCGAGGCCCTTCAGTCTGAAGACGGCTCCAGCATGTTGGGTCCATCTAAAGTAATCCCTGCCTATGCATGGTCCATATCTCTCCAGACGTCATCCATTCCTGCTCGTCTCCAGAGACGATGCCTGACCCGAAAAGCTGGAGTAACTCAGCGGGACAGGCAGCACCGCTGGAGAGAAGGAATGGGTGTCGTTTAGGGTCGAGACCCTTCTTCAGTCTGACGCCCATTTCCTTCTCTCCAGAGATGCTGCCCTGTCCCGCTGAGCTACCCCGGCTCTTTGGGTTTAAACCAGCATCTGCAGTTCCTTCCTACATATGCTGCCCTGAGTTCCTCCAGCATTTTGTGTCTCCTTCCATTCCCTGCATATCCATGTACCTATCCAAAAAAAGGCTCTTAAATGTCACTATCGTATCTGCCTCCATCACCACTCTCCGGCAGCACGTTCCAGGCACCCACCACTCCCTATGTTTCTCAAAATAAAATGTGCCCATATATCTTCTTGAACCTGTGCCCCTCTCATCTTAAAGCTATGGCCCCTTGTCTTGTATTGCTCCATTTGAGGACAGATGGCAATAAAACATTCTTGACATGACTCTAGTCTTTAACGCATCCATGTTGGGGGTAGAAAGGTTCTGACTGTCTACCATATCTATGCTTTTATAATTTTACATACTGCAAAGATAGGCTGGAGTAACTCAGCGGGTCAGGCAGCATCTCTGGAGAGAAAGGAATGGGTGACGTTTCGGGTCGGGACCCTACTTCAGACTGAGAGTCACGGGGAGAGGGAAATGAGGAACATAAAAAAAGGTACATGGGGGGGGGGAGGGGGGGGGGGGGGGGGGGGGGGGGGGGGGGGGGGGAAATGAAGGTTCGCAAAAGAACAAATCAGAGCCAGCAACGAGGATCAAGGAAAGGTGGAGCCCACAAGGGTCCATTGTTGGCAGTGGAAAAAGTGACGACGAGTAGATACGAACCATGAAACTCAGCTAGGACGACAGTGAAACTAGCACGACGACGGCTTCTGATGCTCCAGGGAATCCATGGGGCGGCACGGTGGTGCAGCGGTTGCTGCTAACACTGCCGGTAGACCCGGGTTCGATCCCTGACTATGGGTGCTGCCTGTACGGAGTTCGTACTTCGGTTTCCTGCCACACTCCGAAGATGTGCGGGTTTGTAGGTCGATCGGACTCGGGATAAATGTAAAAAATTGTTTTTCCCCCGTGTGCGTAGGATAGTGTTAGTGTGCGGGATCGCCGGCCGGCGCGGGACTCGCGTGGGCCGAATGGGCCTTGTTTCCGCGCTGTACCTCTAAACTGAACTGAAGTAAAGAAAGCAATCCAATTGTGAGCACTATGCTGCGCGGCAAATTCAAAGTTAAAAACTATTTTGGCCGATGAGGAGCAGTTTGGAACATTGAGGTGTGAAAGAGTATTGTGCAGATATTTTATGAACTGTTCAAATATTCTCTTCCTGAAGGTCACACATTACCTAAGCTTGAGGTTTGAATCAATGGCCACAAATCAAAATTGAAGAACGTTTTGTTTAGTTTAAAGATGCTTTGCGGAAACGGGTTTAAGAAGCAGTTAGACAGGTACATGGCATGGATAGGACAGGGTTGGAGGGATATGGACCAAACGCGGGCAGGTGGGACTAGTGTAGCTGAGACATGTTGGCCGGTGTGGGCAAGCTGGGCCGAAGGGCCTGTTTCCGCGCTGTATCATTCTATGACTCTATGACTGTGTTAGTCCGCGCCGGTCAGCGATCCCCGCTCACTACCACTGCCCTACATACCAGAGACAATTTACAATTCTTACCAAAGCCAATTAACCTACAAACCTCCGGTTTCCTCCCACATTCCAAAGACGCGTAGGTTTGTAGGTTAAGAATTGGCTTCGGTAAGAATTGACAAAATTCTGGGCCGAAGGGCCTGTTTCCGTGCTGTATCTCTAAATTAAACTACAAGAATTTGTCGTGTAGGAAGGAACTGCAGATGCTGGTTTAAACCAAAGATAGACACAAAAAGCCGGAGTAACTCAGCGGGACAGGCAGCATCTCTGGAGAGAAGGAATGTGTGATGTTTCGGGTCGAGACCCTTCTTCAGACTTTGGTGGCTGCAGCAGTTGGTGTCTGAAGAAGGGTTCACTGATTTAGGAAGACAGATTAAACGCAATGGTTGGACAAGCCACATATAAATTTATAAAATTATAAAAGGACTGGACAAGCTAGATGCAGGAAAAATGTTCCCAATGTTGGGCGAGTCCAGAACCAGGGGCCACAGTCTTAGAATAAAGGGGAGGCCATTTAAGACCTCTGGAGTTTAGAAGGCTTGTATTCACTGGAGTTTAGAAGGATGAGGGGGGATCTTATAGAAACATATAAAATTATAAAAGGACTGGACAACCCAGATGCAGGAAAAATGTTCCCAATGTTTGGCGAGTCCGGAACCAGGGGCCACAGTCTTAGAATAAAGGGGAGGCCATTTAAGACTGAGGTGAGAAAAAACGTTTTCACCCAGAGAGTTGTGAATTTATGGAATTCCCTGCCACAGAGGGCAGTGGAGGCCAAATCACTGGATGGATTTAAGAGAGAGTTAGATAGAGCTCTAGGGGGCTAGTGGAGTCAAGGGATATGGGGAGAAGGCAGGCACGGGTTATTGATTGGGGATGATCAGCCATGATCACAATGAATGGCAGTGCTGGCTCGAAGGGCCGAATGGCCTCCTCCTGCACCTATTTTCTATGTTTCTGTTTTCTATGCTTCTATTATGCAAACATACCACACTGTGAATGATAGAATAAATGTGAAAACTGAAAGTTTACTGTGTGTTTATATACATACATAGACACAAAATGCTGGAGCAACTCAGCGGGCCAGGCAGCATCTCTGGAGAGAAGGAATGGGAGCACGGAAACAGGCCCTTCGGCCCACCGAGTCCTCGCTGACCGGCGATCCCCGCACACTGACACTATCCTACACACACTGGGGATGATTTTTTAAAACATTTATATACCAAGCCAATTTAATAGGCAATAGGCACGGGTTATTGATTGGGGATGATCAGCCATGATCACAATGAATGGCAGTGCTGGCTCGAAGGGCCGAATGGCCTCCCCCTGCACCTATTTTCTATGTTTCATGTTTTCTATGCCTTCATCTATCTATCTTGCATCTGCAGGATTTCTTTACATTCATTGAAAGGATGTGGTGCATGGACACATGCCAGTTGTATAAAACACAGTGTGGTTCCTGCTACTGTGCATGTAATATGTAAAGTCACCAGCTGCACTGAACGGAAACCATTAGCAGTAATGCTCACAGGTTATGGAAGTGGAATTAGGCCATTCGGCCCATCGAGTCCACGCTGCCATTCAATCATGGTTGATGTCTGCCTCCTAACCCCATTCTCCCGCCTCCCCCCCCCCCCCCCCCCCAATAACCCTTGACACCCATTCTAATCAAGAATCTATCTATCTCTGCCTACACAATATCCACTGACTTGGCCTCCACAGCCCTCTGTGGCGATGAGTTCCACAGATTCACCACCCTCTGACTCAAGAAGTTCCTCCTCACCTCCGTTCTAGAAGAGGGCCCTTTAATTCTGAGCTGTGCCCTCTGGTCCTGGACTCTCCCACTAGTGGAAAACATCCTCTCCACATCCACTTTATCCAGGCCTTTCATTATTCTGTACGTTTCAATGTTAGGGGGGAGGGGGGCCAATAATATCATAGTCAGAATATTTATTTGTTGTTATACATGGAATTCCTTTGTTATAACCCACGTCCAGGTTTAAAACTTCTCATTC
>OY740817.1:3070688-3320688 GCA_963514005.1 Raja brachyura
ACACACACCCCCCTATTCCTTTTCTCCAGAGATGCTGCCCGTCCCGCTGAGTTTCTCCTGCATGTTGTGTCTATCTTCGCTTTAAACCAGCATCTGGACATAAGAAAATAATTTCACCGTGCGTTTGCACGCTTGACAATAAAAGCGCCATTGAACCATTAATTTTGCTTTGGAAATTGGTATAAATGTAAAGTTGTCCCCAGGGTGTGTAGCACAGTGTTAACGCAGGGGGGGTCGCTGGTCAGCAGGGACTTGATGGGCCACTTTCCACGCTGTGTCTAAACTAAACCAAAGGCAGTCCAAGCAGTGATTTTAAAGTCGAGTGGAGTTTATTGCCATGTGCACAAGTGCTGTGAGGTGCACGTAAAATGAACATCTTGCTGCCAGCTCCACATAGGCTCAGACATAGACCCTTCGCATCCAAGCAATCCCATCCTTGGCATGAACATGGTGGGCCAAAAGGTCTGTTCTTGTTCTTCTATGTTTAACTCTCAACATTCATTTCCAATGACTGATGAGAAGTGGCGCAGTGGTAGAGCTGCTGCCTCACAGCGCCAGGGACCAGGGTTCGATCCCGACTACGGGTGCTTTCTGTACGGAGTTTGTACGTTCTCCCCGTGACTGGCCGTATGAGCATCCTCCCATGTTCGAAAGATGTGCAGGTTTGTAGGTTAATTGGCTTCTGTAAAGTGTCCCCAGCAAGGGTTACTTGGGAGTTAGAAAATGCTGTGCCTCCAATTTGCGCTGGCCATCACCCTGACACTGGAGGTGGTCCAGGACAGAAAGGTCAGTGTGGGAATGGGAGGGGGGGAGGGGGAGTTAAAATGGGATAACATTTTGGCAAAGGGTTCCCAACCCGGGGTAAATTTGATCGACCCAGGGGGTAAATTTGTTGATTCTGGATTTGTAGATATTTTTTCTCATTGACTGTTTGGTTCTGGTATACCAGTAATTGTTCATCATTAGCTGTTCATAAATAAGTTAAATAACATTATTATGTGCTATTAAAGTTGCCGGGGGGGGGGGTAAACGGGACGAAAAAGGTCGGCAACCCCTGGTATAGGCCAAGGCAGACTGAGCAAAGAATACTATTCCGTTCAAATGGAAGAAACCAGACTGAAGAGTTAGTTTTCTCCTCTCCCTTTTATTTATAAGTTTTAAAATGTACACAAATAACATCCATATTAAATTGCATTGTAAATAACGTTAAATAGAATCAGGAATAAAGAACTGTACATTAGACATCGAGACAGAAGGTCAGAGAGCACTTTCTATTTTTTTTTTTAAAAAGGGGTGGTTGGGCAAGGGGGCAGTTCAAACCATTTTACATTTCAGCAAAGTTCACATTTTGAAGTTTTTCCCCAAGACAGGATAGACTCAACCCACCCCACAGAAAAGCCAACAAAATCACTGCCAGGAACACTAAATGGTCAAACTAACATAGTTACAGGACACTTCCATTTGTTGCTTTATTGCAGGCATCAGACCCAGAGCTTAAAAATCAGTGCACTCCCCTCAAAGAGCAAAGTTATATCTGCATTACCGACTAAAAGGTGTTTTCCTCCGTTTTAAAATTGCAAACAGGTATTCATGTCTTGCAAGGCCCCTAACTAGTCAGGCTGTGTCACTTCTGAAAATAAAACCCAGGTCAGGCAAGACAAACACATGCTGGGCACAGGCTAAAATCTGGGAGTGATTACAAAATGAACCAAGCCAGAAGTCTTGAAGCCACTAATCGTTAATTCCCTTAAAGTCTTGCCAGTAGCCAAAATACATACACGTACACACGCACACACACACATTCAGAAAACGGTTTGAAGTACAATATACAACATGGATTTGTTTTGTCATTACTCCTCTTACTTGGACCAATACAGGCCGCATGCCCGGTGCCAATCATCAACAATGCAAACTAAAACACACGATGCCTTGCAAACAAAAAAAGGATCCGGATTTCAACGCAACTTTAATCTTCAGGATTTCGGAAAATACTAGAGCACAGGACTGGTCCTCCTCCAAGGCCAAGCGATTAGTCTGGTTGAAAGCAGAACTTTGCAACTCCAGCTCCGAGTTAATGCAATGTTGTTTAATTTGGACCCTGATCTTTGTCATGCAAAAAAAAAAAATTGGAAAAGTGGTACAAAAATGAAAACAAAACATTTTAGCCAGTCAACCAGAGGAGAATATCCCTTGAATTCTGGTTGGAGTCAACACAACTCCTGCAGGGACCAAGTTCAGAAGAACACCAAGGAACTAGAGACAGAATCGAGTCACGAAAAGGTGGACTTATGGTATGGGGACAGGTCCCCCCCAGCCAACCACCCCCCTCCCCCAGCTTTTTGCACAAATCAAACCTATGTTACACCGTTCAACATCAGTACTAAGAAGCAACAGTTTTCACTTTACAATCAAAAAACTCACTATTTACACAAATACAAAAAAAAAGTTTATGAAATACCAATGTTAAAAAAATACACCGGGAAATAACTTAATGCGCATTAAATATAAAAAACAAAATATTCGAGGGGGCCGTTAAGAATCGGTGCACAGTTAATCTAAAAAAGTGACATTCAAGTTTACAGTACAGAAGGAAATGCAATTATTACATATTTGAGAAGAGGAGGCCATTGGCTGCCAAATAACAGGTAATATTTTGTTTTGAGATAAATTTATTTAGGGACTAATTCTCCCCCCCCTCTTCGAATTTTGCAAGCTTCTAGAATCGAACTTGCTCCCCCCCACCCACCCCCTCTAAACCTGTCCAAATTCTGCCTTCTTTATTTTTTCCCTGAGGACCATTTGTGGATACAGCCTGCCAGTCTAACGTACGCCCCGAGACCCTGGTTTGGCAAACGCCAAATTGCTTTGGTGTTGAGATACCTCTGCGAGTTTGCAGAACAGGCGGGACAATTAACAAAAAAAAAAATCAGCCTGTAACCAAAAATGTTGCGATCCTACGGATTTTTTTTGCTTAGCATAGATTGCTTTAAAACATGTTAGTGGTATAAAAGAAGACCCTGCTAAATTTTGATGAACGCTACTGGGATGGATATAGAATACATCAAAGAGGTCACTTTTTGCATTTTCTGTCAGAATCACCAAAGTTGCTTTTGTAATTTTAAGTGTGCGTGCATTCAGACTGCACACAGTAGTTGCATTTTATTTTCCTGCATTTGACTGTCAACAACTCCTTGCATCTGAAGGTATGTAGTTGAGCAGAGGACTACTTGTGCAGTGCCTTGGAGTGATATTTGAGGGAGGGTGGGGGTGGGAAGAAAGGAAATTTCAGAATGCTGGCTAGTCCACATCTTCCACAGGAGGTTGGTCACCGCAGAATTCTCTAGATTCGATTGAACCCTTGTGTGCCCAGAATCTAATGATGAGGTGCCTGAGATCGAGGAACCGCAGCCAGGTTGTGACCACGTGACTGTCAGCTGGTCAGAGACAGATCACCTCTCGTTTCTGGTAGCCAAATTCGCGGGAATTTCACAAAATACTTTTTAGAAAACACACACGCACACGCGCACACACACAGTGGTTATTGACACATTTACACCTGGACTGGAACTTTTTTTTCGTGAATGACTGCTTTAAAAAAATAATAATTCAGTGTGCCAATTAAATCATGGGCTCCCTTTCAATTTATTTTATTTTTTTTTAATCTTGTGGACAAAGTCTCTTCCTGCATCGACAAGAGGGCTTATTTTTGGGGCATTTTGGCAAGTTTCTTTGCTTTCTGTTCCCTGCACATTACTGCACTTACATCCCTCCTCCCCTGCTCCAAGCCAGTCTTCATATTTACACAGTAGTATTATTTGGGAAACTGATCTTAAAAAAAAAGGACAGTGTCAGCTACAGTTTGTGCTTCCAAGCACGACTGACAAGCGGAGAAGCAGTTTAGCAAGAAAGGGAGTATCTACTGCAAACTAGGCTTTTAAAAAAAACAAAGAGGGGGGAAAACAGGCACAAAAATCCAGGAGCGAGCCATTAATATATTCATTTGGCAGCAAAAACATGGAAGAGCCGAGTGAGACTCGAGCAGGCAGCATTGAACTTGCAACTTTTCACCAGCAAATTCCGAGCCGACAATTTGCACTGTGGTCGTTTTCGTCCCTACACGTTGGCTGAATGGAGCCCTTGTTTGCATGGAGCATTCGGGCAGCTAACTACACCACATCTGGCCGGCTATGGATGGGGCTCGATGTTCAAGTAGGCTGAAATGCTGGCGGGACGAGAGAGCCCAGACATCTCGTTTGAACAACTTCTTCTCCTCTCCTGTTTTTCCTCACCACTCACTTGCTCTCCAGATCTACCCAATGATTTACGATCGTTGCCTTGAGCCCAGGTCCACCCAATGTCAACGTTGACTCGGCATATTTAAGGGGCAAGAAAATGATTGTAGCCATGTACAAAAAAAAATCAAAACCACGCCGATTCTCTTTCTAATAACGACTCCACGAGGAACAGTTTGGTCAAACTGCCTTGACCAATAAATCGCTGGCGAGGGCAGGAAGAGAAAAAGAGGGGAGCAATTAAAATTAGAGGCTTAAAAAGGGGAAACATGGCACTACTGACATTTTATACCTGGATTAGAAAACCTTATGTCCCTCCCCTCTGCATTTTCTGATCCTTTCTTGAAGAAAAGACAACAGAACACTATAAAAAAGACTTTAAAAAATAAATACATACATTCTTCAGAAGTTAGCAGCCAATGCAGTTCCAAGTCACTGGTTTTGTCAACACACATGTACAAGATATAGTTGACACCAAAGAGGACGAAGCAGTTCTGATTTGACAAACCCTTGTTAAATGGGCATTTGCTGGGAAAGGATTTCGCCTTTCCCCATTTTTGCACCAGTAGTGCTGCTATTAAAAATCATAACCGATTTTATATATACTTTTAAAAATATTAAGTCTTATCACCCTGGATACAGATTAAAAAAAAAATAACTTTCAATACTTACAAGGAAAGAGACACAGAGTGAATATTATTCAGAATGGAGGTTCAGTCTGGGTAGAGGATGTTAAAGAAAATGCCTTATGTACAGGAACCTACAAATGTGACTTAAAAATGAAGGAGGCGTTCCCAATTCTACTTATACCGCGCAAAGTCTACGGTAGCATCGGGTGCTAGATCTAACTACTTAAACTCAGTCGCTGAGAGGATGCCAGTGTATGTTTAAAAGAAAATATCAGTGGCCAAGTTTGGCATTGCTGGATCAGGATTACTACACATCGTTTTTTCCCCTCCCAATCTCAGTATTTTAGCATTTTCCTCTCACCTCCCATCTTTAAATGATCGTTTGGAAAAGCCAACCCAACCCTCCCGCAAGTCGGCGGGCGGGTGGCAAAAGGCGGAGAAGACGGGACAATTGCAGCTGGCCGCCGTTCGGAAGAGGAGCAAGTCCTTGACTACTTGAAGGCAGGAGGCACAACTTCCTTCTTGTAGGGGTGGAAAGGGGAGGGGGCAGTCAGGGTGAAATTCAGAGGGGGCAGGGGTGGGGGTTAGAGGAAAGGGAGGTTTCTTCCGGGTAAAAAGAAAACTCCAAACAAACAGGAGGGGGAAAAAAAAGAAATGCATATAATAAATCTGAGGTGATTGACAAGATCATTGCAAGTATGTTCAGACTGAAACTGGAGGTCCCGTGTTTCCCAATTCACACACAAATAAAATAGCAGGCCGTAGCGAGCCCTGTTCCAATATCCTCCCCGAAAGCCTGTTCGCAGTGGTCAATGGTGGAAAGGACGTCCTGATCGTTGGCTCACGTCAGCGAAGGAATCTGGGAGGGGAAAGCAGATCAGTTATGAGAACATCCTTCTTGCTATTGAGGGAGTGCAGCGTAGGTTTACAAGGCTAATTCCCGGGATGGCGGGACTGTCAGATGCTGAGAGAATGGAGCGGCTGGGCTTGTACACTCTGGAGTTTAGAAGGATGAGAGGATATCTCATTGAAACATATAAGATTGTTAAGGGCTTGGACACTAACTAGAGGCAGGAAACATGTTGGGGGAGTCCAGAACCAGGGGCCATAGTTTACGAATAAGGAGTAAGCCATTTAGAACGGAGACCAGTAAACACTTTTTCACACAGAGAGTGGCGAGTCTGTGGAATTCCCCGCCTCAAATGGCGGAGGAGGCAGGTTCTCTGGATGCTTTCGAGAGCTAGATAGGGCTCTTAAAAATAGCGGTATCAAGGGATATGGGGAGAAGGCAGGAACGGGGTACTGATTGGGGATGATCAGCCATGATCACATTGAATGGCCGTGCTGGCTCGGAAGGGCAAAATGGCCTACACCTGCATCTATTGTCTATTGTCTCTCCTCAACAGGCAACTGAACCACCCTACCATCCACCAGAGCAGTGCTTCTTAAACTGGTGAATGGTTCACCCAAGGGTGAATGAAATTATTTTGGGGTGAATGAGTTAATTTATGTTTTATGTGTATACAGTTTGTATGTTCTCCCTGTGACCTGCGTGGATTTTCTCCAGGGTTTGCAGTTTCCTCCCACACTCCAAAGAGCTTTGTAGGTTAATTGGCTTGGTCTAAAAAATGTAAACATTGTTATGTGCGTGTGCAGGGTGGTGTTAATATGCAGGGATCACCGGCAACTCCACTGCTGTGCCACCCATCAACTAGGGGCACGTCATGATAATGAAAGATTTAGAAAAGCCACTTACCAAATCTTACCTGCTGTTCCAACGACATTAGTCATTTTGTCAGATGTTCAAAGGGCATACTCGTCTACCAAAGAAATAATGACAAGATCACTATTTGTACCACCACAAGACGTGTCACACAAGCATTCAAAGTCATAGTCACTCATAAAGCACGGAAACCTGCCATTCGGCCCAACTTTTCAATACTCACCCAAACGCACCATGTACACTAGTCCCACCAGCCCGCGTTTGCCCATATCCCGCTAAACCTTTCCCATCCACGTACCCATCAAAATGTCTTTGAAATGTTTTTGTACCTGCCCCAACTACCTCCTCCAGCAGCACGTTCGATATACCCACCACCCTCTGTGTGGAAAAGGTTGCCCTGTTAAATCTTGCTCCTCTCATGTTAAACTTATGTCCTCTGGTTCTTGAAAAAAAGACTGCATTCACCCTTTCTATTCCCCTCATGATCTGATATACCCCGATAAGCTCACGCATCATCCTCCTGCTCTCCTTGGAATAAGAACCCAACCTCTCCCTACAGCGCAGGCCCTCAAGACCTGTCAACATAGAGCAGGGATATAAAAACGGAACACAAAACTCGAAATGCAGCCTCACCAATATCTCCTGTAACTGTAACACAACAGCCCAACTTCAATACTCAAAGCCCCGGCTGATAAAGGCCACTTGTGAAGATACAAAGTTGAAAGACTCAAATGACAGAATAAAAGTTGGTGCCCCAAAAAAAACAAAACACATTTTACATTTGGGGAGGGAGAAAGGAAGGAACAGGAAAGAGGTTTGAGAGAAGAGATTCCTTCCAGCAAGCTAGTCCTGTATATCAGTGAGACCAAGGGTAGGCTTGGCAATCATTTCGCCGAACACCTCCGCCCGGTCTGCATTAACCAACCTGATCTCCCGGTGGCTCAGCACTTCAACTCCCCCTCCCAATCCGACCTTTCTGTCCTGGGCCTCCTCCATTGCCAGAGTGAGCACCACCGGAAATTGGAGGAGCAGCACCTCATATTCCGATTGGGCAGTCTGCATCCCGGTGGCCTGAACATTGACTTCTCCAATTTCCGGTAGCCCTTGCTGTCTCCTCCCCTTCTCAGCTCTCCCTCAGCCATCGGGCTCCTCCTCTTCCTTTCATCTCCCCCCCCCCCCCCCCCGCATCAGAAGGGATTCGACCCGAAACACAGCCTATTACCTTCGCTCCATAGATGCTGCCGCACCCGCTGAGTTTCTCCAGCATTTTTGTCTACCTTTGATTTTCCAGCATCTGCAGTTCCTTCTTAAACCTGTTATATTAACCATTGTTTCTACCCGTGTTGCAACATTACCTATCACCACTAGAGGCTCTCAGAGAGCTGCATGGATAGCAGGTTGGGTCTTGGACATAAAGTGCTTTGAATGGGCCCGAGTTTAGAGATGCAACACGGATTCTTCACCGACCAGTGATCACCCTAGCACAATCTTACACACAAGGACAATTTAACTAACCTGCAGATAGACACAAAATGCAGGGTAAACTCAGCGGGACAGGCAGCATCTCTGGAGAGGAAGAATATGTGACGTTTCAGGGGGAGACCCTTCTCCCCCTGAAAGAACAGTTTCTTTCCAAAATCCATTATCTCCCTGAACTCACACATGCACTGACTTCACAGCCTAACCCCCGGACTTCCATCTATCCACCTACTGTAATTTGTACTGTAACTAATTTCCAATATGAGCAATAACCCATACTGGATGTAGGAATCCTATTTATCCATTGTCTTTTTATAGATATGTATATAGCGCTGCAAAAACTGTGCAACTTATCTCCCCCCCCCTTTTTTTGTTTTGTTTTGCACTGAGTAGGAGCAGCTTTTAATCTCATTGTACATGTGTATAGTGACAATAAAAGGTATTCTGATTCTTCGGCCCGAACCGTCATCTATTCCTTCTGTCCAGAGATGCTGCCTGTCCCGCTGAGTTACTCCAGCACCGCGTGTCTATCTTCAGTTTAAACCAGTCCTTCCTTACACAATTAACACGTAGGTCTTTGGAGTGTGGGAGGAAACTGGAGCACCAGGAGAAAACCCACATTGTCACGGGAAGAATGTACAAACTGTGTACAGACAAGCACCCATAGTTAGGATCAAACCCGGGTCACTGGCGCTGCAAGGCGGCAACTCTACAGCTGCATCACCGTGCCGACCGAGTCAGGCAGCATCTCTGGAGAAAATGGACAGGTGACGTTTCTAGTTGAGATCGATCTTGGTTTATAGACTTGGTTAAAAGCACATTCTTATTGTTTCTCCCACCCAGCCAGCGGAATCGGTAATCTATGCAGGTACTGGGGAACAGCAGACTGAGGAGGTGCATACCTGTGATGCAGAAATACGGGACGCATCTTGCCGCGCTGTAAGATCGGAGGACGAGACGTTGGCAGGAGCCCCTCTGTGCAGCCTCATGCTGACCTTGCGCTCCCTCTCCGCTCGAGAGATTGGCCTTGGCGAGGTGTTTGCTGCAAGGACAAGAGGCACTTGTTAAACCACATTCCCCACATACCTTTGTGGTGATAATTAGCAGGCGGGAGAGTTATCCTTCCTTTTCCGATCATTTGGTTGAACACCTCCGCTCAGTCCGTCTTAAACATGGAAGCATGGAAAATAGGTGCAGGAGTAGGCCATTCGGCCCTTCGACCCTGCACCGCCATTCAATATGATCATGGCTGATCATCCAACTCAGTATCCTGTACCTGCCTTCTCTCCATACCCCCTGATCCCTTTAGCCACATCTAACTCCCTCTTAAATATAGCCAATGAACTGGCCTCAACTACCTTCTGTGGCAGAGAATTCCACAGATTCACCACTCTCCGTGTGAAAAATGTTTTTCCCATCGCGGTCCTAAAAGACTTCCCCCTTATCCTTAAACTGTGACCCCTTGTTCTGGACTTCCCCAACATCAGGAACAATCTTCTTGCATTTAGCCTGTCCAAACCCTTAAGAATTTTGTAAGTTTCTACAAGATCCCCCCTCAATCTTCTAAATTCTAGCGAGTCTTAACCTATCTGATCTCCCGGTGGCCCAGCACTTCAACTCCCCCTCCCTTTCCCAATCTGACCTTCCTGTCTCAAGTCTCCTCCATTGTCAGAGTGATGCCCAGCACCAATTGGAGGAACAGCACCTTGTATTTCGCTCGGGCAGCTTACACCCACAGATCCCCAATCCTTTCCACTTGTCACTTTAATTTCATGTTTCATGTATGTTGCATGTTTATGACTGTTGGCAGACCAATTTCCCTCTTGGGGTAAATAAAGTTCTATCGTATAGTATGGAGCTGGAAGAGCAGCCCATCTAGAAAAGCTAACAACCATTTAAGGCAGTATCATATCATATGCTAAAGGACATACGATCTTCCAATCAACTCCATTCTGACGCATTTCTTTTTTAAATTGGCACTTTCTCTATAGCTTTGACAAACAGAAAATAGGTGCAGGAGTAGGCCAGTCAGCCCTTCGAGTCAGCACCACCATTCAATATGATCATGTGTGATCATCCATGATCAGTACCCAGTTCGTGCTTTCTCCCCACATCCCTCGATTCCGTTAGTCCTAAGAGCTCTAACTCTTGAAAACATCCAATTAATTGGCCTCCACTGCCTTCCGTGGCAGAGAATTCCACAGATCCACAACTCTCTGGGTGAAAATGGTTTTCCTCATCTCAGTTCTAAATGGCCTACCCCTTATTCTTAAACTGTAAACCCCTGGTTCTGGACTCCCCTAACATCAGGAACATATTTCCTGCATCTAGCCTGTCCAATTCCCAAGAATTTGATATGTTTCTAGATGATCCCCTCTCATCGTTCTAAATCCCAGTGAATACTAGCCCAGTCGCTCCATGCTTTCATCATATGACAGTCCCGCCATCCCGGGAATTAACCTGGTGAACCTACGCTGCACTCCCTCAATAGCAAGAATGTCCTTCCTCAAAGTAGGGGGAAACCACAAACAATACTCCAGCGCATAACAAAAAAAGGTTCTCACTGTACCTCGGCACATGTGATGATAGACCAAAGCAAGGGAGAAGATACTGACCAGACTGCTGGACACGGGCGGCCTGAGTGGGGAGCGTGGCATCTTGACCGTTCCGTAACCGGTTGCCCACGGCGCTGGCTCCCGTGCCGGGAGGTAGAGCTCGCGTGGCAGAACTGCGCGTCTGCACCACCCGCTCTTCACGCTCGTGGTCTCTGCGTTCACGCTCGCTCTCCTCTGGGGTACGGCCCGCACCCTGGAAATGGGAAAGGAGGACGTCGACAACTCTCAAATTAAAACGCAATTCAATAGACAATAAGTAGAGTGGGCCATTCGGCCCTCCAAGCCATCAACCCCAATCAGTACCCCGTTCCTGCCTTCTCCCTATATCCCCTGACTCCGCTATTGAGCCCCATCTAGCTCTCTTGAAATTCACTCTGCATCTTTTCACCCAGACATGCCCAATAGTTCTTCACGCCTCGATCACTGAACATGATCGTGGCCGATCATCCATTTCAAAGCTTGCCCCATATCAAGAGATCTTTTTGCATTAGCTATACATAGAAAATAGGTGCAGGAGGAGGCCATTCGGCCCTTCGAGCCAGCACCACCATTCATTGTGATCATGACTGATCGTCCCCTATCAATAACCCGTGCCTGCCTTCTCCCCATATCCCCTGACTCCACTAGCCCCATGAGCTCGATCTAACTCTCTCTTAAATCCATCCAGTGACTTGGCCTCCACTGCCCGCTGTGGCAGGGAATTTCATAAATTCACAATTCTCTGGGTGAAAAAGTTTTTTCTCACCTCAGTCTCAAATGACCTCCCCTTTATTCTAAGACTGTGGACCCCGGTTCTGGACTCGCCCAACATTGGGAACATTTTTCCTGCATCTAGCTTGTCCAGTCCTTTTATAATTTTATATGTTTCTATAAGATCCCCCCCCTCATCCATCTCCTCAAATGGCCTGTCCTCCACTACTCGATGGGTAAATACATCTCCCAGTTTTAGTTCTCAAATAACATCTGCCATGTCCCCAATAATGGGGAAACATCCTTAAAATATAGTCAGTTTAGTTCCAGCAGATGAATTGGACCAGTTTATGATAACTCAAGTGTCATGGTGTATGGAAACAGATCCCTCAGTCCAACTTGCCCATACTGACCAAAGTGCACCATATACTAGTCCCACCTGCCCGCATTTGGCCCAAAACCCATCTAAACCTTTCCTATCCATGTACCTGTCCTAATGTCATTCTTCTTAACTCTAGTGAAGATGGGCCTAATTTTTTTAGATTTTTTCTTTTTAAACGTTTAGAGATACAGCACGAAACATGCCCTCTTCGGCCCACCGAGACAGCACCGATCAGCGATCCCTGCACAGTTACACTACCCAACACACACAGGGGATCATTTACAATTTTACCAAGCCAATTAACCTTCAAGTCTTTGGCATGTGGGAGGAAACCGAAGATCTTGGAGAAAACCCATACGGTCACGGGGAGAATGTGAATGTACAGGTTTGTAAGCTAATTGGCTTCTGAAAATGTGTAAATTGTCTCCAGTGTGTGTGGGATAGTGTAAGTGTGTGGGAATCGCTGGTCGGCACAGACTCAGTGGGGCCGAAGGGCCTGTTTCCTCACTGTTTCTCTAAACTAAACTCCAAAGAACGTTGGTCAATCTTACTTATATTTTTAATAGAACTACCCCCTTCATTCGTTGAGTAACTGCATAGTAAAGGGTATGAAAAGAGTGCAATATTATGCAATTTTTTTTTAATTTTAGGTTGTAGGAAAAAACCTCCAATTGTAAGTTTACACGCGTAACACGCCCAGACTTACAAACTTCAGCATGTTCCAATCGAAGACGTAGTCGTACGAGAAGCCCTGCCGGTGGAAAAGGTTCCTGAAAAGCTGGCGCAGGTACGAATAGTCAGGCTTGTCATCAAAACGCAAGGAGCGACAGAAGTTCAGGTAGGTAGAAAACTCAGCTGAGAGAGGAAAGAAAGGGGAAAATAAAAAGATCAGGATCACAGATACACTGAAACATGACCTACATTACCCAAGAAACACCGGGACGACCGAGGGTCAGTGGGACACGCCACAGATGGTCGTCCAGTCACAAGCAGGGATATTTAGTGCAGGACGGAACTGCAGATGCTGGCTTACACCAAAGATAAGACACAAAATGCTTGAGTATCTCAGCGGGACAGGCAGCATCTCTGGATAGAAGGAATGGGTGACGTTTTGGGTCAGGACCCTTCTTCAGATCTAGACTAAAATAGCATTGTCGATTAGATACGTCACCCATTCCTTCTGTCCAGCGATGCAGCCTGTCCCGCTGAGTTAGTCCAGCACTCTGTGTCTATCTTCAGCACGGATATTTAGTCTGGAGAAAGAGCGATGCAAGCAGACTTGGAGCCACAGAGCACGGAAACAGGCCCTTCGGCCCAACTTGGCCATGCTGCCCAAGATGCTCCAGCTAAGCTACTTCCATTTGCCCTTCTTTAGCCATATCCCACCAAAATCTTACCGATCCATGTATATCTATCCAAATTTCTTTCAAGTGTTATTGTATTTGCCTCAACAACTTCCGTTGGCATGAGACGAAATGCTGGAGAAATTCGGTGGGTCAGGCAGCATCTCTGGAGGACACGGATGAGCGACACTGAGCCGGGACCTTTCATTCAGTCTGAAGAGGGGCCCCCGACCTGAAAAATGTCACCTATCCATGTTCTCCAGGGATGCTGCCTGACCCACCGAGTTACTCCAGCGTTTTGTGTCTTCCCTTGTGAAACCAGCATCTGCAGGTCCTTGCATCTACTTCCTCTGGCAGCTTGTTCCATATACCCACCACGCTTCCTGCAGAAGTTGAATCACAACATGGATCACAACCTTTACGATTCTCACCCACGCCACATAATCTATTTACTTGAGCCTGCAATAGGCAAGCAGTACCAGGCTTTGAAGATGAAGTGGAAAAGAAGGGGAGCTCGGTAGAGTTGCTGCCTTACAGTGCTTACAGCACCAGAGACCCGGGTTCGATCCCGACTAATGGGCCTGTCCCACTTATGCGACTTTTACAGTGACTGCCGCCACCCGTCATAGGTCGTTGCAGGTCGCTGAAAATTTTCAACATGTTGAAAATCCAGCGGGGACCAGAATGACACTACGACTCTTTGGGCGACTGAGGAGACGACTCACGAGCATACAGGTGACATGTCGCGGGGTGAAGCCTGTATGGTCGTGAGTAGTCGCCCAAAGAGTCGTACCTTGTTCTGGGCGCCGCTGGATTTTCAACATGTTGAAAATTTTCGGCGAAGTGTAACGACCAATGACGGGTGCCGGCAGTCGTCGAAAAAGTTGCGTTAGTGGGAAAGGTCTGTGTGGAGTTCGTACGTTCTTCCCTTGACCTGCGTGGGTTTTATTAGAGATCTTCGGTTTCCTCCCACACTCAAAAGACGTACAGATTGGTTGGTTAATTGGCTAGGTATAATTGTAAATTGTTCCCAGTGTGTGTAGGGAGTGCGGGGATCGCTAGTCGGCACGGACTCGTTGGGTTGAAGGGCCTATTTCTGCCTCACTCTATCTCTAAAACTAATTCTCATGAAGGATACCCATGGAAAGCGAGCAGCAGGATGTGGTCCAAATCAGTCTGAATTTGGACTCCAGGCTGATCAAACTGGAACTAAAGGTACTGGGTGCAAAGAGAAAAAAACAGCAGAAATGAGTGCCATCATAATATTATGAAGACCTATGGAACAAGCTGCCAGAGGAGGTATCCCAACATTTAAGAAAGTTAGGCAGGTGTATAGATGAGACAGGTTTGTAGGGATATGGGCCAAATGCAGGCAGGTGGGACTAGTGTTGCTTGTTTTTTTGCAGGAGGGCCCATTTCCAAACGGCATCGTTCTAAAAATGAATGAAGAGACCTTTGTTGTAAAACTTCCACCATTTTCTAAAGCAAAGCAAAAGAGGACAGGCAGATAAAGATTTTCCAGGTGCAAGTCCATGAGTCAACATGCAAGATCGCCTGCAGGCACAGCAGAAAACATTTACTAGGAACCCAAACCATAGCATTCAAACGTGAATTTGAAGCACATATTTAAAGAACCGCAGGGAAGGGCAACTCAGAAACTTGTTCCGCCAGGCGCTAAGTATACAAACTCACCAATAGTCAACAAAGAACACACCAAATGTAACCGGAATTCTGTTCTTCAAATATATAGGGTGGTGGGCCACGCATTATACATAACCACCCCCTCCCCCCCCCCCCCAACCCTACATCAGTCTGAAGAGGATTTTGGCCCGAAACGTTGTCCATTTCCTTCATTCCATAGATGCTGCCTCACCCCGAGTTTCTCCAGGACTTTTGTCTACCGTAGATTAACGAACGTGCATTTCGGACAAACTTCGAGTCTGCCTCGTTCTTTAACGGACAACTCCGCGTCTGCTACAGGCCCATAATTCCATAAATTCTATGGAGAATTAGGCCATTCGGCCCATCGAGTCTATACCCTGCCATTCCATCATGGCTGATCCACCTTTCCCCTCACAACCCCATTCTCCTGCCTTCGCCCCATAACCCCTGGCACACATACCAATTAAGAATCTGTCATTGTTCGACTAAAAAAAAAAATCCATTGCCTTGACCTCCACAGCCGTCTGTGACACTTTATTCCACAGATTCATCACCCTTATATCAACAGTGGGTCCAGACATTTGGGATGGACAAAACCAGACGACGCCAGCTACCAGAGCGCTTAACATAATGGGATACCTAATGAGCAGGTAATTAAAAAAACCCCAAAAACCACCTGCATTAAAAGGTACACAGACAAAACATTTCCATTTCGTAACAGCTTTGCCATATTAATCCTAACATAAGGGATTATAATCCAATACAAGTTTTTGCTTGTCGTCCCGGTAATATCTGGTCACCACTGTTCACTGATGCTATGCAAGGTTAAATGCGCTGCTCGGTGTGGGTTGATCAAGCTGCCAGCCTTGAAAAGCGCTCAGCTAATATGCACCCAACTGTTCAGAAATCAGCAGGATGTTAGTAAAAGCATCAACTGGCTTACTTCCGTGGGCAAAAGATTTTCATTTGCTCCATTCCCAGTACGTAAGATAATTAAACACTCTTAGGCCTTGAAGTCAATAAAAGTGGGGCAATTCCATGGCACAAGCTGTGGGGTACAGAACCTTTTACTCCAGTTCCCGACATTACAGTGTACTGGTTCACAGCAGTGCACTTGTTTGTGAATTCAAACAAGTAGATACATATTCTGTGGGGATGTGGCAAGCTGCAGACACCAAAAGAATCAGTGTCATACAACATGGAAACAGGCCCTTTGGCCCATCTCGTCTTTGCCTGGCAAGATGCCCCATCTAAGCTAGTCCAATACGCCCCGCTGTTGGCCCGTTATCTCTCCAAACATTTCCTATCCATGTAGTCTTGTCATTGGTTTGATAGCATGTACATTAGGGGTGACACGGTGGCGCAGCGGTAGAGATGCTGCCTCACAGCGCCAGAGACCCGGGTTCCATCCCGACTACGAGTGCTCTCTGTATGGAGTTTGTACGTCCTCCCCGTGACCTGCGTGGGTTTTCTCCGGGAGATCTGGCTTCCTCCCACACTTCAAAGGCGTGCAGGTTTGTAGGCTAATCGGCTTGGTAAAATTGTAAATTGTCACCAGTGTGTGTAAGATAGTGTTAGTGTGCGGGGAAGCTGGGCGGCATGGACCCGGTGGGCCGAAGGGCCTGTTTTCCGCGCTGCATCTCTAAACTAAACTACAGATTAGCTAATAAAAACAAAATTGAGAGCTATTGGCACAATAGTGTACAAATGAGGGCGGAAACGTCAACATTTTGGTTTCCTCGGTGAACCCTGCAGAACATACGTGAGATTAGATAGGGGTTGGTGGCCTGGCATAGTTACAATGACATCTGCCTCTCCTATCTTCATGCAAAGACAATGGACTCCAGAGTCCAATCGACTTTGGCAGGGATTCCTCAACTTCAAAAACAAGGGGCGCTTTGCTTAGAGATACAGCGCGGAAACAAGCCCATCACCCACTGACTCCATACCGACCAGCCATCCCCGCACATTAACACTGTCCCACACACACTAGAGACAAGTCACATTCATACCAAGCCGATTGACCCACAAACCTGCACGTCTATGGAGTGCGTGAGGAAACCGAAGATCTCAGAGAAAACCCACGCAGGTCTCGGAGAGAAGGTACAAACTCTGTACAGGCAGCACCCGTAGTCGGAATCAAACCCGGATCTCTGGTGCTGTGAGGCAGCGACTCTACTGCTGTGCTGCCCGGTTGTAAATATGAACCAACATGATGCCACGATTACCCGAACGGAAAGCAAACGGCCATTACAATACCGGCGGCACTCACACGGGTAGCTCTTGCACAACACTTCGATGGGAGTCGACATCTTTTTCTCACTGATGCGCTCGTACTTCTGCCGTTTAGTGGCCGCTTTCAGTCCCTGCCATGGCAACGAGCCCAAGTTAAAATACATCAGGACGTAACCCAGTGACTCCAGGTCATCACGGCGACTTTGTTCTGTGGAGATTTTTGTTTTTTCATTTTAAAAAGTCAGGAGCCAAGGTTTAATTCAGAGTTACTCGCAATGGCATTAAGGGATTCTCTAAACTCACAAACCAAAAGCATCTCTCAATTTCCCCCCAGTACAACAGAATATAACACTTTGTCACATGTGACACGTCACAGTGAAATTATTTGCACTCTAACTTGCCATGGTATGCAAACAGTCACACATACAAGGTTACAGACTCCCACCCCCTAGAGGTCCCCCTTTTAGTTCTCCACCCCACCCCCCAAGTCCTCTATTGTTCTTCACGCCAGTCCCCCCCTCCCGGGTTCTCGCCATAAGAACATAGCTTCAAAATTCTCTGTGCTTCTTGTTCTAGTACACGCCTCTGGCAGCTCCTTCCATACACCCACCATGGTGGTTCACTAAACCTAGAACAGTACAGCATAGCAACAGACTCTTCGGCCCACAATGCCTGTGCCGAACATGATGCCAAGTTTAAAACTGAGCTTAAAAAAAAAACTTTAAGCGGAAGATTTAAAGCTTAAAGTTCAAACTTAATTAAGTTCAGTTCATTAAGGTGGCCTGCTCCCTCCTTAGTCCAGTAGCAGCATTAATCATGGACTCTTCTCCCCCCCCCCACCCCCCCCCCCATTCCCATCTCTCTCTCACACACACACACACAAGCTCCCTCCCCAGTCATTGAAGATCTGTCTTCCTCCAACCTTCTCCTCCTTCACCTCCAATATTATTGCCAGGAACGGCAAAGCCACTTCTGTGCAGGTATTGCGATGTGTAAAGTCGCTGATCGCAACTTTAACTCACCGACTGCAGCATGCAAGTCACCGATTACTCACCGATGCCCAGATGGGTGTTGATGGAGGCATACCGTGCCGTACCAGTCAGGTTTTTGTTTTCCCGATATGGGATGTGCTGGTGAGTCCGCGCGTCGCGATATTTCTTGGCCAGGCCAAAGTCGATGATGTAAACCAGGTTCCCCTTCTTGCCCAAGCCCATGAGGAAGTTGTCTGGTTTAACATCACGGTGGATGAAGTTTTTGGAATGAATGTACTCAATTCGACTGATCTGGAGAGGTGGCAGAGTGAAGAAAGACAAAGGAATTATGCATCAGTGATTACCATTGGAGACGCACCACGTTTGGATGTCTACTCCGGCCAGATATTTCTTAAGTTCAGTTACGAGATACAGCACAGAAACAGGCCCCTCGGCCCACCGGGTCGGCGCCGGGGAAACCGAACATCTCGGAGAAAAGCCACACAGTCATGGGGAGAACGTACAAACTCCCTACTGACAGCACTCGTAGTCGGGACCGAACCAGAGTCTCAGGGGCTGCAAATGCTCTAAGGCAGCAACTCTACCACGGTGAAATGCCCCAAAACCGAACAATTCTTACTTGCAGCAGCACAACTGGTTGCAAACACAAAGTTCAGCAGATAATATTAAACAAAATAAGTTTCATAAATTAAAAAAACTCAATATAATACAAACACAACACAAAGTCAGAGGTCCCTAACTCAACCCAGGCAGTTTGTTGTTTAGTTGGAGTTCGTAGTGCTCGATAGCCTGATGGTTGTTGGGAACGAGCTTCTACCATCGATAGCCTGATGGTAGAAGCTCGTTCCTGAAACAGGAAGCCAATTAGTTTTCAGATCTATTTTAGTTTAGTTTAGTGATATAGCACAGAAGCAGGCCCTTGGGCCCACCGAGTCCGTGCCGACCAGCGATCCCCGTACACTAACACTATCCTACGCACACTGGCGACAATGAACAATTTTACAGAAGCCAATCAACCTGCACATCATTGGAATGTGAGAGGAAACCGGAGAAAACCCATGCAGGTCGCAGTGAGAACGTACAAATTCCGGACAGACAGCACCCGTAGTCAGGATTGAACCCGGATCTCTGGCACCGAATCTACTCCACCATTCAATCATGGCTGATCTATCTCTCCCTCCTAACCCCATTCTCCTGCCTTCTCTCAGTAACTCCTCGACACTGTACTAATCAAGAATCTATCTGTCTCTGCCTTAAAAACATCCAATGACACGGCCTCCACAGCCTTCAGTTTCACCTCCCGCTTTTCATCCTCTGCTGTGTCCCATTATCGCCCTCTTTCACCCTCATGCCTTTTATTTAATTTCCTTCACCTCTTGTCACAAACTGCCCTTTTTGTTCCCTTCTTCCTCTACATTTTAAACCTCGGCGTGCACTTTTGCCTCTTGCAGATGCTGCCTAAGCTGCTGAGCATTTCCAACAATTACTGTTCTCGTTTCAGACCGCCAGACACGTAATCTACGCATTTTAAAGAACCAACACCCCACGGTTCCTCATTTGTTCAGTTTAGCCCCTGTGAATCCTTGCTTCAGTTCCTTGTTTTTTCAAACACTGTTTAACTTGTGCCAGGACAATGAGAAATCGAAATGCGTACAGTTTTGGTCTCCTAATCTGTGGAAAGACATTCTTGCCATAGAGGGAGTACAGAGAAGGTTCACCAGACTGATTCCTGAGATGTCAGGCCTTTCATATGAAGAAAGACTGGATAGACTCAGCTTGTACTCGCTAGAATTTAGAAGATTGAGGGGGGATCTTATAGAAATTTACAAAATTCTTAAGGGTTTGGACAGGCTAAATGCAGGAAGATTGTTCCTGATGTTGGGTAAGTCCAGAACAATGGGTCACAGTTTAAGGATAAGGGGGAAGTCTTTTAGGACCGAGATGAGAAAAACATTTTTCACACAGAGAGTGGTGAATCTGTGGAACTCTCTGCCACAGAAGGTAGTTGAGGCCAGTTCATTGGCTATATTTAAGAGGGAGTTAGATGTGGCCCTTGTGGCTAAAGGGATCAGGGGGTATGGAGAGAAGGCAGGTACGGGATACCGAGTTGAATGATCAGCCATGATCATATTGAATGACGGTGCAGGCTCCAAGGGCCGAATGGCCTATTCCTGCGTCTATTTTCTATGTTTCTAAAAGGAGGATGTGCAAGCTCCACACAGACAGCACCCAAGGTGTTCGATAGCCTGATGGTGCTGATCACCCAAGGATCGAACCCAGGTCTTTGGCGCCGTGAGGCAGCAGCTCAGTGGATCTATGAACCCTTTCCCATTTTCTAGTTGCACTGCTCAGGTTAGTTGCACGTTGGGGTGAAGGAAAGAGCGTTCACGTTGCGGCCCCCCGTTTCCACCAACACGCACGAGAAGCGACAAGACAGACACCATTGCACGCAGATGCCGAGACGTGTGTTCAGCTCTGGCTGAACAACTTCTAATCTTGTGTGTGGGGGTTGCATGTTACGAATGAGTCTGAATGAACGTCCATACCATCTGGTCTGCCAGGAGCAGCACGGTCTTTAGGCTGAACTTGCGCGAGCAGAAGTTGAAGAGGTCTTCGAGACTGGGCCCGAGCAGCTCCATCACCATCACGTTGTAATCGCCTTCCGCGCCGCACCATTTAATGGACGGGATCCCAACTGCGGGCAAGAGAATCCAAACATCAGTCGCACATAAACCACTGGGAAAACGTGTCGGAAGGAAATGCAGAGGCTGGTTTACGCAAAGATGGACGCCAAATGCTGGAGTGACTCAGCGGGACGGGCAGCATCTCTGGATGGGTGGCGTTTCGGGTCGAGACCCTTCTTCGAATGGGTGGCATTACGGGTCAAGACCCGTATCGTCACCCATTCCTTCTCTCCAGAGACGCTGCCTGTCCCGCTGAGTCACTCCAGCATTTGGCGTCTAACCACCAAGCAAACTACAGGCTCACAATAACATAATCTAAGGGGTACAATGACTGTAATACAATACAAGGGATGTACACTGATGTATTACAGTACCGCTAATAAATAAAGATATTTAAAAAAAACAATAACATATCCTGCTCAATTGAAACATATAAGATTGTTAAGGGCTTGGACACGCTAGAGGCAGGAAACATGTTCCCGATGTTGGGGGAGTCCAGTACCAGGGGCCACAGTTTAAGAATAAGGAGTAAGCCATTTAGAATGGAGACGAAGAAACACTTTTTCTCACAGAGTGGTGAGTCTGTGGAATTCTCTGCCTCAGAGGGCGGTGGAGGCAGGTTCTCCCTGGATGCTTTCAAGAGAGAGCTAGATAGGGCTCCTAAAGATAGCGGAGTCAGGGGATATGGGGAGAAGGCAGGAATGGGGAACTGATTGGGGATGATCAGCCATGATCACATTGAATGGCGGTGCTGGCTCGAAGGGCCAAATGGCCTACTCAATCACCCATTGTCTATTTGCAATTGGAAGGAAATCAGCAGTTGTTATAATTGACCTCCTCTTGCCAGGAAATTACACTTGGCCGACAACGGTGGTGGCTGCAACTTGCTGACAACACACCATTTGCACATGACCCAATTGTTCCGACAGTGTTATCATCACGTGCTGGTGACTCAAGAACTGAAAGATGTTTTGCTGCAGCTCATACATACAACAGCAAATCTGACAGACACCGTCAGCAACCATTTTAGATGAGATTCAGTAGTGTGCGCACAGTCACGTACACAGGGGCTGCACCGTGGTGGAGCAACTGCCTCACAGCGCCAGAGACGTGGGTTCGATCCTGACTACGGGTGCTTGTCTGCACAGAGTTAATACTTTCTGCGTGGGGTATCTACGAGATCTTTGGCTTGCTCCCACACGCCAAAGACCTTCAGGTTTGTCGGTTAATAAACAATAGGTGCAGGAGTAGGCCATTTGGCCCTTCGAGCCAGCACCACCATTCAATGCGATCATGGCTGAGTTTCTCCCCATATCCCCTGACTCAGCTATTTTTAAGAGCCCTATCTAGCTCTCTCTTGAAAGCATCCAGAGAACCTGCCTACACCGCCCTCCGAGGCAGAGAATTCCACAGACTCACCACTCTCTGTGAGAAAAAGTGTTTCTTCGTCTCCATTCTAAATGGCTTACTCCTTATTCTTAAACTGTGGCCCCTGGTTCTGGACTCCCCAACATCGGGAACATGGCTTGGCTTAACTGTAAAATTGTCCCTAGCGTGCGTTGGATAGTGTTAGTGCGCGGGGAAATCGCTAGCCAGTGCAGACTCAGTGGGTCGTAAGGCCCGTTTCCGCACTATATCTCGAAACTAAACCATTGTGGCAGGAACACGACAGTACTGCTCAAACGTCTTAAAAATTGCGTGTAGTCACACAAGAACCATGTTCATAAACGCTGAAGAAGATGCAAGTTTAAAATACCGCGGTGTTTCAGGTATCCAGCACTAAAAGTATCTCAGGTGTGCTGTCGTGGGGCATCTCTGAATACAAGATAAATGACGCTTTGGGTCGGAAATTTCTTCAGCGTATGAAGGTCCTGACCCAAAATGTTCTCTAGAGATGCTGCCTGAACCACTGAGTTACTCTAGCACTGTGTGTCTTGTAATGTATAAAACTGCTCAAAGAGCACCAGTTCACAGGAAGCAGACCAATCCAAATATGGACTGCAAGTGCTCAGTCTCTTCGTCAAGAAATGAAAGCTTGACAGTACAGTCAAGCAGCATGCACTTGCAAATAAACCGACTTGTCCATGCCAAGTTTAGAATTCACACAAGGCAACTCTGCTCCAGATCTTTATCACATTTCCCTGGCCCATGTTCAGACCAGGGCTGAATTCCAGAAGCAGAAGAACAACTTTGCTTGACATGAAAGCCAACATTTGAGCAAACAAGGAGGGCCGCTGGCATCCTAACCAATATCTTAACAACCTAACCAAACAAAAGATAGACAAAAATGCTGGAGAAACTCAGCGGGTGAGGCAGCACCCTTGGAGCAAAGGAAATAAGCAACGTTTCGGGTCGAAACCCTTCTTCAGACTGGGGGGTGTGAGGGTGGGGGAAGGAGAAAGGAAGAGGTGGAGCCAGTGGGCTGAGGGAGAGCTGTTAAGAGGAGGAGAAAGTAAGGATTACCTAAAATTGGAGAAGTCAACGTTCATACCACTGGGGTGCAAACTGCCCAAGCGAAATATGAGGTGTCGTTCCTCCAATTTACGGTGGTCCTCACTCTGGCCGTGGGGGAGGCCCAGGTCAAAAAGGTCGCATTCGGAATGAGCGGGGGAGTTGAAGTGCTGAGCCACTGGGAGATCGGCTTGGTTATTGCGAACCGAGCAGAGGTCCTTCCGCTACTGGACATGGGGGGCACGGTATGGTGGAGATGCCCCCCAAAATAAGGGAAGGTATCCCATGCCGGGGGGCCACATGAGTGGCACGGGCGGGGGATCGATTCGCGAAATTTGAAAAATGTGTAGACTGTATGGAACAATTTGTATAGCCTCCAAAAATGTCGGATGGATTTTTCGCACGGTTGATGTATTGTATATATTTATTACTTGAATAAAGTCGATTTTGAAATATAAAAAAAAAAGAACCGAGCAGAGGTGTTCGGCGAAGCGATCGCCAAGGCTACGCTTGGTCTCACCGATGTAGAGCAGCTGACATCTAGAGCAGCGGATGCAATAGATGAGGTTGGAGGAGGTGCAAGTGAACCTCTGCCGCACCTGGAAAGACTGCTTGGGCCCTTGAATGGAGTCAAGGGGGGGAGGTAAAGCGACAAGCGTCTCTGGAGAGAAGGAATGGGCGGCGTTTTGGGTCGAGACCCTCCTTCAGAACCCGAACATGAAACGTCAGCCATTCCTAGAGATGCTGCCTGTCCCGATGAGATACTCCAGCATTTTGTATCTGTCTTTGGTTTAAACAAGCATCTGCAGTTCCTAATCTACCCTATCCTAACGTCGCATCCTAACTTATCCAAACCAACAAGTGTCAAAAGGGCAAACGTCTGGAATCATAAATTGCATGAAGGAAGTCCTTTGTGATTATTTAACACCAATCACAATAGCCATGGACAGTACCCGCCCCCAAAACTCCAGTGAGTACAGGCCCAGTGCCGTCAAATGCTCACAGGCCCCTCCACCAGCCTCCAATGCTGGAGGGAAAACAACCCAAGCTTATTCAAGTTCCTCTTGTCAACGCAGTTCCGTTTCATTAGTTCCGACACATTCATCCTCTTACAACACCCCAAACTTCAATTAGCTTCAGCCTGTTGAAATTCACACCCAACATTAAACAAGACCCAACAAAAAAGACCAAATGCAACTTTTCACTGCACCACAGTGGGGACATTTGGTCAATTACAAACAGAAACTTTCAAGAGGTGGAGAAAAGCTACTCTCAGCCGAATCCCACAAGAAATCTTCACAGTTCAAAGTGATTTCACAGCAGTGTCTCCATTACATTGGTTTCAGTTTGTTCTTCATTTGGACTCGCCCAAGAAATGCAAGAGCATGGAAAGAAGGAATGAGTGACGTTGTGGATCGAGACCCTTCTTCAGACTGAGGCATTTAATGGTTTCAGTGAAGCAATGTCTCGGTCTGAAGAAGGGTCTCGATCCAAAATGTCACTCATTCCTTCTTTCCATTGATGTTGCCTGTCTCCGCTGAGTTATTCCAGCATTTAATGTCCATCGTCGGTGTAAACGAGCGTTTGCTGTTCCTTCCTGCACAAATGCCTCGTGTTGTTCTCTTGCACTCTTCATTTCTTGGATGAATCCAAATGAAGAGCAAACGAGAGAACAGAAACACAGGCCCATCACCGCTTTTACAGTCACTGGTGGTCCGGCCACTCCTTTAAACAGGACAAAATTACCAGAGTGCTCTTGAAATCCCTCTGAAAAGACGAGGCGACCGATCTCTACCTCATCGGGACCTCTGCGGCCATTCGGACGGTCAAATCTGCCCCACCCGGAGCCAGCAGATCTGTTCCCATACCGACTTCTGAACCAAATTTGCAGGTCAGTATCTTGCCTCCCACCGAAGGACATGAACCTCCTCAATATGGCAAGGCTCGGGAACCAAGGGCGTTTAGTCTTCAGTTTGGAGATACAGCTCGGAAACGGGCCCTTCAGCCCACCGAGTCCGCACCAACACTATCATACGCACATTAGGAACAATTTACATTTATACCGAGCCAATTAACCTACAAACCTGCACGGCTTTGGAGTGTGGGAGAAAACTGAAAATCTCAGAGAAAATCCACGCAGGCACAGGGAGAAGGTGCAAACTCCGTATGGACAGCACCTGTACTCGGGATCAAACCCAGGTCTCCAGCATGGCAAGGCAGCAACTCTAGCACTGCTCCACCGTACTTGAAGAAAAATCCGTGTTGGACCTGTAATTGTGTAGGTCTGGGGGGGGGGGGGGGCAAACATATGTGGTTGGATGGCACAAAATGCAACAATACAGGTATAGACTGTGAAAGGCCAGAGACAGTGATCACATTTTCACTCCAGGCTGGTCTCCACTCACTGCTCCCAGACTCACCTCCTCCTTGCATCATTTTGTAAAACTTGCTTTCAATGTGGAGCTGTGGGTGTTTCGTTTTGACACATTCCAACTTTATTGCAACTTCTTCTCCAGTAGCTATGTTTGCACCTGAAAAACAGAGGGGGAAGAAGAATGTAAAAGAACGACTTGACCTTCTCCTTCCATCCCAAAACAGAGCTCACAAACAAAGATCCTATAGCCAACAAGATAGTGCACTCCTGCTAAAACCGGGGGCTGACGTGTAGTACGCAACGGAGCAGAACGTCAGCCATTTCAGTAAACCCGACTTTGTAAATCTCTCTCGCAGTGTAATCAGCGTTGTGGGGGAACAGTTTGTGTGTGATAGTGTTACACCCATTATTCATAATTCTGCTATTTTTTGTTAATGATTAATATGTTAAATTATAATTCTGTTAATTTTCTTTTTTTTTTTTTAATTTTCTTTCAAGTTAAAAAAAAAATAAATTAAATGGCTCATGTGCTGTGTTGGAGTTGATGTTTGTATTAAACCTGCAATAGGATCTTTGGATAGGAGTGCGGAAACGGAAGCCGGTTACGGAAATGGGGCCGAAGATTAGCCATGAATCTGCCCATGACCCTACTACGTATTTTTCATCGAGTGGGCTATCTTGCTCGCTATAGGATCGTTGCTCACAACGGAGGGGGGAGGGAAGGAGGCATCGGTTTGCGATAATAATCCATGCAACAAGCATGCATTCCCTCTATCTCTCCCTCCCCCACCCAAGTCGTACCAGCTTCAAAGTCATATTGAGTCTCATTACCTGCGCTCGTTCTCACCTAGGCCACAGCTAACAATGGCCTGTTTTCTAATCATCGTTACTCTTTTTCATCTTTCATTCATTTTTCCCCATCTCTTTACATCACTGTCTATATCTCTCGTTTCCCTTATCCCTAACCAGTCTTAAGAAGGGTCTTGATCTGAAACATCACCCATTCCTTCTCTCCAGAGATGCTCCCTGTCCTGCTGAGTTACTCCAGCTTTTTGTGCCTGGATAGAATCTGTTTGGTGTGGCGCTAAACAATACACGCTCAAAACAAGCAAACAATTTATGTTCACAGCTGGCCGAGTTAGATTGGCGAGACAGTTTAAACTGGAACCATGGTCTTATAACTATACAAAAAGGAAAAGAAAACACCAAGTTCCTAAGGGACAGTCACTGTGGTTTTGAGGATTAACCTCGGCTGGGAAACTACCCATGAATTCCTTGCCTGACTGAAACGATGAATAATATCAAAGACCACAGTCCATCAGGTGCACAGTTGGATAGCACCCTCAGCACACAGCGGAAACCCAAAGTTGCAAGTTAGCTTCGTAGAGTTTGCAAACAGAGTCAGAAAGGGCACTGCTCCAAAAGGGAATCGAACCATCTCCATTTGGCATTCAAATCCACCAGCGAGAACCTCAGTCCAGAAGCTAGGTCCTTATATAATGATGAACGTTTGTCGGCACTGGGCCTGTACTCGCTGGAGATTAGGTTGAGCGGGGACCTCATTGAAAGTTACCGAATAGTGACAGGCTTGGACAGAGTGGATGTGGAGTGGGTGCTGCCACTGAAGGGAGAGTCTAGGATCAGAGGGCATAGTCTCAGAATAAAATGACGTACCTTTAGAAAGGAGACAAGTGGGAGTTTCTTTAGTCAGAGGGTGGTGAATCTGTGCAATTCATTGCCACAGAGGGCTGTGGAGGCCAAGTCAATTAACATTTAAGGCAGAGATTGACAGATTTTTTTAAAATTAATACAGTTATCAGGAGTTATGGGGTGAAGGAAGGAGAATGGGGTTGAAATGGAAAGATAGATCAGCCATGATTGAATGTAGTAGACTTGATGGGCCGAATGGCCTTATTGTGCTCCTAGAACTAATGAACAATGTACTACACTTTTTGCAACACATTTCCAGTTAGGAGAAAAAAAAAGTAAATTGTAAAAACTAGGAACTGCAGATGCTGGTTTACGCAAAAAATGCAATGTCCAGGAGTAACTCGGATCAGGCAGCACCTCTGGAGAACATGGATAGGCGATGTTTTGTTTCAGAACTCTTCTTCAGGGTGATGGTCTGAACGCAACTGGTTCCTCCAGCACTTTTGGTCGATGTGCTCGAAATTCCAGCATCCACAGTCACGTCTCCCTCCAGGGTGAATAATGTGTTCATTTCTTGCACAAAACCCATGAATCTACCCAACTATTCCCTGCCACACAGCTTCTGCCGAGAAGCAACGGGACAGCTCATTCATGACTGCACTTAGAGGATGTTTAGAGGTACAGTGCTGAAACAGGTCCTTCGGCCCACCAAGTCCATGCTGACCGGTGACTCCCATACACTAACCCCATCCTATGCACTAGGGACAATATAGAACTTTTTAAGGAAGCCAATTAACCTAAAAACCTGCACGTCTTTGGAGTGTGGGAGGAAACCAGAACCGATCCGGGGAAAACCCACGCAGGTCACGAGGAGGACGTACAAACTCCTTATAATCAGCACCCGTAATCTGGAACCCTAACCCACGCCTCTGTTACGGTAAGTCAACTCTACTTCTGCGCCACCGTGTTATCCTGCTATTGGAGGAACAGCCTGTGGAAAGGGCAAGTCTTGGCAAGCAAGAATGACTAGATAACTTTGTACTAATTGCCAATCCAATAATATTTAAAATGTAGGCTCTACTAGTACGGGCAAAGAATCGAGTTTCACTTTGAACAGTAACAATTAAGTGTATTGGCCTTTTCAAAGCACAGCAGCTGTCATTGTGCTGAAGAAAATGAGAAATCAGAATGAAATTAAGATAATGGTATATAATGCAAATTACATTTTTGTACTCTTCAACAAAGTAAAGGTGCCAAAATACATCCTGTTAATGATATCAAATGCTAATATCCCTCCGGAGTTAAGTGGCTGTGAATTTAAGAGCCACTCTGGGCAAATGAAAACCAGAATCTATTCTTGACACTACAATGTAGTAACTAATGGGGTCTTGCACACTTGTCCAAAGTGCTGGAGTAACTCAGCAGGTGAGGCAGCAGGTGTGATGTTTCTGGTCAGGACTGTAGAAGTCTGAATGAAGGTCCCGGCACAAAATGGCACCTATCCATATTCCCCAGAGATGCTGCCAGACCCGCCGAGTTACCCCAGAACTGCATCTTTGTGTGTAAGCCAGCATCTGCAGTTCCCCATTTCCAAAGTTAACTTCTAATTTGAATTAGTCTAAGTCTAAGGATAAGGGGGAATTCCTTTAGGACCGAGATGAGGAAAACATTCTTCACACAGAGAGTGGTGAGTCTCTGGAATTATCTGCCACAGAAGGTAGTTGGCGGCGCTGGGTTAACAGCTGCGGCCCACCTGCAGTCCGTCTATTATTTTATTTTTATGTCCTGTTTTTGGTTGGGTTAGTTCGTTTTGTTGGATTGTGTGTGTATGTGGGTGGGGTGGGTGGGGAGTAACATGTCCGGGTCTCTTCCTTCTGGGGGGGGGGGGGGGGGTGCGACTTTCTGTCGTATTCCCCGTCTCTGTCTGCGCCGAGGCCTAATGGCGGAGCTGGCGGCCTCGGGCCCGGGGCGGTTCCAGTAGCGGCGGCGGCAGTAGCGGCGACGGCCCGACCACCGGAGCGGTTCCGGCAACGGCGGCAGCAGTGAAAACCTGACTCCAGGAGCGGTTCCAGCAGCGGCGGCGGCAGCAGCAGCGGAAACCCGACTCGGTCCCGGGGCGGTGACCCGACTCGGTCCCGGAGCGGTTGCAGCGGCCCGACCACGGGCCCGGTGGACCCCCCCAGGCCGCGTAGTTGAACCGGCCCACTCGTGGAGCTCGGTTGAACCGCGGGACTGACTTACCATCGCCCAGTGCGGTCGCGGCATCTGGGGCCTGGATCACCTCGGCGCAGAGGGAAAAAAAGAGGGAAGAGACACAGACTTTAAGTTGTGTTTTAAGGAGGTGTTTGGTGAACTCACTGTGGTGGATGTTAAATTTGTGTTTATTGTGTATTCTGTCATTTTTGTTTATTTATTTGTAATTATATGTATGACTGCAGGGAAACAGAGTTTCGTTCAGACCGAAAGGTCTGAATGACAAATAAAGAATCTAATCTAATCTAAAATCTAATCTAGTTGAGGCCAGTTCATTGGCTATATTCAAGAGGGAGTTGGATGTGGCTCTTGTGGCTAAAGGGATCAGGGGTATGGAGAGACGGCAGGTATGGGATACTGAGTTGGATGATCAGCCTTGATCATATTGAATGGCGGTGCAGGCTCGAACAGCCTAATCCTGCACCCATTTTTCTATGTTTCTATGAATGATCGCTAATTGAATTTCCTTTTGTCCTCCACATATCACTGGCGCATTCAAACTACCAACTACTCCAGATTTCAATCTTAACTGATGTTCGACCCAAGAGTTTATATGGGGACGTTTTCAAATGTTTGATCTGGGAAGAATATTATTTTCTTGCACGATGGCTACGTTTCTCATTTATCTGGGCTAACAAAGTAACAGCCCAACAGCAGCCTTAGATTTCTATGCACACAACTATGTTCTTTTGGAAACAAGTAGCTGCAGATGCTCATTTACAAAAATAAAAAGGCAAAGTGCTGGAGTAACTCAGCAGGTCAGGCAGCGTCTCTAGAGAACGTGGATATGTGATGTTTTTAGGTTGCAGTGATTTTTCTTCTCTTTATTATTGTTTATTATTTATTTATTTTTAAATAAACAGAATTTGTGTAAAGTTTGATCTTCACAAGTCTGGTCCTCCATAACCGAGGGACAACCTGTATTTACCCCACAACCAAGTCTTCGCTATATCCTCTACACAAGTGATCATTTCAATGGTACTTCACAATCCTTCAGGATATTCTTTTAAAAAAGGCGTGGAAGGTGCCATAAATGCAAGATTCCCCATAAAACATCTAAGCACTCTAAGTTGCTGTTCCTGTGTATCCTATACCAAGTGGATAGTCTACAAAGTTAATCAGAAGTATAGTAAGTACATTTATTTATATAGCGTGTTTAAATCAACTCTCGTTGAAACCAAAGTGCTTTACATAAAATAAATAATAACGTTTCCTGTACATCCATAGAAAAATAAGAAAAATGACACGACACATTATAGAATTCAACATGAACGTCCCCCCACAACAGAATCAAAATTCTCCACTGTGGGGAAAGGCATCAACAAGTTCAGTCCTCTTCCTCTGTGAAACACCCAAGGTCGGGGCCTATTTGTGGCCTCCGCAGCCAGCCTGATGTTTTCAGGCCCTCTTTGCCAGAAAGCTGGAACTCCAGCGCCGGGTGAACACTTTGCAGCGGCTTGGAAATGTCTGGAGCGGGCGCCAGAAGTGACCAAATAGCTCGGCTAAACGAGGTGTGCAGGGCAAGATTTTTTTAATGAACAGTGCGATGCCAGGGCTGGTGGAGGCAGATGTGATAGTGGCCTTTAAGAGACTTTTAGATAGGCACATGGATATGCAGAAAATGGAGGAAATATACAGATGATAAACAGGAAGAGATTAGTTTAACTTTGCATCGTATGCGGCATGGGCATTGTAAGCTTGAAGGGCCTGTTTTTATATTTAGCAGATATCCAAGATGCACAAGGGGAACTCTGTCCTTTTTTTTGCCATGGCCCACAGATGAATATAAACCAGACAAGAGGGGTCTAGCACATCTGAAAAGGATGAAAGTGAGAAAGAGTGCCGAGGTCATCCTGCAGAGGGTCAGTCTGCTTTAAGGCCACGAGTCCTACCATGGAACTTGTGGAACACAAACCTACTCGCAGTACGAGCTTGGGTAGGTGCGCACGAAATAAAACAGATATAGGCAGAGTAGGAAGGAACTGCAGATTCTGGTTTACACTGAAGGTAGACACAAAAAGCTGGAGCAACTCAGCGGGACAGGCATCATCTCTAGCAAGAAGGAATGGGTGACGTTTTGGGTCGAGACCCTTCTTCAGAATGAGAATCGGGGAGAGGGAAACTAGAGATATGGAAGGGTACAAAGAGAATGCAAGATGTGAAAAGGACAGATCAAAGGGGACAATGCTCAAAGAAATGTAGAATAGTTCATTGTTGGCCGAGGGAGAAGGTGACGACAAAGCACACAAACAGTAAAATTAATGAGGACAGTGAAACTAGTCAGAGAAATATGGGCTGATAGGGCGTTATTGCAATGATTTCAGAGTCAGGTAAAGACAGAACTTAGAAAGGGGCTCGACCCTAAATGTCACCCATCCCTTGTCTCCAGAGATGCTGCCTGTCCAGCTGAGTCATTCCGGCTTATTGTCTATCTTCCAACTTAGAAAGGTATAGGGTACACAAAATGCTGGAGAAACTCAGCGGGTGCAGCAGCATCTATGGAGTGAAGGAGATAGGCAACGTTTCGGCTCGAAATGTTGCCTATCTCCTTCGCTCCATAGCTGCACCCGCTGAGTTTCTCCAGCATTTTGTGTACCCTCGATTTTCCAGCATCTGCAGTTCCTTCTTTAACACTTAGAAAGGTATAACACAAGAACAGGCCGTTCGGCCCATCAATTCTGTGCTGAACATGACGCACAGATGAACTCATCTCACCTGTCCCAGAAAAAGCAAAGTTATTGAGAGAACTAAAGATCCACATGACAATGTCATATTTGACTTGGCGAAAACAATAACAATTTAAAAAAATGTTTTAAACACATTGGACTTCTTTGGAGGAAAGGGCAAAAGGCCTTTGATTTGCCCACTTTTGTAGAGAGATTCAATCGGTGACCCAAGTCGCATAATTTATTCAAGCACAAGAACGATTCATAGAAACATAAACAGGTGCAGGAAGAGGCCATTCTGCCCTTCAAGCCAGCACTACCATTCATTGTGATCATGGCTGATCATCCACGATCATTAACCAGTGCCTGCCTTCTCCTCATGTCCCTTGATTCCGTTAGCCCCATGAGCTCTAAGATTCCATTCCCTAGCACAAAGAAAACACTCAGAGAGTGTAGGGCATTCTCATCATTTGTCACGGAGATGTCAACATTTCTACCTCTGATCACAGAAATAGAAACCCAAGTGAATGGCGTGAGTCACGATCACTCAATGAAATGTAAAAATAAGTAGTTCTAGAAGGAACTGTGGGAGGGAGCATACACCCACAGTGGGGACTAGTTGCATCTATCCACGTCACATCTTTCATTTATATAATACTCTAATATTACTTCAGATATACACTTCTCCAAGAAAATAAATGAGTTTGACACCAGATCTCTCCATCTTTCTCCCTCCAAAGAACTTCTTTAATAACTGGGCGGCACAGTGACGCAGCGGTAGAGTTGCAGCCTCACAGCTTCGGAGACCCGGGTTCAATCCTGACTACAGGCGCTGTCTGTACGGAGTTTGTACGTTCTCCCCGTGACCTGCGTGGGTTTTCTCCGGGTGCTCCAGTTTCTTTCCACACTCGAAAGGCGTGCAGGTTTGTAGGTTAATTGGCTTGATAAAATGGTAAATAGTCCCTAGTGCGTGTAGGATAACATTAGCGCACGGGGATCATGGTCGGCGTGGATTCAATGGGCCGAAGGGCCTGCTGCCATGCCTTATCTATAAATTATTAAAAAAATCTGTTTGCCCAAGAATTTGACCAGCAGTTTCAATATCCAATAGTATAGAAACAAAGACTGCAGATGCCGGTTAATGCACAAAAAGACACAAAGCGCTGGAGTAACTCGGCAGGTCAGGCAGCATCTCTGGCAAACGTGGACAGGTAACGTTTCGGGTCAGGACTCTTCAACGGTTACTCCAGCACTTTGCCCTTTTTTTGTAAACCTGCATTTGCAGTTCCTAGTGTTCCAATATCTTGTGTGGCATGTGCAACATGTTTTGATTGATGCATTAAGCAATTTGTAGGAGCTATTTAAGATTCCCGGAATTATCTATTCCGGTTTTGTAGAAGGTATAAAGAATAGAGATGGCTTCCTAATACGAATCTTTTCCGGGAACTCTGTTTACTTTTTTTTTATACCTCAGAAATTTGTTCAGTCACGGAATATGTTCAAGCCAGATTCATAGTTCTTGGGCACAGAATCATGAGAGTCTTCAAAGTAATAAAGCAGATCAGAAAAAGTCATACAATTGCTGAATTACCATTAGCCAATGACTGGCTAGAGAAAAGGCAACTTTTTTGGCATTATCAAGAGCAAGTTGCAATTTGTCTTCTAAAACACAAACTTCCCACACAACAAAGCCGGGTGATTTATTTAGTTCCTGTAATCATGCGACAGGGTAGCGATTCAAACTGTGGGGAGCTCTCGTGTACATAAACAGATGAGTGTACAAGCCCAGACACACCGCCGCACAAATCACCAGTCGTTACTGTACAATACGATACTGTACAAATGGGGCAGCTTGGTATAAATGTTAAAAAAATATCCACAGTGTGTGTAAGGGTGTTAATGTGAGGGGAACGCTGGTCGGTGCGGACTCGGTGGGCCAAAGGGCCTGTTTCCACGCTGTATCTCTGAACTAAAGTAAATTCCCACACATTAAAGCCAGTGATTATTTAGTTCCTGTTCAAGTACTTGGGTAGCGATTCCCTCTGTTGTACATCAACTGATGAGTGTACAAGCCCAGACACACCGCAAAAGGATACCATTGCATAAGTCACCAATTGTAACTGCACAAATTGGATTACTCACATTCCCACAAACTTGCGAGAATAGGAATGACAAAATAGTACAGTTAAATGCGTGGCTAAAAGGTTGATGCAGGAATTCTGATTTTTGGACAATTGGGTTCTCTTCCGGGGAAGACGTGACCTGTACAAGAAGAATGGGTTGCACCCAAATTAGAAAAGGGAAAAGGAAGGGCTGCGGTAGAGTTGCTGCCTCACAGCGCCAGAGACCCGGGTTCAATCCTGATTATGAGTACTGTCTGTACAAAGTTTGCACGTTCTCCCCGTGACCTGCTGGTTTTTCTCTAGGTTTCCTCCCACACTCCAAAAGACGTACAGGTTTGTATAATAATTGTTTTTGGTAAAGATTATAAATTGTCCCTAGTGTGTGAAGGTTTGTGCTTGACTATGGGGACAGCTGGTGGGCATGGAATTAGTGGGCCGAAGGGCCCGTTTCCATGCTGTACCTCTAAACTGCATTACTGATAGGCAGGACCTCGGGACATAGATGGGCACCTTATGGGTAGGATGCCAAAGCTATTAAAGAATCATGGCCAAGTGCAAGACAGGACTGGCAGCTTAATGTTCCAGGAGGCAGGTGTTATAGGTGAGATAGAAGTCATGGAAACAGCAGATTGGGGAGTTGCAATTTGGATTTAGGAAAACGTGTTAATATTCTGAGATGCAGTAACTGAGGGAACATTCAGTGAGGTTTTACTAGAGGAGCTGAGAAATGGCCGGCATGGTGGCGCAGCAGTAGAGCTGCTGCCTTAGAGCGTTGCAGCACCAGAGACCAGGGTTCAATCCCGTCTGCAGGTGCCGTCGGTACGGAGTTTGTACGTTCTCCCTGTTACAGCATGGGGGTTTTCTCTGACATCATCGGTTTCCTCCCACACTCCAAAGACGAACAGGTTTGCAGGTTAATTGGCTTGGTACAAGTGTAAATTGTCCCTAGGATAGTGTTAGTGTGTGGGGAAACACAGGTTGGTGCAGACTTGGTGGGCCGAAGGGCCAGTTTCCACCCTGTATCTCCAAACCAAACAAGGAGGCTGCAATCACTTTGTTGGGATTGCACTAAAGCCCCCAAATAGAGGAATTCATATGCAGGGAAACTAGAGAGTTGCAAGAATAATGGCAGAGGATTTTAACTTTCCTAATTTTTGGCCGAGACAACCATAATGCGAAGTGTCAGAGGGATGAAATTTGTTAAGTGTTCCAAAAAGTTACCCCAGGCAATATAAAAGGACCAACTCAGAGGGTGACGCTTGACTTAGTTTTGGGAAATAGGGCAGGGAAAGTGTGGCTAGTGGGGAAGCATATTGGTATCGGTCACCATAGTTCTATTAGTTTAAAAACACGCCACCCTACAGTTTTTAAATGTAATTTAAAAAGGAACTGCAGGTGCTGGTTTATACCAAAGATACAACATGCCAGAGTAAAGGGGAGGCCATTTAAAACCGAGACGAGAAAAAACGTTTTCACCCAGAGAGTTGTGAATCTGTGGAATTCTCTACCACAGAAGGCAGTGTCATCGAATTCTCTGCTGCAGGCCAATTCATTGGATGAATTTAAGAGAGTTAGATACAGCTCTAGATATGGGGAGAAGGCAGGCACGGGTTACTGATAGTGGATGATCAGCCATGATCACTTTGGATGGCGGTAGAGGCTCGAAGAGCCAAATGGTCTCCTCCTGCACCTATCTATTTTCTATGTTTAACGCGGAAGGTCAGGCAGCATCTCTGGAGAAAATGGACGGGTGATGTTCTCTGGGAGAAATTGATAGCTGAAGGATGGTCCAGGCGCAAAACCTCACCCATTCATTTTCTCCAGCGATGCTGCCAGACCTGCGGAGCTACACCAGCCTACAGATTCCTCCATTAGACAGGAAACAATAGCACCAATAACATGCCTTCTCAACCAAGAAATGGTACATTGCAGTGTAACAAAGGATATATGAAAGCACTCAACACATTCTTCGAAGACAAGGAACAAGTGGGTTTTTTTTAAATGCAAGATCTGTTGCCGAGCAACAAAGAAATGAAAGATATTTCCCTAATTAATGACTTTTGAAATCCCGGTTATACAGATGGAAATGAAAGACCCAAGGGCAGAGACCAGTTCAAACCCCAATGTTATTAAACTTGTGGAACACCAGCCAGTTTTAGGACAAGTTGCAACACGTCTAGTTAACTGTACTTCTGCACCAGCTTATTAAGGGATTCTACATATCCTTTCAACTGACCATTAAAGACTTCATTAGCATAGTAAAGCAAATCAGAGGTCTTGTTTTATTCTGCTTATGTATCACTTTGTGACCACGGTGTTTAGATTAGTTTAGTTTAGAGATACAGTGCGGAAACAGGCACTTCGGCCCACTGAGTCTGCACGACCAGCGATCCCCGCACATTAACACGACCCTGCACACAGACACTAAGGACAATTCTTTTTACATTTTATACCAAGCCAATTAACCTACACACCTCCACGTCTTCGGAGTGTGGAAGGAAACCGGAGCACTCGGGGGGGGGGGGGGGGGGGGGGGGAACCCACGTGGTCACAATGAGAACGTCCAAACTCCGTACAGACAAGCACCCATAGTCAGGTTCGAACGTGGGTCTCTGGCGCTGCAAGGCAGTAGCTCTACCTCAACGCCACTGTGTCACTCTAAAGCACTTCACAGCCAATGAGTTTAATACTTCAGTGCTGCACCGAGGAAAGCCTGGGATGGAGTTTTGACAAACAACAACATCCACATCAGTTGTTGGAGCAGCACTGAAGGACAAACGTTAGCTAAGCCAGCAGATAACTCCCAGCTCAACAAAAGCTTCGATTGTGCCAGCTTAATGCCTCCCCTTGAAATTTTAAACCAAGGTCTCATTGATACTTTGGAAAAATTCCACCCATTAGTTAACACTTAATTTCCCCCAAAACAGGTTCCAGGAGCAGAATTAGGCCATTCAGCCCATCAAGTCTACTCTGCCATTCCATCATAACTAATCTATCTTTCCCTCTCAACCCCATTCTCCTGCCTTCTCTCCATAACCCATGACACCGTACTAATCAAGAATCTATCTCTGCCTTAAAAATATCCATTGATGGCCTCCACAGACTTCTGTAGCAAAGAATTTCAGATTCACCACCATCTGACTAAATGAATTCCTCCTCACCGCCTTCCTGAAGGAATGTCCTTTAATTCTGAGGCTATTACCATTCTATCCAAACCTTTCACTATTCTGTACATTTTCAATGAGGCCCCCCCCCCTCATTCTTCTAAACTCCAGTGAGTACAGGCCCAGCGCCGTCAAACGCTCATCATATGTTGATCCACGCATTCCTGGGATCATCCACGTAAACCTCCTCTGGACTACCCTTTAGAACGGAGACTGAGAAAGAGTCCGATCCAAAACATCAAGATCTTTTTTTTAAAATTTTGATTTCCGATTCCCTGATGCAACACAAACAACTTCACTGATTTGAAAATTAAGAAAAACTAAACTGACCAGTTTTAGTGAGGTACACACATTGCGAGTTTAGCTCTGGCCCGCCAGAATTATTTATTTATTTTATTTTTTTCCTCCTCGAGATAATGCATCCAAGTTTCAGAAAGAAAGTCAATTGAATTTTGATCAAAAAAAGTGGTCCGAAGAAGGATTCCTACCTCTCCCCTGACTCACCCCAAAACGTCAACCATTCCTTCTCTCCAGAGATGCTGCCTGACCCGCTGAGTTACTCCAGCATTTTGAATCTATCTTTGGAATAAACCAGCATTTGCAGTTCTTTGCTACAAACTTTGATCAACACTTTTTCTGGCTTTGACGAAGCATGTTGGCAACATCTGAGAATTTCATTATGTTTTGCAAGCTGCAAAACCAGTTCCAACAAACGTGCCTGATCACTGCAATGGAATGTCAAGCTGACAAGCAAGCTCCCCAATAGAGACTAAAATATGGCTAAAATATACCCCGGTAAACAACTGGAAAGCTGTACAACTAGCATTGTACAAGACCTCATGTTGTTCTGCATCCCTAGCCCGAGCTGTATCGAACTCTTAATGTTTGACTGGATTACCATCACCACTAAAGGGCCTGTCCCACTGTACAAGCCAATTCCCCCGATTCAAACTCGGAAAATTACGGTAATAGCCGCTCGTAGGTACACGGGGCCCCCGTGGACATTTTTCAACATGTTGAAAATTCTTCACGTGCTTACCGCGTTTCCCCGAGTACCTGCTATTAGCGTTACGAACCGCTAAGAGACGTCCCGAGCTCAGACGTACCCGCTACGTACTTACCACAAGCTTGATTTTCTTTTTTTTTACAACTCGGGATAGCTCTTGATTTACCTCGTACAGTGGGACAGGGCCTTAACAGAATCAGAGACAGACACAGATAGCTGGAGAAACTCAGCAGCTTAGGCAGCATCTCTGGAGAAAAAAGGATGGGTGATGTTTTGGATCAGGACCCTTCGTCAGACCCAAAACATCACCCATTCCTTCTTTCCAGAGATGTTGCCTGAACCGCTGAGTTACTCCAGCACTTTGTGTCTATCTTTGGTATAAACCAGCATCTGCAGTTCCTTGTTATATCAAAAAGTCAAAGTCAAACAAACTTTATTGTCATTTAGAAATACATTGATATATGCAGTTCCAAACAAAATTACGTTGCATTTGGCTCCCTGTGCAACACGATAATTAACCGACAGATAGGCATGGATGAAAAGGATAAATAGACATTGGTGGCAGCCCATTACATGGCATTCAGGAGTCTGATGGCTCGTGGGAAGAAGCTGTTGCAGAACCTTGATGTTCTGCTCCTTATGCTGCGATATCTTTTTCCCGAAGGCAGTAGAGTGAACAGTCCGTGATGGAGATGTGTGGGGTCTTTTATGATACTGCTGGCCTTAGACACGCAGCGTTTGGTCGCAATATTCCCGATTGAAGGGAGAGAGGTCCCGATGATTTTTTCCGCTGTCCTCACCACTCTCTGCGCAGACTTCCAGTCGAGGCTCTACAGTCCCCAAACCAGACAGAGATACAGCTGGTCAGAATACTCTCTATGGTGCCCCTGTAGAAAGTAGTGAGTATGGGATGGGGGAGATGAGCTCTTCTCATCCGGCGCAGAAAGTGCAACCGCTGCTGCGCTCTCTTAACTGTTGTTGAGATGTTATTCGACCAGGTCAGACTGTTAGTGATCTGCACCCCCAGGAACTTTGTGCTACTGACCACCTCCACATCGCTGTCATTGATGTGAAGTGGTGTGGGACTGTGCCGGGTTTTCCTGAAGTCGACGATAACCTCCTTTGTTTTTTCGACATTCAGGATCTCAACATATCTCAATATAATCAGGTTTTGTGGTTGAACAACACCACTGTCGAGAACTTGGGAGGGAGGTCGACTTAATTACTCATTAACTCATAGAAAAGAATGGAGTTTTTTGTAGTTCAGAGACACAGCACAGAAACAGGGCCCTTCGGCCCACCCAGACTGCACCGACCAGCGATCCCCGCACATTAACACTATCCTACAAACACACAAAGGACAACGTACATTTATACCAAGCGAATTAACCTACAACGTCTTTGGAAGGCAGAAAGAAGCCAGAGCCCCTGGAGAAAACCCACACGGTCCCAGGGAGAACATGCGAACTCCGTACAGACAGTACCCATAGGTAATGAATACCAAATCCCACCCATTTGTCAGGATCAAACCAGGGTCTCTGGCAGTGAATGGCAGCAACTCTATCACTGCGCTACTGTGTAGAAAGGAACTGCAGATGCTGGTTTAACCAAAAGGTAGACACAAAGTGCTGGAGTAACCCAGCAGGACAGGCAGCATCTCTGGAGGGAACGAATGGGTGACGTTTTGGGTCGAGACCCTTCTTCAAAAAATTATTTTGGCAATATAATTTCCCAAATTACTCATTATTCATTATCAAATGTCTCTGAAGAAAGGTCTCAACCGAAAATGTCACCCATCCCTTCTCTGCAGATTGCTTCCTCTCTCTCTGTCCCTCCCCCACCTTAGTTCTCCAACTAGAGACCCTTCTTCAGACTACACCACTGTGCCGCCCCCTTCTTGACACAAAGACTCACCTATGCCACCAAAGGCAGACCACGGCTGTTGTACACATCATCTATAAAGTGCACTGCAGTGACTAGTCTGGGATTCAGGAACCAAACACTGTACAAAATCAAGTCAGCATCTCGTGCAGTTCAAATGCAAAAACCTCAGGCTGCTAAATCACATTGAAGGACCAGCAGACGTCTAATGAACTTTGAAGTAAACTGTTAAGAGTGGCATGCAGAAGCGAAAGCAAATTAAGCATACGCAAGATTTGGCAAAAGTCAATCATGTGGAAAAACATCCAACAGGTTGCAAAATCTGCCAGTTCCGCATCAAAGTGCAGAGCATGCAAGATGAATAGGGTTTTACTGCAAGATACACACACAATCCTGGAGTAACTCAGCGGGTCAGGCAGCATCTCTGGAGAAAAGGAATAGGTGATGTTTCAGGTTGAGACCCTTCTGCAGACAAAGTTTGTGACATGAAACGGCACCCATTCCTCCCCTCCAGAGATGCTGCCTGACCCGCTGAGTTACTCCAGTATTGTGTATATTTTCGGTGTAAACCAGCACCTGCAGTTTTCATATTTTGCTTGGGCGGCTTACAACCCAGTGGTATGAATATTGAAGGTAGACACAAAATGCTGGAGTAACTCAGCGGCTGAGGCAGCATCTCTGGAGAGAAGGAATGGGCGACGTTTTGGGTCAAGACCCTTCTTTAGACTCAAGGTATGGTTCTTTCTCACACACTGTATGAATATTGATTTCTCCAACTTCAAGTAACCCCTGCATCCCCCTTATCTCCGTCCCACTCCCACCCAAGACACACCAGGAACCCGTTTTCATCTGGAAAATGGCTAACAATGGCCTCTTTCTTTCATCATCGTTACTTTTTTTGGCTCATCTTTCATACATCACCGTTTATATCTCTCGTCTCCCCCCCCCCCCCCCCCCCCCCCAACTCTGTCTGAAGGGTCTCGACCCGAAACATTACCCATTCCTCTTCAGAGATGCTGCCTGTCCCGCTGTTACTCCAGAATGGTGTCCATCTTCGGTTTAAACCAGCATCTGCCGTTCCTTCCGACACATTTCATCCGGGCAGTTCTTTCTTACACACAGGGTTTTACTGCATTTTAACATGGCAACACATTCCACGGCCATATCAAAATAAGCTCCCGTGCTGCTGGATCTGCTGAGTAACTCAATTCTCCACACACCACCCTGATCTAGACAGCAAGATTTGTTTAAAGTTCATCAGCACTGACATAAGATTTTTTAAAGTGTATGTACTGCTGAAACCAACTCATCACATGCTCACTGCTTGATCCCAAAGGAACATGAAAAGAACACTTAGAAAGCAAACTGTTACTGCCACAATCGCTAAGCTTTTAACGGCACTCACTTGAGGCAGAAAGACTACTTCCCTCACTTCCCACCACAACTCCGATGCCTGTTCTGAAGCCAGAATTATGCATGTCATAAGATCATAAGCGTTAGGAGTAGAATTAGGTCATTATGCTGTGCCTGATCTGCTGTGTTCTTCCAACATTTCATAAAGTCATAAGAGATAGGAGTAGAATTAGGCCATCCGACCCACCAAGTCTACTCCGCCATTCAATCATGGCTGATCTATCTATCCCGCCTAAGGATTCTCCTGCCTTCTCCCAATAACCCGACACCCATATTAATCACCAATCTATCTCTGCCTTAAATATCTCCACTGACTTGGCCTCCACCGCCTTCTGTGGCAAATAATTCCACAGATTCACCACCCTCTGGCCAAATAAATTCTTCCACATCTCCTTCCTAAAGGAATGTCCTTTAATTCTAAGGGTGTGACCTTTAGTCCTCACATTATTCTTTCCCAAATAACAGTGCCACAGCCCTTTCCAACGGACCTACCCTGTCCCATATTACAACCCATCTTCTACTCATGAAAATCACTATGCTGTACCCTCCTCACTGCCAAAATCCACCACCCCCCTCTTGCAGCATTAGGGGGGGCACATCTGTAGAATAGCTGCCTCGCAGCACCAGAAACCTGGGTTTAATTCTGACCTTTTGTGCTGTGTGTGTGGAGTTTGCACATTCTCCCCATGACCTCATGGGTTCCTCCCCTCGTCCCAAAGATGCACATGTCTGTCAGTATCCTACCTGCCGAGCAGTTGACATTCCATCTACCCTTCTACTAGAAACCTCAACCATCCAACATTCGATGCCTTGATTATCTCAAAACTGTTGCTGTATTCCATCCCATTCACCGGACGAGGGGCGGGACAAAGGAACCGCTCCAGTACATTGAGCGCGCGGACCGACCGGACTTTGGATAATGGTGCCAAAACATGACAGCACCCGCATGTGTAATATATGCAGAAGTTCCACCGCGCAGTTGCATGTGTGACAAATAAAACACTATTGACCAAGCAACCTCCATCCTTCGTCTCCATGGCCCTTGAGACTCCAAACATTTGACAATTTCCACTACAGTTCCCCACCCCACATTGCAATGTTGAACTCTTCACCCTTTCAACCCCAGAGGCTTGAATCCCCTCTCCAAATTAGTCTTTACATCATCTGAAAGGTGACCCAATTCTGCTCTCACAAATCCATAAACCTGCTTACCATTTGACATTCCTTCTTGATCCTCGTGTATAGACACTGCAAGACTCTTTAATAGTATAATCCTTTACAAGCTGGAAACATGGATATCATCTCCCTCAATAAGAGAATACAGTTGCCCCAAGAAGCTGCAAAACACTAACAGCACAAAATCTCCTGCAGCATATCTTGACATTATTGACATCATTGATCTTTCCATGTGCTGGCACTATATGCGCTGACTGGGCTTGGATAGAGTGGATGTGGAGAGGATGTTTCCACTAGTGGGAGAGTCTAGGACTAGAGGTCATATCCTGAAAATTAAAGGACGTTCTTTTCGGAAGGAGATGAGGAGGAATTTCTTTGCCACAGAAGGCTGTGGAGGCAAAGTCAATGGATATAATCACAGCCGACACAGATAAATTCATGATCAGTACGGGTGTCGCAGGTTATGGGGAGAAGGCAGGAGAATGGAGCTAGGAGGGAGTTAGATCAGCCATGATTGAATGGTCGAATGATGGGCCGAATGGCCTAATTCTACTCTATCACTTGTGACCTAATCACAAAAATAATCAATTAAAAAATGAGAGAGGTTATGTTTCAGCTACTCAAAGCATTGGCGAACCACAGCTGGAGAACTACTCCAATCACTTATGATCTTATGAAATGTTTGGAAGAACTCAGCAGGTCAGGCAGCATCTGTGGTGGGAATGGACAGGCACCATTTTGGGCCAGGACCTTTCCCACCATAGATGCTGCCTGACCTGCTGAGTTCCTCCAGCACTCTGTGGTTTGCTCATGGATTCCAGCACCTGCAGTTGCTGATGCTTCACCTCAAATCTTAGTGTGCCACCATTTGTAGGTTTGTGGTTTGTGGTAAAGCATACCCCCCCCCCCTCCCCCCAAACAACAGCTGCTCACATTTGTAAGTCGTGCCTTCATTGGGGAAACACAAGGGAAAATAGTCTACTGCCAAGTGCGAGCGCGTTCAGAGCGACAATAGTCAATAAGACAACCTCAACCAAAGGCAGCGAGAGGAGAGCCACAGTGGCACAACTGGCAGAGCCGCTGCCTCACAGCACCAAAGACGCAGGTTCGATCCCGACCTAGGAGTTTGAATGTTCACCGTGACCACGTGTGTTAGCTCCAGTTTTGTCTCACATCCCAAATGTGTGCAGGTCTGTAGGTTATTTGACCTCTAAAAAATGCCCCTGGTGTGTTAGTAGTGGAGGGGAAAGCAGGATAACATAGAACTAGTGTGAACAGGTCGGTGGGTCAAAGGGCCGGCTTCCATGCTGTATCTTTCAATCAAAAGGTGACCAGAAAACACCATTATACAGATTGTAGAGTGCGGTATTTTGACAGCCAGGGGCAAAGGATAGGCTCCAAACTGTTACAGTATCACACAGTGGTTGAAAATAAATTAAAAGTTGGTGGACTTGTAAAACAGGCACAGCAATTGTTTCAACTCCACACTCCCTAATCATACAACCGCACACCAGTTGCAGCCAGAGTAAAGAAACTCAGGCAGGATTAGAAAGAGATACAGCATGGAAACAGGCCCTTCAGCTCAATTTGCCCTCAGCAGCCAACATACCCCATCTACACTAGTCCCGCCTGCCTGCGTTTAGCCCATATCCTTCTAAACCCGTCCCATCCACGTACCGGTCTAAATGTTTCTTAAACGTTGCCATAGTACCTGCCTCAACTACCTCCTCTGGCAGCTCGCTCCAAACACCCACCACCCTTTGTGCGAAAAAGTTACCCCTCAGGTTCCTATTTAACACGACAAAACTGGAAAACCGCCTGCAGATCAGACAGCAACCTGTCACCGTGGGTGGCACGGTGGCGCAGCAGTAGAGTTGCGGCCCTTCAGCGCCGGAGACCCGGGTTCGATCACGACTATGTGCGCTGTCTGTACGGCATTTGTACATTCTCCCTGTGGGTTTTCACAGAGATCTTCGGTTTCCTCCCACACTCCAAAACCGTACAGGTTTATAGGTTCATTGGCTTGGTATAAATTGTCCCTGGTGCGTGTAGTAGGATAGTGTTAATGTGCGCGGATTGCTGGTCGGCACGGACTCGGTGGGCCGAAGGGCCTGTTTCCACATTGTATCTCTTAGCTAAAAAAAAATGTGAAGGGTCTAACAAAGACGTTGCCAACCCGAAACATCTACTTTGTTCGTTCTCAATAATATCACCACCATTTTGTTTTACTTCCGATTTTCAGCATCTACAGTTTTTTTTTTGCTGACGTTTCTGATCCCAACCCTCCACTGTACAATATGGTAAAGACTTAAAAAGGATTATTGCCATAAATTTGAAACGGAAAAGCTGTTTCATTGTTGAAGTTAAAATGTACACACTGGATCAACTGGTACTACCAACAACATGTGCCAAACGTCGAGAGCAAAGACAATATCAGACGGCAGGATGCACACCTTTTCCACACACTGCTAAACGAGATCAAACATCACGGAAATGATTAATGGAATGAAAACATCAGGAAGAACTAGATTTTCTTTGGGAACATTTACAGGCACATTTCCTCCAACTTTCTTAGTCGAAAAACAAAAGATCTCATGAGACAGACAGAACTGCTCGGTGGCCAAATCATTTTGGCAATGTCAACAAGCAGGAGAAGAACTCCAGCTCCACGAACACAGGGCAAGACCATTAGACCAATTCAAGAAAGCCTGTGCCTTTTCTTCAAGAAAATAATGTGCTGCCAGCTCGCCTAGCAACTAATCAGGAAGATAAACAGCTCACTGGCCTTTACTGCAAAAGGGGAGCGTGTCTAATAGAACATTCCTGCTACATTCGCACAGGGCAATGATGAGACCACACCTACAGCAACACACAGCTTGAAACGTTTGTATTGGAGGCAGTACAGAAGAGACTTGCCGGGTTAATTTTTTGGAATTAAGGTGTTGCTTGACAAGGTAGGATTTTGCCAACACTGGCTGAAGGTTGGAAGCGGGGCAATTTTCTTTAAAACTTAAGATTCCAGGAAAGCTTGACAAAGCAATGTCAAGATGTTTCTAAGATCGCAAAACAGGGGGCATAGTTCCGGAATAAGTCACACATTTAAGACAGATGAGAACTTCTCTCCAGAGGGGTTTGGATCTTTGGAATACTCCAATACCCCAGTCATCTGTTGTGGCCGAATCAGTGAATATTTTCAGGGCTGAGATAACCAGATGTTTAGTTTACAGGGAGTTATAGATTATAGAGAAAAAGCAGGAAAGCAGAGGGGAGACCAAGATCAGATCAGATATGATTTTACTCCAGGGTGGTGTCAGTTCAAGGAACAATTTGGCCAGCTCCTGTTCCTTTTCAAAAAAGTAAGGCACTAAGTTCCCCCAGCGTCTTCCAGGTCAGGCAGCATTTGTGGAAGGAATGGACAGATGGCATTTCAAGTTGGGACCGTCTTCGGTGCCTGAAAGGTCCCAACCCAAAACACCAGGACCTCAGTCCTGACCCGAAGCTTCAGCTGTCCACTTCCCTATGTAGATGTGCAGGAAGGAAGTGCAGATGCTGGTTTAAACCAAAGATAGACACAAAAAGCTGGAGTAACTCAGCGTGCCAGGAAGCATCTCGGGAGCAAAGGAATGGATGACGTTTGGGTCGAGTCTGAAGAATGGTCTTGATTCGAAATCGTCACCTATTCCTTCCCTCCAGAGATGCTGCCAGTCCTGCTGAGGTACTCCAGGTTTTTACACCTACCTTCCCTACATGGATGTTGCACAACTCACTTACACGTACAACATGTCCAATGATGTAGAGCCGGATGGAGGGAGAAAGTGGTGGATGCAGGGCAAAGGGGCAGTAAGAAGGACCAAAGGGGTCTTATCTTCCACGCTCTCACTGTCGTCGACCCCCCCTCCCCCCCCCGGGGAACAAGGGCCGAAGAGGGCCATGCAAGGAGAGGGACAATGGTTCGCAGGACGACCAGAATGGAGGCGAAGGATGCAATGGGCCTTTGTGGCCAGCTCTAAAATGGTGCCAAAAGGGCACGCCTTGCACGTGGACTCAGTGAGCTGTTCTGTACATTCTTTACCAACCAGAGAGTTGTGGTTATGTACAGTCTTGCTAAGCTGTGTGCAAAAAACATATTTCACTGTACCTTGGTACACATGACAATAAATAAATCATTAGACCATTAGGGTCTGAAGAAGGGTTTTGGCTCGAAACGGTGCCTATTTCCTTCGCTCCATAGACGCTGCCTCATCCGCTGAGTTTCTCCAGCATTTTTGTCTACATTAGTTCCTCCAGCTCTTTAAAAACATTTTTTTTTTTAAACTCCCTCAAGATCCAAACCTCTGCAGTCTCTTGTAGAAACAGGGAATTGAAAATGTTCTTTGACCGAAGAGACACAAAACACTGGAGTAACTCGGCATATCAGGCCACATCTGAAGGGAAGGAATGGGTAACGTCTCAGGTCGAGAACGTTTGGTCCGAAGAAGAGTCCCGACCCGAAACGTCACCCGCTCCTTCTCGCCAGGGATGCGGCCTGTCCCGTTGAGTTACTCCAGCATTTTGTGTCTATCTACTGACATAATGTTGTGGGAACTGCTCTGCCCGACAACGCCTGAAATTGTAGAGAGTTGTGGATGCAGTCCAGTCCATCTCTGGAGAAAAGGAATAGGCGATATTTCGGGTAGACACCCTTCTTCAGATTTAGAGTCAGAGTTTTTGAGTCTCGATCCAAAACGTCACCTGTTCCTTTTCTCCAGAGATGCTGCCTGACCCACTGTGTTACTCTGGTATTTTGCCATCAATCCCCTTTCTGAAAACTTTCAAGAAGACAAAGTCAGCCCAGCCAACACGCACCATTGTCTGGAATCATTCTTACCAATCACCACCCACTCCTCTCACTCTGCAGCACCAACATTTAAGTGGGTGCAAGAATTTTTAAACACTGGGCTGTCTTTAGGAGGAAACAAGGGGGGGGGGGTGCAAAACCTCCCAACCCCTCCCCCCCACCCGAAAAATAAGTCTGGCTTCTCTTAATCCAATGCCCGTCATTACAGACAGCAACAACCATTGACAGCTCCAGTAACTACAACAGCTGCTGGCTACTTCCTCTAAAAGGAAGCAAACCCAGGCAAGAAAAATAGATGCAAACAAAACATTAATTTAAAATTTAAAAAACTCAAAGAAAAATTATACAAAATCTCCCCCAAACAAAAATAAAATCAACCCCAAATTCTTCCTTTCCAACTTCAATTTAAATACTTAGAGTGCAGAGCTCCCCCCCACACCCCCAACAAGATTTAAGTATTATTTTAAATGCAAAATGCAAAGTTTTGGAAGGAGATATTTGGGTTTGATTTTTGGTTTGTTTGTGGGGGAGGGGGGGGGGGGATTTGTACAATTTTTCCATGAGGATATTTTTTTAAACATAACAACAATAATATTAAATCTGTAGCATTGCCATAATACAATTTTGCAGCATTTATACCAGATTTGTGGAATTTATTGCCTGGTAATGCAGTCTTGCAGCATTCTCGGAGGTTCGTACACATTGCCTGGTGATACATTTTCGCAGCAAGGCAAAGATATTTGGAGCATTGTGCGATGATATATTTTTTTTAATGTGTTATTTACCATGTTAGAACTTACCCAGGTAAATGTCCCCAAAAGAGCCGCTGCCAATCTTCCTGCCCAGCCTGTATTTGTTTCCAACTCTCAGCTCCATCTTTATTTTGCTCTGGAAAAAGAAAATTAAAGAGGGGGGGGGGGAGAGGGGAGAGAGAGAGAAAGAGCCTTCAGTTTGGTGTTGTCTCTGCCTCTTGTGACTGGGGAAGAGGGAGGGTGGGTGAAGGGGGGGGGGGGGGGAGGCACTTTCCCCGCCGATCTAACCGTCAAAACGTCGAGGCCCCCTCCCAATATCGCCGCCACCGCCTCGGCAAGAGGACGGGGGACGTGATCCGGCGGTTGTCGCGGCTCTCCGGCCGCGGGGGAGGGAGGATGGCCAAGGATTGCCCCGCTCGCTTACCTACCTTCCTTCCTCCTGCCGCCGCCGCTCCTCACGACCTCGCCATTATTTACAACGGAGGCCCGGTGACGTCACCACCTCCCCTCCCCCCTCGCTCCCCCCCCCCCCCCCCACCCCGAGCGCTCCGCTCCGGGACCCGGATGCACGTCCACGTCAGAGAGGGCGGGGCGTCGCCAGGCCAGGCGGTTGGTGGTTGGCGGTTGGTGGTGCGCACCCACAAACTCCCACATTCTGGTTCTTGGCTCTTTGGGGTTGGGTTTTTGAGGTTTTTTGGATTTGGAGATTTGGAGAATTTGAAGAATTTAGAGATTTACAGAATTTGGAGATATGGAGAATTTGGAGAATTTAGAGGATTTGGAGAATTTGGAGAATTTAGAGGATTTGGAGGATTTGGGGAATTTGGGGAATTTGGAGAATTTGAAGAATTTAGAGATTTACAGAATTTGGAGAATTGGAGATTTGGAGAATTTAGAGGATTTAGAGGATTTAGAGGATTTAGAGGATTTAGAGGATTTAGAGGATTTAGAGGATTTAGAGGATTTAGAGGATTTAGAGGATTTAGAGGATTTGGGGAATTTGGAGAATTTGGAGGATTTGGGGAATTTGGGGAATTTGGAGAATTTGAAGAATTTAGAGATTTACAGAATTTGGAGAATTTGGAGAATTGGAGAATTGGAGGATTTAGAGGATTTAGAGGATTTAGAGGATTTAGAGGATTTAGAGGATTTGGGGAATTTGGAGAATTTGAAGAATTTGAAGAATTTGAAGAATTTAGAGATTTACAGAATTTGGAGATATGGAGAATTTGGAGAATTGGAGATTTGGAGAATTTAGAGATTTGGAAATTTGAGGATTTGGAGATTTAGAAATTTGGAGATTTGGACATTTGAGAATTTGGACATTTAGAGAATTTGGACATTTAGAGAATTTGGACATTTAGAGAATTTTGAGATTTAGAGAATTTGGAAATGTGGAGATTTGGAAATGTGGAGATTTAGAAATTTGGAGATTTGGAGATTTGAGATAGTTTTCAAAGTTTCAAAGGTCTGTTTATTGTGAATGCAGACGTGGAATTCTCTGCCTCAGAGGGCGGTGGAGGCAGGTTCTCTGGATGCTCTCAAGAGAGAGCTAGATAGGGATTTTAAAGATAACGGAGTCAGGGGATATGGGGAGAAGGCAGGAACGGGGTACTGATTGGCAATAGTCAGCCATGATCACATTGAATGGTGGTGCTGGCTCAAAGGGCTGAATGGCCTACTCTGGCACCTATTGTCTATAAAATGCTGGAGCATCTCTGGAGACAAGAGCGGAACTCGCTATAAAAACATGGATGGGACGGGGGACACAAATGTTTGGTGACAGCGCGCGCATACATGCACTCACCCACACATGCGCATGCGCACACTCATCCACATCATGTCCCGCCCCCATTACATGCTGACCGACGTCTCTCCCGTCCAATCGCCACCCTATATCAGCAGTCCCACCTCCACTGTCTCGCGGAAAGCGGCGATTTTAAGATACGGATCACAAAAACTTGGGGGGGATGTCCCCCACCTCTCAAAACATGGAGGGGACGTGTCCCCTTTGCGCCCCCCCCCCCCCCCCCCGAGCTTTCCGCCCCTGTCTGGTGAGAAGGAATGGGTAGACACAAAATGCTGGAGTAACTCAGCGGGACAGACAGTCCCAACCTACTCAGCCTCTCCCTATATCTAAGATCCTCTAGTCTTGGTAACACCCTTGTAAAAATTCTCTATACCCTTTCCATCTTGATAACACCTTTCCTATAATATGTCAAGTGTGTCAAGGGTTATGAGGAGAAGGCAGGAGAGTGGGGTTAGAAGGGAGAGATTGATCAGCCATGATTGAGAGGTGGAGTAGACTTGATGGGCCAAATGGCCTAATTTTACTGCTGTCACTTATGACTTTATGATAACATGGTGCCCAGAACTGAACACAATATGTACACAATAAGATAAATCATGAGAGGAATAGATCAGGTAGATGCAGAGTAGGTGAATTGAGGACCAGGGGACATAGGTTTAAGGTGAAGGGGAAAAGATTTAATAGAAATCTGAGGGGTAACATTTTCCAACAAAGGGTGGTGGGGTGTATGAAACTAGCTGCCAGGGGAGATAGTTGAGGCTGGAACTATCCCAATGTTTAAGAAACAGTGAGACAGGTGCATGGATAGGACAAATTTGGACGTATATGAGCAGATGGGACTAATGTAGCTGGGACATGATGGCCGGTGTGGGTAAGTTGGGCCGAAGGGCCTGTTTTCACACTGTATCACGCGATGACTCCATGACTCCGATAAAGTATAGGTCTTCTCCTCCATGTGGATATAAACAGAAGAAAAAAAAGAAAATCCACTTAAGAAACCAGAGGGCCTCGGTTCAATGTATCATCCCTATAAATGGCACCTGTAGTAAGTGCCTCCTTCGATGTGATTAGAATGCCAGTCTGAATTTGTATGCTCATTTCTCTGGGGTGAGACTAGAACAAACAATGTAATGAGTCAGAGATAGGGATGCTGCAAAATACACTGCAGTTACTGCCAATTACATATTTATCCAAGCTTTTAAACATGGGCACGGCACCTCTTAGATACTCTCGTGTGTCGGAAGGAACTGCAGGTGCTGCTTTACACCAAAGATAGACACAAAATGCTAGAGTAACTCAGCGGGCCAGGCAGCATCTCTGGAGAGAAGGAATGGATGACGTTTCGGGTCGAGACCCTTCTTCCTGAAGGTGTCAAGGGGTTATGGGGAGAAGGCTGGAGAATTGGGTTAGGAGGGATAGACACAAAATGCTGGAGTAACTCAGTGGGACCCGCAGCATCTCTGGTTAGAAGGACGTTTCGGGTGGCTGTATCTGTCTGAAGAAGGGGCTCGACCCATAACGTCACCCATTCCTTCTCTCCAGAGATGCTGCCTGTCCCGCTGAGTTACTCCAGCATTTTGTGTCTATCTCAGGTACATTCACAAGGAGGTGACTAGGGGGCAGGGAGCAAAATACTGCATTTAAAGACTGCACTGTGGCGCAGCGGTAGAGTTGCTGCCTCACAGTGCCAGAGCCCAGGTTCAATACAGACTAAGGGTGCTATCTGTACGGAGTTTGTACGTTCTCCCCGTGACCGCATGGGTTTTCCTGGATGCTTCGGTTTCCTCCCACACTCCAAAGATGTGCAGGTTTGTAGTATATTTGGCTTCTGTAAATTGTCCCTAGTGTGTGGGATTGAACTAGTGATCGCTGGTCAGTGCGAACCTGGTAGGTCGAAGGGCCTGTTTCCATGCTGTATTTCTAAACGAAAACGTAAAATACCTCGCACTTTGCAAAATGTTCCATATCCTAATTATCTTAAGAAAAGCTTTTGTTGCGTGCTCTCCAGTCAGCAGAAAGACAATACATGAGTACAATCGAGCTATTCACAGTGTACAAATACACGATAAGGGAATAACCATTGGTGCAAGGTAAAGCCAGCAAAGTCCAATCAAGGATAGTCCGAGGGTCGCCAATGAGGTAGATAGTAATTCAGCACTGCTCTGTGATTGTGGTAGGATGGTGCAGTTGCCTGATAACAGCTGGGAAGAAACTGCCCCTGAATCTGGAGGTTTGCGTTTTCACACTCTTGTACCTTTTGCCCGATGGGAGAGGTGAGAAGAGGGAGTGGCCGGGGTGCGACTGGTCCTTGATGATGCTGCTGGCCTTGCCGAGGCAGCGTGAGGTATAAAAGGTCCAAGGAAGAGAGGTTGGTTTGTGCGATGGTCAGTGTGATGTGTCTACAATTTGCTGCATTTTCTTGTGGTCTCGGAGGGAACTGTTCCCAAACCGTGATGCATCCCGATAAAATGCTTCAGGTACAAAGTGTCCAATCCCAATTTATCCCAATAAACTGAGCCGGAAAGGGTGCAGCAAATATTTACCTTCTCGGTAGTAAAGAAAGCAAACGCATTTATTTCAAGAGGGCTAGAATACAAAAACAGGGATGTAACGCTGAGGCTCTACAAGGTGCTGGTCAGGCCGCGTTTAGAATATTGTGAGCCCCTTAACTGAGGAAGGATGTGCTGGCTCTGGAGAGGGTCCAGAGGACGTCTACAAGAATGATCACAGGAATGAGCGGGTTAACATATGATGAGCGTTTGACGGCACTGGGCCTGTACTCGCTGGAGTTCAGAAGGTTGAGGGGAGGACCTAATTGAAACGTACCGAATAGTGAAAGGCATAGATACAGTGGATGTGGAGAGGATGTTTCCACTGGTGGGAAAGTCAAGCACAAGAGGTCACAGCCTCAGAAATAAAGGATGCCCTATTTAGAAAGGAGGTGAGGAGGAACTTCTTTCGTCAGAGGGTGGTTAATCTGTGGAACTCATTGCCACAGAGGGCTGTGAAGGCCAAGTCAGTGGATATTTTCTAAGGCAGTGATAGACAAATTCTTGTCTATCACTGACCAAATGTTGTGCCTTCCACCACAGTGATGAATGCTGTGGTGGACGTTTGTGTTAAATTTTTATCGTGCTTTTGTGTGTTCTTTTTTCATTGTGCCACTGCTGGCAAATTCATTTCACTTGCACTTTATGTGCAAGAGACGAATAAAACTGATATTGATTGATTGATTGATTTTGATTTGGAACGAGTGACAAGGGTTATGGGGAGAAGGCAGGGAATTAGGATTAAGAGGTAGAGATCAGCCATGATTGAACGGCAGAGTGGACTCCAGTTCAAGAGAGTTTATTGTCATGTGTCCCTGATAGGACAATGAAATTCTTGCTTTGCTTCAGCACAACAGAACATAGTAGGCATTGACTACAAAACAGATCAGTGTGTCCATATACCATTATATAAATATATACACACATGAATAAATAAACTGATAAAGTGCAAATGACAGATAATGGGTTATTAATGTTCAGAGTTTCGGGCCGAAACTGTGAACATTATGGGCCTCGATGGGCCGAATGCCCTAATTCTACTCCTTTAACTTGTGAACTTGTGCAAGCGAGCGGCTGCAATGCGAAGAATGTTTATTATACGCCTGAATAAGCAGCAGCGAAGCATAATTATGACACCATTTGTAAAAGCATATTACGATACGATGCCAAAGTCAGCGCCACTGGTCTGCAGTCATTGGAGGAGCTGGGGCGCATCCCCTTTGGTACAGGGACCAGGCAGGATGTCTCCCACGTCACAGGAACCCCTCTGCAGACAGGCTCAGGCTGAAGATATGCTGGAGTACTGAGTGTCGTAGTTAGTGGCCGTCCCGTATTTCGCCCATGTGCCTAACTCTGCCACAGTCCACGCAGTTTAACATGCAAGATGGTAATTGTACAAGGCCTCGTGAGGGAAGTGATGAGTCGCGAGCGCTGTGCGTAGCTGGAGACAGGAATGGAGGATTAACTCACGGACCAGGGAATACACACCTGAGCATGACATCATTTAGGTCACATTTGTTTTGCTCAGTTGCCACTGCTGAGGAAGGAGGAAGTGAAAAATCTATGAATCAACCACACTACTGTATGAGTAGTGTAGTCTAGTTTAATTTAGAGATTAAAACAGGCCCTTCAGACCTCCGATTCCACACCGACCAGCGAACCCCGCACGCCAGCACGATCCTAAACACCAGGGACGATTTACATATACAACAAGCCAATTAACCTTCAAACCTGTACATCTCTGGAGTTCTCTGCCACAGAGGGCGGTGGAGGCAGGTTCTCTGGATGCTTTCAAGAGAGAGCTAGATAGGGCTCTTAAAAATAGTGGAGTCAGGGCATATGAGGAGAAGGCAGGAACGGGGTACTAATTGGGGATGATCAGCCATGATCACATTGAATGGTGGTGCTGGCTCGAAGGGCCAAATGGCCTCTTCCTGCAACTATTGTCTATTGTGGGAGGGAACCAGAGATCCTGGAAACAAACCCACGCAGGTCGCGGGGAAGAAAGTACAAACTACGTACAGGCAACACCCGTAGTCAGGATCGAACCCGGGACTCTGGCGCTGTGAGGCAGCAACTCTACCGCTGCGCCACCGTGCCGGCCTGAGGATGAAGGAACTGCAGATGCCGTGTACACCAAAGATAGACACAAAATGCTGGAGTAACTCAGCGGGTTAGGCAGCATCTCTGGGGAAGAGGTCATCAAAAGAATATGGTCTCGACTCGAAACATCACCTATTCCTTTTCTTCAGAGATGCTGCCTGACTCGCTGAGTTACTCCAGCATTTTGTGTCCATCTACACTCTAGTAATGATACAGATTTAAATATATCTAACAAAGATGCACAAGAAAGCTTGCATTTGTTGCTCCCCCATCAGTCGTAGAGAGAGAGAGACTCATTGAGTGATACAGCATGGAAACAGGCCCTTCGGCCCAACTTGCCCACACCGGCCAACATGTTGCAGCTACACTAGTCCCACCTGCCCGCATTTGGCCCACATCCCTCCAAACCAGGCCTATCCATGTACCTGTCTAACTGTTTCTTAAACGTCGGGATAGTCCCAGCCTCAACTACCTCCTCTGGCAGCTCGTTCCATACACCCACCACCCTTTGTGTGAAAAAGTTACACCTCAGATTCCTATTAAATCTTTTCCCCTTCACCTTGAACCTGTGTCCTCTAGTCCTCGATTCACCTACTCTGGGCAAGAGACTCTGTGCGTCCACCCGATCTATTCCTCTCATGATTTTATACACCTCTATAAGATCGCCCCTCATCCTCCTGCGCTCCAAGGAATAGAGACCCAGCCTGCTCAACCTCTCCCTGTAGCCCTGGCAACATCCTCGTAAAGGCCCTCTCTTCATGATACTGATCTAGGAACAGCATGGTGGTGGGCAATGCCTGGCCCATCACAGGTACTGACCTCTCCACCATCGAAGGGATCAACAGGAGGTGTTGCCTCCAAAAGGGCGGTCACGGTGGCGCAGCGGTAGAGTTGCTGCCTTGCAGCGCCGGAGGCCCGGGTTCGATCCAGACTACGGGTGCCGTCTGCATGGAGTTTGTGCCTTCTCACCGTGACCTGCGTGGGTTTCCTCCTACACTCCAGAGACGTACGGGTTTGTAGGTTAATTGGATCGGTAAATGTAGAAATTGTCTCTAGTGGGTGTAGGATAGTGTTAATGTGCGGGGATCGCTGGTCGGCGCGGTCCCGGTGGGCCGAAGGGCCTGTTTCCGCGCTGTATCTCTAAACTAAACTAAACTAAAAAGGCGGCCAGCTTCATCCGAGACCCACACCACCCTGGCCACACATTCATCTCACTTATGCCATCGGGTGACCAAGTTTAGAGATACAGCATGGAAACAAGCCCTTTAGCCCATCGAGTACACACTGAGCATCGATCATGTATTGTCTTTCCGCTGTCTGGTTAGCACGCAACAAAAGCTTTTCACTGTCCCTCGGTACACGTGACAATAAACTGAACTCAAAGCCGTTCACACTAGTTCTATGGTACCCCTCTTTGTCACCCACTCCCTGCACGGCGAGGCTCAATTTTAGTGGGCCAATTAACAGACAAACCTGGGACGTGGGAAGAAACCGGAGCACCCGGAGGAAACCCACGAGGTCAACAGTTTCTCAAGAACAGTTTCTTTCCAAAATCCATTATCTCCCTGAACTCACACATGCACTGACTTCACAGCCTAACCCCCGGACTTCCATCTATCCACCTACTGTAATTTGTACTGTAACTGTAATTTCCAATATGTGCAATAACCCATACTGGATATAGGAATCCTATTATCCATTCTATTTATCCATCGTCTTTATATAGATACGTATACAGCGCCGCAGAAACTGTGCACCTTATCCCCCCCCCCCCTTTTTGTTTTGTTTTGCACTGAGTAGGAGCAGCTTTTAATCTCATTGTACATGTGTATAGTGACAATAAAAGGCATTCTGATTCTGATTCTGAGGTCACAGGGAGAACATGCAAACTCCACACCGACAGCGCCCGAGGTGAGATTGGAACTTGGGTCGCCGGTGCAGTTAGGCAGAGGCTCTACCTGAGGTAACAGCACCTGAGAGGCAAGATCATCACCTTTAAGAACAGCTTCTTCCCACTTTTGAACACTGCACATGGGGTGGGAGATTGCAATCCCTCACGTGGTCCGCCCTGTTTCGACTAATGCATCAACTCGACGTGCACAAACGGAAGATCAAATAGAACAAGTTGTCCGACAACTTTAGGCTGTGCACGCCACACGAAAGAAGAAGAACACGGCACATCACCGAGCTCAGCAAGTATAATCTTCCATGTACCCTGTCTTCAGTTGTGCTATGAACTTTGGTTTTTGAACTATAGTTACATTGTTTTACTGTTACTAATCGATTGTGTTATTGATTATTATATATTTATCTGCAGGTTATCATGTTAATGGGTCTTTAAAGCTGCAGCAAGTGTGAATGTTATTGCTCGATTGCCAATACATACGACAAACATTCTCGACTCTCTTTAGCTCCCCTCTGACCTCAGCCAAGCATTTTCATTGCGATCTTGGCAATGCCAGCTAGGACTAGAGGTCGTAGCCTCAGAATTAAAAGATGTTCCTTAAGGAAGGAGATGAGGAGGAATTCATTCAGTCAGAGAGTGGTGAATCTGTGGAATTCTTTGCCATAGAAGGCTGTGGAGGCCACGTCAATGGATATTTCTAAGGCAGAGATAGATAGATTCTTGATTAGGGTGGCAGGTTTTATGGGGAGAAGGCAGGAGAATGGGGCTAGGAGGGAGAGATAGATCAGCCATGATTGAATGGCGGAGTGGACTTGTTGGGCTGAATGGCCTGATTCTGCTCCTATCACTTATGACCTTATGAAAAGGGTGTTTAAATGTGTAAGAAGAAACTGCAGATGCCGGTTTAAACCGGAGATAGACACAAAAAGCTGGAGTGACTCAACGGGACAGGCGGCATCTCTGGAGGGAAGGAATAGAAACATAGAAAATAGGTGCAGGAGTAGGCCATTCGGCCCTTCGAGCCTGCACCGCCATTCAATGTGATCATGGCTGATCATCCAACTCAGTATCCCGTACCTGCCTTCTCTCCATACCCCCTGATCCCTTTAGCCACAAGTGCCACATCTAACGCCCTCTTAAATATAGCCAATGAACTGGCCTCAACTACCTTCTGTGGCAGAGAATTCCAGAGACTCACCACTCTCTGTGTAAAGAATGTTTTCCTCATTTCGGTCCTAAAGGAATTCCCCCTTATCCTTAGACTGTGACCCCTTGTTCTGGACTCCCCCAACATCGGGAACAATCTTCCAGCATCTAGCTTGTCCAACCCCTTAAGAATTTTGTAGGTTTCTATAAGATCCCCCCTCAATCTTCTAAATTCCATCGAGTACAAACCGAGTCTATCCAATCTTTCCTCATATGAAAGTCCTGACATCCCAGGAATCAGTCTGGTGAATCTTCTCTGTACCCCCTCTATGGCAAGGATGTCTTTCCTCAGATTTGGAGACCAAAACTGTACGCAGTACTCCAGGTGTGGCCTCACCAAAACCCTGTACAACTGCAGTAGAACCTCCCTGCTCCTATACTCAAATCCTTTCGCTATGAATGCTAACATACCATTTGCTTTCTTCACTGCCTGCTGCACCTGCATGCCTACTTTCAATGACTGGTGTACCATGACACCCAGGTCTCGTTGCATCTCCCCCTTACCTAATCTGCCACCATTCAGATAATAGTCTACCCTCATGTTTTTGCCACCAAAGTGGATAACCTCACATTTATCCACATTGTACTGCATCTGCCATGCATCTGCCCATTCGCTCAGCCTATCCAAATCACCCTGCAGCCTCCAAGCATCCTCCTCACACCTAACTATACCCCCCAGCTTGGTATCATCTGCAAATTTGGAGATGTTGCATTGAATTCCCTCGTCCAAATCATTAATATATATTGTAAATAGCTGGGGTCCCAGCACTGAGCCTTGCGGCACCCCACTAGTCACTGCCTGCCATTCTGAAAAGGACCCGTTTACTCCTACCCTTTGCCTCCTGTCTGCTAGCCAGTTCTCTATCCACATCAATACTGAACCCCCAATACCGTGTGCTTTAAGTTTGTATGCTAATCTCTTATGCGGGACCTTGTCGAAAGCCTTCTGAAAGTCTAGATATAACACATCCACTGGTTCTCCCTTATCCACTCTACTAGTTACATCCTCGAAAAATTCTATCAGATTTGTCAGACATGATTTACCTTTCGTAAATCCATGCTGACTTTGTCCAATGATTTCACCACTTTCCAAATGCGCTGCTATCCCATCTTTAATAACTGACTCTAGCAGTTTCCCCACTACCGATGTTAGACTAACTGGTCTGTAATTCCCCGCTTTCTCTCTCCCTCCTTTTTTAAAAAGTGGGGTTACATTAGCTACCCTCCAATCCTCAGGAACTACTCCAGAATCTAAGGAATTTTGAAAAATTATCACTAATGCATCCACTATTTCTGTGGCTACCTCCTTGAGTACTCTGGGATGCAGACTATCTGGCCCTGGGGATTTATCGGCCTTCAATCCGTTCAATTTACCCAACACCACCTCCCGGCTAACCTGGATTTCACTCAGTTCCTCCATCTTATTTGACCCCCGTTCCACTGCTATTTCCGGCAGATTATTTATGTCTTCCTTAGTGAAGACAGAACCAAAGTAGTTATTCAATTGGTCTGCCATGTCCTTGTTCCCCATGATCAATTCACCTGTTTCTGAATGTGTGATGTTTCAGGCTGAGGCCCTTCTTGAGACCCGAAACGTCACCATTCCTTCTCTCTAGAGATGCTGCCTGTCCCGCTGAGTTACTCCAGCTTTTTGTGCCTATCTTTGGTGTTTAAATGTGCACCATTGTGCAAAAACGTGCATTGGTTTAGCAGGATGCCGCCTGGATTAGAGGGTGAAGGCGACAAAGAGAAGTTGGCTAAACCTGGACTGTCCGCTCAAATATATCAGAGATTGAGGGGTGACCTGATAGAGGTATATAAAGATATGAGGCAGAGATAGAATGGATAGTCGGGATCAATAGATAATAGACAATAGGTGCAGGAGTAAGCCAGTCGGCCCTTCAAACCAGCACCGCCATTCAATGTCATCATGGCTGATCATCTCCAATCAGTACCCCGTTCCTGCCTTCTCCCCATATCCCCTGACTCCGCTATTTTTAAGAGCCCTATCTAGCTCTCTCTTGAAAGTATCCAGAGAACCTGCCTCCATTGCCCTCTGAGGCAGAGAATTCCACACTCACCACTCTCTGTGAGAAAATGTGTTTCCTCATCTCCGTTCTAAATGGCTTACTCCTTAATCTTAAACTGTGGCCCTGGTTCTGGACTCCCCCAACATCAGTTTCCTGCCTCAAGCGTGTCTAAACCCTTAACAATCTTATATGTTTGTAATCAGACACATACAGCCTTTTTGCCGACTGGAGAGCACGCAACAGAAAGCTTTTCACTGTACCTCGGTACACGTGACAATAAGCTAAACTGAACTAAATTAATAAAACAGAAGTGTGCACACTTTAACTCCCCCTCCCATTCCCTCACTAACCTTTCTGTCCTGGGCCTCCTCCATTGTCAGAGTGAGGCCCAGCGCAAATTGGAGGAACAGCTCCTCATATTTCGCTTGGGCAGCTTACACCCCAGCGGTACGAACATTGACTTCTCTAACTTCTAGTAACCTTTGCTTTCTCTCTCTCGCTCTCTATCTCCTCCCCCTTCCCAGTTCTCTGACCAGTCTGACTGTTCCCCCCCAGATTACATTTGATCTTGTGTTTAAGAAGGAACTGCAGATGCTGGAAAATCGAAGGTACACAAAAATGCTGGAGAAACTCAGCGGGTGCAGTATCATCTGTGGAGCCGCTGCACCCGCTGAGTTTCTCCAGCATTTTAGTGTACCTTACAGTTGATCTCTGTTTGCTTTATAACCATATAACAATTACAGCACGGAAACAGGCCCTCTCAGCCCTTCCAGTCCGTGCTGACCATTTATTTTCCCCTAGTCCCATCTACCTGCACTCAGACCATACCCCTCCATTCCCTTCCCGTCCATATACCTATCCACTTTACTTTTAAATGTTAAAATCGATCCTGCCTCCACCACTTCTGCTGGAAGATCATTCCACACAGCCACCACTCTCTGAGTAAAGAAGTTCCCCCTAAACTTCTGTCCCTTAATAGTAAGATTAAACGAGAACTTACCAGTTTGAAGTTTGATCTTTATTTTATGAGGAGTTGCGATGAGGGATTTCGTGAAGAACCCGCCAGCACGCATGCGCGACATACTTCAAAGCCGCGGTGTGGAATCACAGAAAAACCAAGCCAAGAAATGACTTGTTATAGTAAGATTAAAGAGACTCTAGTTACCAGTTGACTTTATGATCGAGGGTTGGGAGCGGAGGGCACGAAATCCCTCATCGCAACTCCTCATAAAATAAAGATCAAACTTCAAACTGGTAAGTTCTCGTTTAATCTTACTATTTCATTTCGGAGTCACGTGAGTGACTTCGTGAAGACTTCAAAGCTTCTGTGATTTCACGCCCTGGACAACGTCCATGCTATCACACACGCTACTGAAAAGGTGGACAGCAGTAATCAATTTCCGTCACTGTTTCTCTGAAAAATAATAATATTTATTAATAACAACAAGAAAGGACCCCTCACTGAGGGGGAACTGTATGTTCTCGGCCTGCATCCAACACGGCTCCTGCGAACATTCCAGGTACGGTGACGGGTTTATTGTAAAACCGTTGAAAAGTGGCTTCACTGGCCCATCCCGCTGTGGCAAGTATCTGGTCCATGGGCACCTCCATGGCCTTTGCCGCCGATGTTGATGCTGCCCTGGTGGAATGGGATTTAAAAACATCAGTGTCAATACCTGCTTTGTTCAAGACGATCCTGAGCCATCGGGATATCGTCTGCACCGTCACTCTATGGTGAGGTTTTTTATGACTGATGAACAGGTATTGCTCCATTCCCCTTATTTTCCTCGTCACTTTGATATAGTGGCGGATATGGGTGGCTATGCATAGCCTAGCATCAGCGGGGTATGCTGGAAACTCCAGCTGCAGCCATGTAAATCCAGGTCTATGCTGCTTGAGCAATTCATCAATGAAGAAAGTGACCCGTTCAGGGGTAGAGATCATTCTGTCGATCCTGGCCTTGTGAAGCGTTTGCACCCTTTGTGCTGAAGTAAGTGCCATCAACATCACCACCTTCAGGGTGAGTTTGTCCAATTCGAGCCCCGTCATGGGTGACCATGTTCTCAGCAGGGTCAGCACTTTGCCAATATCCCATGTGACGTTGTAACGGGGCCTCGGCGGGTTGGAATTAAATATCCCCCGCATAAGTTTGGAGACCAATTTATTGGATCCTACCTCAATATTGAGGTAGGACGAGAGCGCACTCCTGGCGCTATTGATGGCACTATAGCTGAGATGTTGATCATGGTGTAGCCCCGCAAGAAATTCCAGCACATCTGTGATGGAGACGGAGTCATATGCAACGTCCATGCGGCCACAATAGGATTCCCATTTCCTGATGTACGATAAGTACTGCCGTCTTGAGGACTCCCTGCATGATGCTCCCATGGTATCCATTGTCCTTGAAGATAGACCATACTGAAGTAGTGGCCTGTTCAGATCCTGCAAGCCAATAGATTCAAATGACTATGGCAGGGGTGTGGTTCCCCTGTGGCAGGGTTCGTCACCAATTGTGGGCAACCCTCCAAGAGGACCCATGGTTGACTTATCATTCCAAGGACCACCGGATACCATGATTGCGTAGGCCAGTCGGGTATAATGAGGATGCCCTTGGCAGCATCGAGCTGGATTTTCCGCAATACCCGACTGATGAGGCAGAATGGAGGAAAGGCATAGAAGAACCATTTCCCCCAGTCTAGCGAGAATGCGTCCATCGCCATTGCCCCAGGATCTGGCTCCCATGATACGTATGTTGGTACCTGATGGTTCAACCGTGACGCAAAAAGGTCAATATCCGGTTTACCAAATTTGGCTGTAATTTTGGTGAATATTTGGGGGTTCAACATCCACTCGATGTTGTCATTGAACTTCCGTGACCTGGTGTCCGCCACTGTATTGAGCTCACCTGGCAAGTAGGTAGCTGAGATCCAAATATTCCGTTGAATACACCAGAGCCAAATTGTGTTTGCCAATTCATTGCATGAAATTGACCTGGTACCGCCCATATGATTCAGATAAGCCACCGCAGTGGTATTGTCTATTTGGAGACGGACATGAGTGTTAGTCATGTTTGAACAATAGGCTCTTAGTCCGTGGAATGCTCCTAGCATCTCCAAATAGTTTATCCCTTGTGCTAACAACAAAGTAGCTTCACGTGAATCCCATCTACCTCCACAACTGTTATTGTTGTCCGTAGCTCCCCAGCCATGGGAGCTTGCATCTGTTTGCAAGTATACCATTGGACGAGGCACAATGATGGGTTTAAAAGAGTTATGGATATTGCCAATCCACCATAGTAACTCAAGTTTTGCCTTAACCGGCAATTGCATGGGTCTATCATAATGTCCAGCATTTAGTTTTAATGCTGTTATTTTTGACCTTTGTAAATTCTGATAGTGTAAAGGTCCATATTGAGCAGCTGGAAATACTGCTACAATTTTGCCAATTACCCTGGCAGTTAATCTGATAGACGGTATACTGGCGCAGACCAGGTTCTTGCATGCTTGAAACACATCACCAATTTTGTTAGTTGGGATGGTGGTGATCATGCGATTGGAGTCTATTGTGAACCCCAAGTAGTCCATGATCTGTGCGGGGAGGAACTTTGATTTGTCTGGATGGATTATAAACCCCATTTGTTGAAAAATTTCCACTGTGGCTGAAACCGCCAACTCTGCGGATTCCAGAGTGTGCCCAATTATCAGAATGTCATCCAAATAGGCCATGACCGTATGATTTTGTCTCCGCAGTGTAGATAACACTGGCTTGAGTAGTTTGGTGAACAGTCTGGGGGCTGTAGTAAGCCCATTGGGCAATGCTTTGTATTGCCAAAGCTGATCCATCCAGGTAAATTTCAAGAACTTCCTATGATGTTTCCGAATGGATACTGAATAGTATGCATCTTTTAAATCAATGCATGCCATGAAGCAGCCCTCCGAAATCAAAGATTTGGCTGTTTCAAATGTGTCCATTTTGAAATGGGTGTATTTTACAAAGGTATTCAAGTGAGTTAAATCTATAATGACCCGGCATCCACCGTCTTTTTTAGTTTTAGTAAATATATTAGACACAAATTCAACTGGTTCATGTGTGGTTCGTTCTATCACACCTTTGTCTTGTAAACTCAAGATTTCAGCATAGCCTTCTGCCAATTCTTTTTTGGAAAGTGCAAATTTGCGATTCGGCATATGCTGGGGTGGAGGCAATTGGCCATGAATAAACTCAATTTCATAACCCTGAATACTTTGCAAGATAAACTCATCTGAAGTGATGGTTTCCCAAGCCTCCTTAAATCCCCGTAATCTGCCCCCAATTCGTGAGGTTAGACATGCAAGTGCATGGAACCCAGACCCCCTTACCTTCATGGTTATCGGCGGTCCCTGGGATTTTTGGTGGGACGTGGAGGCGCTGGGTTTCGTGGTTGGTGCGGAATCCGCATCTTCCATGCTGGCCGCTGAGGGCCTAGTCCTAAAAAAGGCCTGGGCTGATGAGGCTGTTGATATTGAGGAGGTGCCGGAACGTAGGTCCTTGTTGGCCTATCGGTCTGACCTCGTGGCCTGAAGTAAGGTGTCTTCTTGGCCGAAGGTCTGGCCACAAAATGTGGTCTCATCAGACCTATGGTTTTCGCATGGTCATCGAGCTCTTTGACCTGCTTTGGGAGGTCTTCCCCGAACAGCTGTCTAGGTGGGGGGGTAGGAGGTGCTCTGCATAGTCCCGCAAATTTGGGATTTAAGGAAGGTTTGATAATGCTCTTCCGGAAAGCGTTGATCTCGTACTGCGTATTGCAGAGTAGAGCTAGAGCATCCTCCTGTTCGGTGCTTAGATCAACCCCATCTACCGACTTTGCAAAAGCGGTGATCCCAGACGTAAGCAGTTTTAAAATCCTCTGCAGTTTCACTTCCTGCGCTCTGATGCCCGGGCTGATATTACCCCAGATTGGCATGTTCACAATCGGCACGTGGAGTGAATTGCAGTTCCCTGGAGCCTTGTGTCTCTCCATGGCCTTCGCAAGGACCTCCTCCTGCAATTGATGGTTAGTAAGATAATCTATGGTTGCGGCCAGTTTGATGTTGAGGGGTAGTCCTGACGATACGGGTAACCCGAATTTGGCTGCCACATCCAGCAGATCTTCCTGAGGGACCTCAGGTGCTGCTGGGGCATGTACCAGGATATCCTCCTCATCTGGTCTTATGTTGTCCATAGATGGGGACGGGGATATATCCATGAGTCCCCTGGAGCTGTGTGTGTCCTGTTTCTGATTGAGTAGAACTTGCTCCAATATCCTCTCCATACGATCCAAGCGCCCTTCATCGGGCGGGTGTGGGAGGTAAGAGGCCTCGTGCCCGAAGGAACTCCTGAGGCTTCGATCATCAGTCCGTACCTCGTCGAGGTAATATCGGTACTGTGATGATGTGTCGCTACCAGCCGCCTCGGCGAAGCTGAGCGATTCCCGCGCGGACCTGCTCGAGCGCCTCCTCTTCGCTGAGCTGGACCCGGCTGCCTCAAAGGGCATGGGTGGGGAGAGGTCGGCACCTGACGCCGCAGCGTGGTGACCCGACGTCCGCACGGGCTTGCCGACTGTCCTAAATCTGGACCCAGACGGCGTACGGTCCCGACCTGCCCCCAGCGGGGGAAGCGGTGACCTAGGCGAGGCTCCACCCTTGTGACTCCTCCTGGTCCCCCTGGGTGGTGAGTCGACACTGGCCCTCCTTGGTCTGCCAGTGGACTCGGGCCTGCCTGATTCACCAGACCACTTCCTAGTGGCTCCTGGTGAGACCTCAACCCGCGAAGGGCTAGGTAGTGGAATTGTATCCCTGCCTCCTTCAAGAGGGCTCAGGGAGAAGGGCCGTGCATCAGCACGCGAATCCCTCTTGCTCGTCTCTGCGAACGACCCAGTGGGTGAGAGAGAGATGGAGTCAGGATGCACCTGCTCCGGCGCTGTACCGACTGATTGTTCTGCAGGTACCCCGCTAGGGCATAGCTGCGTCGGTAAACCGGGTCCTGTGAATACAGGGCTCCCCGGCTTGCGCGCCTTTTTCCCGGCCCGTCCTCCTGCCGTGGAGGGGGGCTCCGGGTTGGGTTGCCGACAACTCCTTGCAGAAGTTTTACGGCCTTTACTTTTCCTACTGTCCATGTCTCTGTGGAAGAAAACACAATTATTCACACAGAACAACCAACTCAAGGTTGTTAGTACTTACCTGAGTGGCCCTTATGAAGGGCTGGTGATGAGCCGCGCTCCTCTCCAGCCGTCGACTGCAATGCGAGCGACGATATGTCGCGCATGCGTGCTGGCGGGTTCTTCACGAAGTCACTCACGTGACTCCGAAATGAAATTCTCATGTCATGCCCTCTTGTTTGAATCTTCCCTACCTTCCCAGAGCTTACAATGTACCTATGCTACACGTTCCTCGGGCTGCATCTCGTTTGGTGTCTCGTTTTCACACCTTCCCCTTCCTTATCTCCCTCTCCCCGTCTCTCAGTCTGAAGAAGGGTCTCGGACCCGAAACGTCACCCACTCCTTCTCTCCAGAGATGCTGCCTGCCTGTCCCGCTGAGTTACTCCAGCATTTTGTGCCTATCTTCGGGAATGAAACAGAAATGTTTTTTAATGACAACCTTGACATCCTGTGGTCAAAATTAAGCGCCTCTCTTCACAGAACAATATATAATCTCACCAAACTTTGCCTTGTGGCGATATCACAAAGTGTAAGAAATTCACAACCCCACAGAACACAATCCTAGCCTGTCACCACTCCCTCGCCTGTATCCACCTATCACTTACCAGGATATATTCCCCCTCCCCTTCACCACAACAATCAGTCTGAACAAGGGTACCGACCCGAAACGTCCCCTGTCCATGTCCTCCAGAGATGCTGAATGACTCCAGCACTTTTGCACTGCTCCTTCCAAGATTCCAGCACCTGCAGTTCCTCGAGTCCCCAACACCTATCGTGACAAGCACGCACACGCACAAACCGGGCCACGGAATGTACAAACCATGCCGTCCTTTTTCCTGATCTTGTTGGCGAATTTCGGCAGGGTGCTGGAGAGAGCAGCAAGCTGCCTGAACATGATGGTGTGCAAGTAGATTGGTGAACGCCCCATTGTGACATCCTTCCCAAAGCTAAATGATGTCAGCTGATTCACAATAACAATTTGTTAAGTCATTTGGCCGTTAGTCTCACTCTGCTTTCCTGTTACACGGTTTCTCCGTGTCATCGGTTTTGGAACCATCTCGCAGGTTAAAGTACGATGTGACGGGAGGCAGTGGACATGCAGCGTCTCTGGACCAAAGGAGTGGGTGACATTTATGGTCAGAACCCTTCTTCAGACCCACGCCTGCAGTTCCTTCCCACACTGCTTTTGCAGTTACAGCTCCTAGACTGCATCCCTCTTCCCATCAGAACTGCCCCCTCCATCGACTCTTAAGTCGAGATTTAAAACTCATCTCTACTCTCAAGCCTTTCTTGACATCCTCTGACAGAGGGCTATATGTATGTATTTAAGGGTGCAGATATTTGGAACGGTACATTGCTTCATTATCACCGTGTGTACCAATGTACAGTGAAATTATTTTATTTTACTTTACATGTGGGAGTTGCTTGGGGTGCATTAGACTTTGGAGACACATTGCGGAAAACAGGACCTTCAGCCCACCTAGTCTGCGCCGACCAGGGATCCCCTCACACTAGCACTATCCCACACAATTTCACCAAAGCCAATTAACCCTACAAACCTGTACATCCTTGATCATAGTGAATGACAGTGCAGGCTCAAAGGGCCAAATGGCCTACTCCTGCACCTATTTTCCATGTTTCTATGTGAGAGAAATCCAGTGCATCCGGAGAAAACCCACATGGTCACAGGGAGAACGTACAAACTCCGTACAGACAGCAGCCGCAATCAGGATCAAACCTGGGTCTCTGGCGATGTGAGGGTGGAACTCTACCGCTGTGTCACTGTGCTGCCCCATATGCTCTTTATAATATAGATATTAATAAGTCTTTGGCTTCTCTTTAAACCTACTAGCCAGTTACATTTCATGGCCACACTGGCCCTTCTGATTCTCGTCTGGAATTCTTTCATGCCTGGTTTATTCTACAAGGCCATCTCTCATTTCATCTCTTACATTTGTTTCATTTTTCTTGTGTGCTAATTAGTTAAAACTGGCATCAGCCGATCGTAACATTTGCTGCGAGACGGTTATCTGGATATTTTCTGGCTCCATCTGTGGAAGTGCCAGGTTGGATGTAAATTTGAAGAATATGTATAGATACAAATTGGCTGGAAATACAAGAGCATTTCTATGTCAGCAAATTAATCTAGGGAGGGGTTGCAAGTGGGAAGTCTTTCACTAAATAAACCAGTGACGTTTTTGTTTTTCCATTCATCTTACACGAGCAACTCAAAATAGAAGATATTTCAGCCTAGGGTACACAAAAGGCTGGAGAAACTCAGCGGGTGCAGCAGCATCTAAGGAGCGAAGGAGATAGGCGACGTTTCGGGTCGAGACCCTTCTTCCTTACAAGTCAAAAGAGATGTTATTGAGGGTAAGGACCAACTCCGCTAGGCCGAGGAGGGTGTCAGTGGACGGGTATGGGTTGCTCCTCTGGTCGAGGAAGAACCAGAGGGCTTTGAGACCATCCTGGTGGGGGATGGAGGTGTAGAGTGACTGGACGTCCATGGTGAAGATGAGAGGATGGGGGCCTGGAGAATGGAGTGCGCGGAGCCGACGGAGAATGTCTGAGGTGTCTTGAACATAGGTGGGGAGGGATTTAACAAAGGGGGATAGGATGGAGTCAAGGTATGTGGAAATGTGTTAAAGAAGGAACTGCAGATGCTGGAGAATCGAGGGTACACAAAAGGCTGGAGAAACTCAGCGGGTGCAGCAGCATCTAAGGAGCGAAGGAGATAGGCGACGTTTCGGGTCGAGACCCTTCTATGTGGAAATGTGTTTGGTGGGGCACGAACAGGCCTTTTCAGCCTGTTTAGTGTATACGTTTGTGCATTAATATATATACACACACACATATATATATCCACACATATTATATATATCCGTACACATCCACACATATATAAATATATATACATATACACATACACACATGGACAGGGCAGGGCAGCATACTGGGGTGCAGTAGAGCTGCTGCCTTACAGCATCAGAGACCCGGATTCCATCCAGACTACGGGTGCTGTCTGTATGGAGTTGGTACATTTTCCTGTGGGGTTTCTCCCATTGCTCTTTCTTCCCACACTCCAAAGGCGTACAGGATTGTAGATTAATCGACTTCAATAAAATTGTAAAATTGTGTGTGTGCGTATGAAAGTGCTCATGCATGGGGATTGGCAGTCGGCACGGACTCGGTGGGCAAAAAGGCCCGTTTCCACACAGCATCTCCAAACTAAACAAATATATACACACACACACACGCGCGCATGTGTCTAATTTTTTTTCATTTATTATATTGGTTAGTGTATTATGTTTCATATATTCTGTTGTGCAGATGCAAATAAGAATTTCATTGTTCTGTTTGGGATGGATGACAATAAAACGCACTTGCATCTTGCTCAGTAAAATGCCATCGGATAAGCACGGAATAGCTTCCCACTCTGCACCAGCTGACCTGTGTAGTCACGTTGATGCAGTAGGACTGGAAAATCTCCACAGCCGCAACTATCTGGAGAACTCAGCAGGAAGTTAGTGTCACAAATCCAACCCAAAATATTTTGGAAGAGTTTTATGCAAATCTAGAAATACGAGGTAATTTGTTTCTTTGTTAGACACGACATGCCGGAGTAACCCAGCGGGTCAGGCAGCATCGCTGGAGAAATGGTACAGGTGACATTACGGGTTAAGATCCATCTTCAAGTATTAGAAACTTTAAAAAACAGACAAAAGCAGATTCTTGTTCCATTTTTAAGGCAGAGATAATCAGTCGCCGGTGGTGGACCTGTACTAAATGTCAAATTCATAGAAACATAGAAAATAGGCAGAGGAGGAGGCCATTCGGCCCTTCAAGCCTTCTCCCCATATCCCTTGACTCCACTAGCCCCTAGAGCTCTATCTAACTCTCTTAAATCCGTCCAGTGATTTGGCCTCCACTGCCCTCTGTGGCAGGGAATTCACAACTCTCTGGGTGAAAACATTTTTTCTCATCTCAGTCTTAAATGGCCTCCCCTTTATTGTAAGACTGTGTCCCCTGGTTCTGGACACGCCCAACAGTGGGAACATTTTTCCTGCATCTAGCTTGTCCAGTCCTTTTACAATTTTACATGTTTCTATAAGATTCCCCCTCATCCTTCTAAACTCCAGTGAATACAAGCCTGGTCTTTTCAATTTTTCACCTTCCAAAAGACAAGTTAAAAGTTCATTTATTAGCCCATGAGCTTACTTATTATGGGCAACACAGTGGTACAGCAGTAGAGTTGCTACCTACCTTACAGCGCCAGAGACCCAGGTTCGTTCCCAAATATGACTGCTTTTCTGTATGGAGTTTGTATGTTCTCCCCGTGACCGCGTGGGTTTTCTCCGAGATCTTCGGTTTCTTCCCACACTCCGAAGACATGTAGGTTTGTTGGCTGATTAGCTTGGTATAAATGTAAATTGTCCCTTGTGTGTGTGGGTCAGTGTTAATGTGCAGGGATAGCTGGTCGGCACGGACTCGGTGGGCCGAAGGGCCAGTTTCCGTGCTGTATCGCTAAACTATACGAAGCTCAGTTCACAATTTCTTACATCTGGGAGCATGAATGACAGGATCCAGAGGCTCAGACCAAATACATAAAAGTTGACTTCAAGTGAAGCAGATTTTTAGGCTGTTCTATAATTAAAGTAACCAAGTCAAGGAGATGTTTAAAAAGCTAGTCAGTCTGACATTTGCATCATCATCCATCTGAAGAATAGCTGCACTCTCCATGCTGTGGTGAGATTGTACATACCTTTAGTGTACAATTTATTGTCATTATGACCACTGCCATGCTGAATTAAGACAACAAGAAGTATCAAGGCTTGTGGTGTAAAGCTCCCAAGACATACAGAGAGAAACTGAACACCATTTTAAGAGTAGGATTCAAAGGATTATCCTGGAGCACAAGTTTGGAGAACAATTTACAGACCATATAACCATTACAGCACGGAAACAGGCCTTCTCGGCCCTTCCAGTCCGTGCCGACCATTTATTTTCCCCTAGTCCCATCTACCTGCACTCAGACCATACCCCTCCATTCCCTTCCCGTCCATATACCTATCCACTTTACTTTTAAATGTTAAAATCGATCCTGCCTCCACCACTTCTGCTGGAAGATCATTCCACACAGCCACCACTCTCTGAGTAAAGAAGTTCCCCCTCATGTTACCCCTAAACTTCTGTCCCTTAATTCTCATGTCATGCCCTCTTGTTTGAATCTTCCCTACCCTCAATGGGAAAAGCTTATCCACGTCAACTCTGTCTATCCCTTTCATCATTTTAAAGACCTCAATCAAGTCCCCCCTCAACCTTCTGCGCTCCAAAGAATAAAGACCTAACTTGTTCAACCTTTCTCTGTAACTTAGTTGCTGGAACCCAGGCAACATTCTAGTAAATCTCGATGTTTGTGTGACCTCATGCCTCGATGTTTGACCACCAAAGATCAGTCGATCACTGGACATGCCCAGGAGGACAGAATGATCAGGACCAGTATCCCAAAGTGGTATAGAACTGGCAGAGAGTAGCCACAGAAGGACTGGGATTACGGGAGTGATTTAAGAAAGAGGAAGAATGCTTTAAACCAAGGAATTGCTCAACACAGAGTGATGCAATTGAGACAGTAATGCAAATGCATTGGGACTTTATGGGGAAGATTGCAAAAATATCTTCAGGCTGTTTCATGGCCAAAGGGCACCAAGGTGGTGCGGTGAAGGTGTTGCTGCCTTGCAGCGCCAGAGACCCAGGTTCTATCCTGACTACTGGTGCCATCTGTGCAGAGTTTGTACGTTCTCCCTATGGCAGCGTGGGTTTTCTCCGGGTGCTCCGGTTTTCTCCCACACTCCAAAGACGTGCAGGTTTGTAGGCGAATTGACTCCGGTAAAAATTGTATATTGTCCCTAGCGTGTAGGATAGTGTTAAGTGTACGGGGATCGCTGGTCAGCGTAGACTGGATGGGCCAAAGGGCCTGCTTCTCATTTATTTCAAGAGGGCTAGAATACAAAAACAGGGATGTAATACGAAGGCTCTATAAGGCGCTGGTCAGGCGGCATTTGGAGAACTGTGAGCAATTCTGGGCCACATATCCGAGGATGTGCTGACCCTGGAGAGGGTCCATTGGACGTGTACAAAAATGATCTGAGGAATGAGTGGGTTAACATATGATGATCATTTGACTGCACTGGGCCTGTACTTGCTGGAGTTCAGAAGTTGAGCAGGACCTCATTGAAGTTTACCGATTAGTGAAAGGCTTGGATAGAGTGGATGAGGAGAGGATGTTTCTACTAGTGGGAGGGTCAAGGTCTAGAGGCCACAGCCTCAGAATTAAAGGATATTCCCTATGGAAAGTGAGGAGGAATTTATTTAGTCAGAGGGCGGTGAATCTGTGGAATTCTTTGCCACAGAAGGCTGTGGAGGCCAAGTCAGTGGATACATTTAAGGCGGAGATAAACAGAGGTTCAGGAAAATATGATCCCAAGGAGTGAAGCTGGTCAGTTTAACACATGGAAAAAGGACCTGCCAACTGTCCAGATTGTTTGCCCAATACAAGCACTGGTTTTGAAATGCAAAAGGTGGCAATAGTGTCACAGATGGTCGATTGAAGTAGTTCTTAAAACAGTTATGAGAAATTCTGAACATTTATTTAAGCAATATCATACAAAGCAATAGATAGTTTATGCAATTACAAAGTTCAGATTACACTGTCCTTTTGTAAATTCAAAAAAATCGTCAAATGCTGCAATTAGTGAGTGGAGACTCATGTTAGTGAGGTAGTCATTTGTGATTCAGGTATTATTAATCCAACAGTTCAAATTGAAAACCTTGACAACATGGAAAGACCACTTGTTCATGAAGCCAATGCTATTGTATGTCCATCCCTGACAACATCGCACACAAGAGCAGTACACAGACCCAATGTGTAGGAAGGAACCGCAGATGCTGGTTTTCACCGAAGATAGGACACAAAATGCTGGAGTACCTCAGCGGGACAGGCAGCATCTCTGGATAGAACCTCTAGATCCTTCTAACCAGAGATGCGGCCTGTTCCGCTGAGTTACTCCAGCATTTCGTGTCTATCTTCAGTACAGCGACCCACCCTATCCTGCAGTCAAAGGCCTTTTGTGCAGCAGCAGTCTTGAGAACTGGAGATAGACAGGTCAGATCAGGATGTTCAGGAAACAATAAAATCACTATTCTTTTTCTTAAGCACATCAGTTCCTTTTTACAATCCACAGAACATAAAATAATGAATGGCAAACCAACGACTATGATGAATGAATGGCTGCAGGATAGTGGCATCTTATTATCCAACGGCAGAAAGCAAGCCTGCAAGTAAAACCCCACTGACCGGTTAGGTTGAGACCTCAAGAGTAACAAGACTTGCATGATTCATTCGGTACTAAATTTGGCTTTGGTCTTCAGTGTACTCTCCTCCACTAAACACGAGTGCAATACCAGTCTGTTTACAACAAGTCCATAATGTTTTAGAAGATAACCTTCAAGTCCACCACACATGTTTCTGGTCTCCTGACGGCCAGTAGCGAATGGCAACATCTCTGGCCCTCGCGGCTTCATTGAGGGATTCCGCTGGGGCTGAATGATATCAAATCCTGGAGGGCGGCTCCAAATGGGCGAACGAGCTGGTCCTCTGCACATGCTCCAAATGGGCTCATGTAATTGTCGTCCTTCTGCTTAAAAACACAAGAGCCGCTAAACTTGAACATGCTTTCAGGACCCAAACATAAAACTAGGTTCCAAAATAAATCCAGCTGAAAAGTTAAACGCACAGGCATTTGTAGTGGAAACCTCTTTGTAACTTACCAGATAGTGAAAGGCTTGGACAGAGTGGATGTGAAGAGGATGTTGACTAGTGGGAGAGTCCTAGACCAATTTTACCAATTCACCTCCGGGGATGAATAAAGTTCTATCGTATCGTATAGGTCATAGGCTCGGAATCAAATGACATTCTTTTAGGAAGGAGATGAGGAGGAATTTCTATCGTCAGAGGGTGGTGAATCTGTGGAATTCTTTGCTACAGAAGGCTGTGGAGGCCAAATCAATAGATGTTTACGGCAGAGATAGATTCTTGATTAGTACCGGTGTCAGGGTTTATGGGGAGAAAGCAGGAGAATGGGGTTAGGAGAGAGAGAGAGAGAGAGAGAGAGAGAGAGAGAGAGATAGATCAGCCATGAGAGGGGATCTTATAGAAACTTACAAAATTCTTAAGGGATTGGACAGGCTAGATGCAGGAAGATTGTTCCTGATGTTGGGGAGGTCCAGGACAAGGGGTCACAGCTTAAGGATAAGGGGGAAATCCTTTAGGACCGAGATGAGAAGGACTTTTTTCACACAGAGAGTGGTGGGTCTCTGGAACTCTCTGCCACAGAGGGTAGTTGAGGCCAGTTCATTGGCTATATTTAAGAGGGAGTTAGATGTGGCCCTTGTGGCTAAGGGGATCAGAGGGTATGGAGAGAAAGCAGGTACGGGATACTGAGTTGGATGATCAGCCATGTTCATATTGAATGGCGGTGCAGGCTCGAAGGGCCGAATGGCCTACTCCTGCACCTAATTTCTATGTTTCTATGATTGAATGGCCCAATTCTGCTCCTATCACTTACGACCTTATGAAATCTGTGCAGCCACCAACGACAAAGCCAATACATCAGCGTTCATACTGGGACCAAGTCTGGTCTGTGTACAAGCTCTAATCTCCCCCCTCAATGGTTACAATCAGTCACACATGCTAATCAGATTCCAACTGTAAAACAATTGAGCGACATCAGGTCGAAGAGAACACAAAACAATAGCTGGTAGACAAAAGTGCTGGAGAAGCTCAGCGGGTGCAGCAGCAGCTATGGAGCGAAGGAAATGGGCAACGTTTCTGGCCGAAACCTTGAAGGAAATAGGCAACGTTTCGGGACGAAACCCGGAAGGGTTTCGGCCCAAAACGTTGCCTATTTCCTTCGCTCCATAGATGCTGCTGCACCCGCTGAGCTTCTCCAGCACTTTTGTTGACCTTCAATTTTCCAGCATCTGCAGTTCCTTCTTAAACAAAACATTAGCTGGACCCCAAGGCTAGGGAGGGAAAGACAGATGGTTTGAACATCTGACTGTTACTTAACACTTTCAAATTCAGTAGCGAATCTCAATGCTAAGATGCAGTTCAAAAAAGTTCACTGCAACAAAAATATTTCCCAAGTTATTTACTACATCCACTTCCTGATTGCATTTACACGCTTCTATTTAAAGCGCTCTCTAGAGGCAAATGGATTGCAGAAGTTAAGGAGGTTACGGCGAAAGGTGGTTTACAAAGTGGGACGGAGACAAGAGAATGCAGATGCTGCAATCTCAGACAGTACAAAGTGCTGGAGAAACACAGGAGGTCAGGCAGTATTCGGGGAAGGTATGAACAGGTAACGTTGCGGGCTGGGTTCCTCCATTAGGTCCCAACCCCAAAACATCACCTGTGCATTTCCTCCCCAGATGCTGCCTGACCCGCTGAGTTCCTCTAGCATTGGTGTACGCAGGGGGTTGTTCAGGACAGAGTAGAAATAAGAATAGCACTTGATCCCCGAGCCCGTTGCACAATTTGGTTACGTTACGGCCAATTTGTCTCTCATCGCATCTGGCCATCTTGGTTTCATAACCCTGGAAAGTCACAACTTGTTATAACCACAGCGTGAAAAATACAGCTGAAAATAATAATAATAATTTTTAAAGACATGGTCTCCTTTTATTGATTCAATACAAGTATAGTATGGCGCAACACAAGCCTGGAAATAAACCGATTCAAGAACTGGGTGATGGGTGTGGTGATATATGAAGCAGGTATATCTAGGTATGTTACAAAACCTACCTTTAACGGCGCTGCAGTTCTGCCACTGCCTGCGTGCGCGACTTTGGTGCCTTTGAGGGGGGGGGGGGCGGGTTTAAAATGCGATTTTTCTTCAGACTATTCAAATCAATTTTGAACAGGCTTTTTAGTTGCTGAAGAAAAATCGGTTCGACTGCCGTTTTATTAAGTTTATTAAAATTAGCGCTGGAAAAAGTAAAAGCATGATTAAATTAAAAATCATCTTTTAATGCCGTCAACGGGACGGATCTTACGTAGGGGACAAAAGAAGGTACACTGTTTATTTTTACATAAAATCTTGCTTCTTAGGAAGCCCATAATCTAAATTTCATGTTGTGAAAAGGTGACTAAAAAAAAAAAAACGAACCAGCAGTATTTTTCCTGCCGACGGGGTTAAATTCACCGCAAACTGCAACGTTCCAATCCATCGCTTTCCACAAAAACCCACTCGCAAGCTGATTTAAATGGCCATTAATTTACGGGAATTAAACACTAAATTCCTTCAATTTGTCCTATAAATTCATGACAATGAGATTTAAAAATCATGTTATATTGCGAATTATTGTGTGAATGTTATTTGGACACTTGGGTTTCTTTTTTTAAATGTTAACCTTTTCTTAAGAAATGGATAGATGTTTAGATCTAGTAATTGAATTTTGTAATTAGCTACAATTAGGTAACTAACTAATCATATGCTTTAATTTCACGTCATCCAAGTAAGATTGTTTCATATTTGTTTCAGAATGCTTCAATCTATAATAACTGAAAATTTCATTCAGTTCTCTTAATTTTTAAGAAAGTTATGGGCTTTTGACTGTCCTCGATCACAACTTTTGTGTTAAGTCAATGGAAAAGCAATGGGGAACAAGATGCTAATTTCCGAATATGAAAATGGCCATAACTTTTTTAATACTGAAGATATGAAAGTGAATTAGGTGTCAAATTAAACTTATTTTTATGCTTTATCTGATGGGATAAAATGCAGATTTTTTTAAATCTCAACATTTTGTAACATTGCTAGTATATCCACACATAAGGGCCCCTTTTTTCCCTTTATTTTTCTTTTCTCTTTTCTTTTCTTTCTTTCTTCATTATTTTATGGGCTTTTGTCTTTATTTTTCTATAGTCTATCACTTGTTCAACCCTGGACTGCACATCTGGTAGTCTAGGGGTTTACACATCACTACTTCCTCCTTCACTTTCCTTTTATCGTTCTTTCTCTCTTGCTCTACCTCTTTCTTGATAAATTTAAAATAGAAGTTGTACACGAAATGTATTTTGTCATACGCCGCGGTTTATACTACTGTACATTGCTTCCATTAAAACATAAATTAAAAAAAAAGAATAATAATAACAATGGCCACATTTTCAAACCGGATAGGGGAGAGGCCTGAAAATCAAGTCGCCCGCTGAACATCAAGGATACGAGCAGAGACAATTGCATATAGAATTAGTAATTATGGAAGCTGTTCTCTCCTTACCATTTTATGGACAGCAGTTGCTTTGGCCAACACATCACCCACAGAATTTGAACAAGGAGTAGTTTGAACAAGTGTGGTGGGAAGGGAATTGAGAGTCAGCAGACCTGGGGGAGGAAGCAAATGTAAATCAGAACAATCTGAACAGCAAAGAAAATATTTCAATCCCAAGTCACCAGCTAATAGTTAAAATAGTTTCAATCCACTTTAGACACACAACACTATTTTAAAAGGTTTAAGAAAGAACTGCAGATGCTAGAAAACAAAAAAAAGATAGACAAAAATGCTGGAGAAACTCAGCGGGTGAGGCAGCATCTATGGAGCGGAGGAATAGGTGACGTTTCAGGGTCGAGACCCGGAACGTCACCTATTCCTTCGCTCCACAGATGGGTCTAGACCTGAAACGTCACCTATTCCTTCGTTCCATAGATGCTGCCTCACCCGCTGAATTTCCAGAAGAGTCTCGACCCGAAACGTCACCTATTCCTTCGCTCCACAGATGGGTCTCGACCTGAAACGTCACCTATCCCTTTGTTCCACAGATGCTGCCTCACCCGCTGAGTTTCTCCAGCATTTTTGTCTATTTTAAAAGGCAGCAGAGCTTTCTGCCTGTTACATTTAGTGACATCTGGTGGCTAGTCAAAGCAGGAACCTAAGATGTGTAACCAGTATTCTAAAATTATATTAAAGGGAGGGGAGAGAGAATCCCTTTGTTTATCATCTTGGTCAGTTCACTTGACACAAAGCACTTCTGGTTGAAGAGCACCCCTGAAGTTGAGGCCCCAGATGCCCAATATATTAGTCATAATTCATGTTCTCGGGGCAGAAATAATGAGGCCATACAGCCCATCAAGTCCACTCTCCCATTCGGTTTACACCAGCATCTGCAGTCCCTTCCAACACATAAAGTCTACTCTGCCATTTAATCATGGCTGATCTATTTTTCACTCCCAACCCCTTTCTCCCCATGACTCCTGACATCATTAGTAATCAAGAACCTGTCAATCTCCGTCATAGAAATATCCATTGACTTGACCTTCCCAACAGTCTGTGGCAATGAATTCAAGGTCTCAAGGTCAGTTTATTGTCACATTCTGACTAAAGAAATTCCTCCTCATCTTTCTAAAGGCATGTCCTTGTATTCTGAGTGTCAGATTGTTAAAATAGTTTCAATCCACCTTAGACGAACACCACTGTTTTAAAAGGTAGCAGGTTTCTGCCTGTTACATTGAGCGCCATCTAGTGGCTCGTCAAAGCAGGAATCGGAGATGTGTAGCCAGTATTCCAAAATTATATTAAAGGGAGGGCCATATGTGGCCGCTGGTCCGAGACTCTCCCAATAGTGGAAACATCTATTGATGACAATAGGTGCAGGAGGCGGCCATTCGAGCCATTCAATGTGATCCTGGCTGATCATCCCCAATCAGTACCCCGCTCTCCCCCCCCCCCCCCCCCTCCTCCCCACATCCGCTCTATCCAGGCCTTTCACGATTCCATAAGTCCCAATGAGGTCCCCCCACTCATCCTTCTAAACTTCAGCAAGTTCAGGCAGAGTGCCGTCAACCTCTTATAATTCAGCATCTGATTTTTTCAGTAAAAGACAAAGCACTGGAGTATCTGAGCAGGTCAGGCAGCAACTCTGGAGAATCCTCTTCAGACTGATTGTGGTGGAGGAGAGGAGGGGGCATGACAAAGCTTGACAGGTGATACATGGATACAGGTTGGGAAGGGTGGGGGGGGGGGGGTGTTTGACAGGTAGATTATTGGACAAAGGGCAAAGACAATGAGACAAAATGCGAGATAAGAGGTGAAAATTGTTAAGCTAGAGGAAGGAATGCAGGTGAATGTAAGTGCCTTTGACTTGTGCAGACTTTTTTTTTAAATTTGAGGGTTGGCAACTGGTTCACTCATTAGTCTGGAGTGCAAGTCAGAGGTTTCAGAGTGCATGTGTGATTATTGGTGGCAATTTCTGGGTCAAATTAAAATGGAATTGTGTGGCAATCTGTGCCTGCCACAAGGTTTGCCGCATCTGATATTCATATGTCACTGCATAAATCAAGGTGTTACATGCACTAACAAAATTCAATGTACCTGAATGACTGGTCAATTGCAACTCCCCCAGCGAAGTCGTGTGGGCGCTAGTCGAAGGTTGCTCACACACAGGACTCGTCATTTCCACATCTTGCACTGAAGATTGCGTTTCTTCTGGTAGCTCAATGTCACCTGTCGAGCTTTCTTGGGGGCAACTAGACTTGACACCATTATGGAATGAAGACTGCATTGCTTCGGGCTGGTCGAGAGCACTCAAACTGGGCTGGAGATACCGCTCAAAATCTAACTGGGGAAATGATAAAAGTGTTAAACTACTCTTGCAGATAATATACCCAGCCCTAAACAAATCAACACCCAACAACAAGGGCAAATAGTCACATCATAACCCCTCCTTCCACTATCACCCTCTTACTCTTGGCTCAAAGCTTCAGATGTGTTACTTACTCAGGGCAGAATTTAGCAGAGAATCAAGTTGAAAACTGGATATCTATAATCTGCATGCCTATTTCTCAGATTCATTGGGGATATGGTCACTAATGCAGGTGTCTGCCACTTGAAAAGAACATATTTAGAAATCGCCAGACATTTAATTTTTACGAGTTCACTTTCACTTTGGTCCATCAACCTAGCTCAGTGACAATCAAGAGTGGAAACGGCTGACCATCCAGCGAACACCTCTAAAATGCCATTGTTACATTCCGTACCATGTTGGCTATTCTTTCAAATAGCTTAAAGAAGTTAACGTACAAGATTTAATCCAAAAAAGCTATGGTTTCATTTTCAATTTTCAGGTTGACTGTCCCAGTATATCAAGTACGCTAAAGCAATAGTGATGCTCACCCACTTAAAAGCAAAGATCCTATAGCGAGCAAGATGGTCCACTTGATGAAAAAGACATAGTACGGTCATGGGCAGATTCATGGGTAATTTGAGGCCCCATTTCCGTAACCAGCTTCCGTCTCCGCACCAAAGATCCCGTAGGATAATAGTGTGGAGACGGAAGCCGGTTACGGAAACATCCTCGTAAAAACAAAAGTTAATTGGTAAAATCCTTCTCCACATTTTCAGAATTGTAATTTATTAACACAGACTATTCCCCCGTTGATTACACTGCGAGTCGGGTCCGGTTACGGAAATGGATGAAAATAAGGCCCACGTTCCGCACCGTTGCGTACTACACGTCAGCCCATTGCATTTAGCAGGAGTGGTCTATCTTGCTCCGCTATAGGATCTTTGCTTAAAAGCACGACTGCCAATAATCAATGGCACAGGATTATTAAAGTAACACCAAGTATATTGTTATGTGATGAAATGTAATCTTACCTGTTTTGTGCTCTCTCCAGAACAAGTACTTTGCTGTGCAGTGCTAAATAGAAGAAATCTCAGTTAGAAAACTAAGGTTCACGCACACAACCACTAAAGTGCAAGCCAAGCAAATGGAAGCTTTCCCACAAACTAATTTTCAATGTTTTCTAAAGTACAGATTACAAATGTTTGCAAAAGTACGGTCTTCAAAAAACCCCCATAATTAACCAAAGTTGGAAGCACAACCATTTCATAGAGTTTTATTTGCCACAAAACATGCTTTTTTTAAAAATAGAAGCCACAGGGAACGATTACAACTTTAAGCATTGGGTTGATTGTGGAATTCATGACCGTGTAACTGAGTCAAAGTATTTTTGTTATTGGCTAAACTAGCATATTATCCAATTTTTTTAAAACTTGGGACAAGTCCAAGTTGCCCATTCATTTCCCCCAAGTGTACAGGGATGCAAGACCCCATTCACTGCCGTGTTCCCTATAAAAAGTGGCCATAGCTCTGTCTTTTTTAGTCCAACTTTGATGGACACTCGGACCAACAGCTACAAGAAAATCTACATAGAGTATACATCATGGAAACAGGCCATTTGGTCCAACGTACATGCTAACCACGTTGTCATCCCTGGTTAGTCCCATTTGACTACTCTAAAGCATTCCTCTCTTTTTTCTTTCCTTTCTGTTCAAATGTCCTTTGAAAGTCGTAGTTGAATCTGCTTCCACAACTTCCTCTGAAATTGCAGATATGGACAACCCTTCGTGGAAAAGGTTGCCCTCTTAAATCTCTCACCTCAAGCCTATGCTCTCTAGTTTTAGAATCTGCTACCCTGGAGGGGGAGAGGATTAGAGAAAGCATGGCCATACCCTGGTCTGAATCACCATGGCCACCTTGCTATCCTTTTACTCTCAACATATCTGTAAAATCTTAGGATTTTCAGATGGAATGCCAGATCTACTGGAGTATAATGATGGACGGGAGTATAATCATCAACATGATGTTCACTAGATTCTGACTGCCCAAATCTGGCAAGTGCCTTCTTTTTCCAGATCAGGATCTTAATACAAACTCAGCACATTAGAGTAACCACGATTTTACATTTGAAAATGTATCACCTTCACAAAAAACAAAATTAATCTTAGGACCTATTGCTATTCAGAGTTGCACACAACTCAAACATACCCTTTGTTGCCTCCATTCAATTCCACAGTTTGTTGCTTTTGCTTGCCCCATGATACGGGGTCCTGGCTTACCAAACTGAAGAGAATTGGTATTAGCAACAGACTACCACCTATCACAATCAGCTTTCAATGGACAACCGTTATGTCTACTATGTTCTGTTGTGCTGAAGCAAAGCAAGAATTTCATTGTCCTATCAAGGACACATGACAATAAACTCTCTTGACTCTCTACTTGATGTCAAACGTTTCCCTAAAATAATGTCAAAAGTTACAAAATCATGAAATCTGACAACTATTCTACCATGCTGCACAGCAGACAAGATTATGGCTTGGAAGAATATCCAATTAGCATTACTCTAGAATAGGACAGAAGTAAACCCGCATCAACATGGTAGGCATTTATTTTTTAAAAAAGCAGCAAGCTGCAAACTCACCCCTCTCCATCCATGGAACTAATGAGGTTTGTCATGACACGTGATTCTGTCTTTGTCACGTTATTAAAGCTTGCACAAGTCTGCTGGATTGGAGTCTTTGTCACATACGGCACAGGAGATGCAGGAATCGCTGAATGGACACTCAACCTGGTGGCACTGCATTGGCCTTTTGATCTTTGCCTTGGTGGACATGCTTGAGGAGTCACTGGTAAAACATTACAATTTCAAAGTTAATTGTCACTTCAAAGTTCATGTAAATTCATGCTATCAAACTTGCTGCCCATGCACCACTAAAAGCATAGCATTTAATCTCTAATTTGCAAACAATCTAAATAATTGCAAGATCCTATCTTCAACACGTCAGCGTTAATTTGACCAGCACGGAATTTCCTGTTCTCACAGCATTTGGAATGCCTAAAGGTACCTTTTGGCAGTCAACATCTTTAAACATCGGTCTATGCTGGCAGTTCCCAGTCACATCATTTGAGTGAGGAGGGTAGACAAGAGAGTGGAGAAAGTACACCAGTCACTGCAATCCAGTTCTGTTTGTTGCACAGATATCCAAAGTTAATAGGAGGTCAATGAATCCTTTTACACCTTCCCCATTTAAATGACTGTTTAATTGCCTCAGATGTATCAGTTTCCACCACCACCTCTTGTTGCAGTATGTTTCAGATAAGCACTAAAAAAAAGTTTTTTTTAGTTTCAGTTTAAAAACACCTTCTGTCCATGGACCGTTCAATCCCGACAATGAATGGCGCAGCTTGTACAGTGTTTGTACGTTCTCCCTGTGACAGTGTGGGGTTTCTCTGGGTGCTCCGGTCCTCCAAACACGTACAAGTATGTAGAATAATTGGCTTTGGCAAAATTGTCCCTAGTGTTATTAAGATAGTTAGTGTGCGGTGATCGCGTGGACTTGGTGGGTCAAAGGGCTGTTTCCACGCAGTCTCACTAAACTAAATTCCTCTCTGCATCTTCCCGTGTTGGTACACAAAGTCATGCCCAACTCACAAACATTTGCAGTCAGCTGCGATGAATTGTGTGGAATGAATCTTACCAGTGAAGTATTTTGCAGGACTCTCCACTCTGAAGAAACCTGCGTCAAATACAATGGCATCACTCTGAGTTTCTTTATTGCTGGAGTCGGCCATTTCCTGCTTCATTTTGGCCTTCAGAGCGGCCTTCACAGCTGCAAAGCGGCTTGTTGCTGCTGCACTTGGTTTCACCACTTCCTCTGGCTTTGACCTGGCAACCTTTTTCTAAGTGAAAAACATTTTGTTAGCAATAGCAGACAAGAAAAATTACCAAATCCATATAGTGACAGTTATTGTTGGCCATCTTCAGAAAATCTTACTGTTTTGAAACTGGTGTTACTCAATAAAGTTACCACTTAAAAAAATAATCAGGATTAACACAACTGCAAATTATCAGGATTAATACAACTGCAAACTCCACACAGACAGCACCAGTGGTCAGGATCGAACCCTGGTCTGAGGCAGCAGCTCTACCAGCCGCACCACTGTGCACTAGAAAGTGCAAATACTCTACATTTTACCACCTAGTGGTTAACTGCGCTAGATTCTAAACGTCATATCCTTTACCTTGACCACTCTTTTGGGCAATGTGGGCTCCTCCCAGTTATTATCTTGAATCTTTTTCAATCGCTGAAACTTTTTGTTGACATCTTCAACCTAGGGAGAAATAACAAACAGTGATCTAAAAGCCAGATAGCAAAAACATTGTGGAGCAGTAACTTGGGTGGGTATTAGGTACTGCAGGACTTGTTATTTTGCAACAAATCTTCATTTATATACTTTGACTCTTTTTCCACCTCGATTAGTTTTTCTAACTGCATTTGTCAGTTTAAAGGAGAAATAATGGCTTGTCCTTTTTATTAAATTATTGTATATCAGGAGATTCAATTCAGAAAATTAATTTAAGTGTCTGCAACTTGTGACAATATGAGAGTTACATGGTATTTTACTCTACAATAAATCCAAGTAGAACATTTCTTGTAACACCAGCTTACAGAAACCTAACAGCAGTCTTGCGCAGTTTGCACCTTAATCTATTATCTGCATACATCGAGCAATTATTCAGCATGGGAGTTAGTTGCTGGTGACGTTTTATTTGAAGAACTCTGATGAATTGCCCGGATTGTGTAGGGGTAGCAGTTGCCTGCTTAATGATTTCTGTTGCAAGTGCTAATGGATGAATTAATGTCAATTTTATGATGTTGTCCGCCCAATATTAGATTAGATTATCCTTTATTGTCATTCAGACCTTTCGGTCTGAACGAAATTGCGTTACCTTGCAGTCATAACGTATAATAAAAAACAAAACGCACAATAAACACATATTTAACATCCACCACAGTGAGTTCACTAGGCACCTCCTCACTGTGGTGGAAGGCAAAAGTCTTAGAGTCACTGTCTTCTTCCCTCCTTGTTCTCCCTCTGCGCTGAGGAGATCCAGGCCTCCGATGTTGCCGTCTACTAGGCCCGCGGCCGAGCCTCCGAAGCCGGGCTGCCGCCACCGCCGTAATGACGGAGCACCGCCACAGGGCCCGCCGCTGGAGCACCGCAGCTCCAAAGCCAGGTCGCCGCTGGAGCACCGCAGCCCCGAAAGCCAGGTCGCCGCTGGAGCCCCTCACCCACCCCAGCCCCTTCCACCAAGGAGTTAATCTCCTTGCCATTCATCATTTGTGGAATCATTAAACTAATAGGTGCTTATAGAAATAAGTTCCAATACGGAGTTAAGTTGTCAACAACTTCAGGAGAGGAATGCAGGATCAGTGGATGATGCCAGTCCCTTTAAAGCAAGGAAGGGTATTCACCTGAAAGTCTCGATCAGGATGCAAAAAGGAAAATCAGTCCCAATTTAATCCTAATGACTAAATTGTAATCACAATGTTCTGCCTGGGTGTTAAAAACAAAGCCTTCAGGTACCTGGAAGTAGACCATGTCCCAAAACCCTTCCAGATCTGCAGAGGTGACTTCCTTTTCACTAGTCTTGAACTCGCAGTTGTCGACAAGACCTCTGAATTGTTTGAATCGTTCAGCCATAAGGAGACGCGCCTGTCCCACAGTTGTACGAAGCAGGTCCTTAACTGGGCAAAACAATGTTATGTGATTTTAAATTCAAGTTATCCACATTTTTCTAGGACGGACAAGATTTTGAAAAATTACTGCTGATTGAAGGCAGTGACAAAAACAGATAAATGACAGCCATTACACAATCAAGCAAACATACAAGCCATGAATGTTAGACACTCAGCCATGAGAAACCGTGGGAAAGGTGTTAACATGGGGATACGTACAGTGAAATCAGCAGGACGATCAAGGTGGGGGAGGGATGGAGAGAGAGGGAATGCAAGGGTTACTTGAAATTAGAGAAATCAATATTCATATCGCTGGGTCGCATGCTGTCCAAGCAAAATGTTCATGCTTCTGAGAAAATTCACCAATTTCACAAAACTTTCAAACACATGTTTGAAGTCAAGTCACATTTATTTATATAGCACATTTAAAAAACAACTCTTGTTGGCCAAAGTACTTTACATTTGTTATAAGAATAGTATAACAAACAAACTACATACATATAGCCCTCGCTCAGAGGACGTCAAGAAAGGCTTGGGAGTACAGATGGGTTTTTAGTCTCAACTTAAAGGAGTCGATGGAGGGGGCAGTTCCAATGGGAAGGGGGATGCTGTTCCACAGTCTAGGAGCTGCAACCGCAAAGGCGCGGTCGGTCGCCCCTGAGCTTATGCCTAGACTGCGGGATGTTCAGTAACCCCAAGTCGGCCGATCTGTGGGACCTGGAGGTGGTGTGGTGGGTGAGCAGACTTTTAATGTAGGTGGGGCGAGCCCGTTAAGGACTTTGTAGACATAAAGGAGGATCTTGAAATTTATTCGAAACCGCACAGGGAGCCAGTGGAGAGAGGCCAGGATCGGGGTGATGTGGTCCCTTTTTCAGGTGCCCGTCAGGAGTCTCGCTGCGGCGTTTTGGACCAGTTGCAGGCGGGACAGGGAAGATTGGCTGATGCCAGTGTAAAGGGAGTTGCAGTAATCTAGGCGAGAGGAGATAAATGTGTGGATGATCTTTTCGAGGTCATCAATTTGGAGGAATTACTTTACTTTAGCTATCGTCCAAAGGTGAAAGAAGCTAGCTTCTCTCAGCTTCGATACTTAAACTCTAATAAATCATTCATGTTTTGTATTGAGACGGCATGGGAGCAAGCAGAAGATAGGTTCTATTCAAGAATCTCATTGAAGTTGAGCTTGACGAAGTGTCATTAGATTCCAGAAAAAAACAATTGCACTGCACTTGAAATTTAGAAACAATACGAGTTCAAATGGTAGCCGAGCCCAGGAACAAAAATCTATACCTACATAACAGTTTAATTTCATGAAAACAAAAGTGAATTTCACGGGGTCAGCTGCATCACTCCACACAAGAGATCCTTTTGAACATCTGTAACAATGCATTGCGTCTGCACAATAGAACATTGTAAAAATGACATAATGGGAAATGCATGTTCAGCAAATGCAAGTTTCAAAATGCAAACATCATGACCAACTTCAGATCTGTATACCGCTGTGCCGTTTTCATCTGGCAAAATTTAAAGCCATCTTGCTACAAAAGAATTTTGCAAAAAGATTCAAGACAAGGGAAATTCTTTCCACGTTTGTATTAATTAATAATGTTCATCATCGAAGGGATGTAATGCTGAGGCGCTGGTCAGGCCGCATTTGGAGTATTGTGAGCAATTTTGGGCACCATATCTGGGGAAGGGTGTGCTGGCTTTGGAGAGGGTCCAGAGGAAGGTCACAAAAATGATCCCAGGAATGTGTGGGTTAACATATGATGAGCATTTGACAGCACTGGGCCTGTACTTGCTGGAGTTTAGAAGAATGACAGGAGGGGGGGGGGACCTCATGGAGACTTACCCAATAGAAAAAGGCTTGGATAGAGTGGATGTGGAGAGGATGTTTCCACTAGTGGGAGAGTCTCAGACTAGAGATCATAGCCACAGAATTAAAATACTTCCCTTTAGGAAAGAGATGAGGAGAAATGTCTTTAGTCAGAGGGTGGTGAATCAGTGGAATTCTCTGTCACAGAAGGCTCTGGAGACCAAGTCAATGGATATTTTTTAAGGCAGAGATAGATTCTTGATTAGTATGGGTGTCGGGGGGTTATGGGGAGAAGAAAGGAGAATGGGGTTAGGAGGGAGAGATAGATCAGTCAGGATTCAATTGTGGAGTAGACTGGATGGGGCCAAATGGCAACATTCTGCTCCTATCGCTTATCTTACCACTATCTGGAACCACGTCAGAGTTTTCCCATCCAGCCCACTGCTGACAAAGCAGAGTCAATTTCTCAGTCTCCAATGCGATGACTCCCCTGCAGGGAAGAATTACAATTGAGTTCACTTTGCAACGGTTCGAGCTACTGTAAATGGCTCGATTGTAATCATGCATTGTCTTGCTGTTGACTGGATAGCATGCAACAACAGCTTTTCACAGTACCTGGGTACATGTGACAATAAACAAAACCGATAAAACTAATGACATTTCTGTTAATGTTTCAGCTGCGATCTGGATTAATAAAGCTACCAGGAACGAAAACTTCCGGCTATCCCTTGTTAAAAAGAGATACCTTTCTATTGCAGTGGTTGCTTGATTCTAAACAGCAAAACAGTGCTTCCATCATACTTAATATTTAGTTACTAAGTTGTATTTGCAATCATTTATATATCTCTGCATAAAGTAGGGTAAATCTGTTTTAATTCACTGTTATTACAAAATAGACAAAGCAGTACTCGAAAATACAAATCCTCAAAACTACTTGCAGCTCCACCATGGCTGTTAAGGGTAGCCAAATTGGAAAGAAGCCTGATCATGCACACAATTTCTCATCAGCGCTTTCTATATGCCCTACAGGACTGCAGCAAAATAAAAGATCTTTGCTATGACTAAATTAGGTCTGCAACACATTTAAGATCCCGTCAACTGCTGAATATTCCCTGTCAGAACCTTGGATTATGATGGTATAATTTATATAAAATTGTATCTGATGCACAAAACAATCTCCTCTCAATATTATTGCTACATGCTGACCTGAAATAAGCCACATCATGTACGGGTCCACTGCCGTCAGGTTGAGAACACCCAAAAGGTTCTTGTTGTGTCTTTTCCACAGGCGCTTCAAAAGCTGCAAAATCAGGAGGGGGGGGGGGTCAAGCTTTAAAACTCATAATCAAATAGATATCAATCAATACTCCCAACCAATAAACTGCAGCATTGTATTTCAATAATTAATACTCCAGTTTGGTATATCTTTAACTCGAGGGTTCCCACCCAGGGAATAAATTTGTTGATTTTTTTGTCATTGACTGACTGTGTTTGGTTCTGGTATACCGGTCGGTATCTGTTCATCATTAGTTTTTCATAAATCAGTGAAATAACATTGTTATGTGCTATTAAAGTTGCCGGGGTAAACGGGACGAAAAAGGTTGGGAACCCCTGCTTTAACTGGTTATGTTGCACAAAGCAGTTTAGTTTAGAGATGCAATGTGGAAACGGGCCCTTTGGCCCACCGGGTCCGCACCAACCAGAACATTAACACCATCCTACACACGCCAGGGGCAATGTATATTTATACCAAGCTAATTAACCTACAAACCCGTACGTCTTTGGAATGTGGGAGAAAACCAAAGATATCAGAGATATGTGGGAGAAAACCGAAGAATGGCCAGTTCATTGGCTATATTTAAGAGGGAGTTAGATGTGGCCCTTGTGCCTAAAGGGATCAGGAGGTATGGAGAGAAGGCAGGTACAGGATATTGAGTTGGATGATCAGCCATGATCATATTGAATGGCGGTGCAGGGTCGAAGGGCCGAATGGCCTACTCCTGCACCTATTTTCTATGTTTCTATATCGCGGCCACGGGGAGAACGTGCAAATTTCGTACAGACAGCACCTATATTCGGGATCGAACCCGGGATTCCAGCGCTGTAAGGCAGCTACTCTACTGCTGTGCCCAAAGTTACTGCAAATAGACCATTTATGCTTTTTTTGGAGCCTCATTTTAAATTGAGCAGCTTACTAGGCAGTACAGTTACCCAAAAATTAGTGTGATTGAGTCAATTACTTATGCCCATCAGAAGCGATGCATACCAGGCCTAGTAGGATCTTCAGTTTGTGCCTCAGTCAGATTCGACTCAACCTCTTGTTTCAAAAGATTCTTTTGCGATCTTGTTGCATAACGCACTGTTGCGGGAGAATCAGCGTTGTTTCGCCTGAAGAGAGAGAATATTTGTTGTGGCAGGATCGAGAACACGTATCAAAGTATAATCAAGAACAAAACAAAATATGGAAAGCCGGAAAAGAGTGAAGCCTAGTGCAGATCAGCCAAAACCCACATCAAATGGCAGTGCAAGCTGGCGGGGCAAGGAGATGTTCTACTGCTCCTATACTTTTATACCACAAAGTCAACCATTAGTAAGCGAAACAATTAAAAAGCAACAGCACCTTTATCAGCTTGAAGTGTCTGGGAGACACATGATAACATACAGAGTTTAAACATCCTTGACCTTCTCTTGTGTGATGAGATAGTACAAGGGCTACGGTAGAAAAGAGACGGAGCTCCCTAATAACATTTTGCAATAACAGGACAGGTCAGGAAGAGATCATTCCCAGCACATGACAACGCTAGCGAAAGTGCAAGTTTTATTCTGAAACTTACAACATCCGACTTTACCATTTGCAACACAAGCTACAATCCATGCCAATACAAACAAAACAACATTTTCCTTGCAGGTATTCCACAACTATCCTCTGCTCACAGATGCTCTTTTTATGAAAAGATAGATCTAATGACCCACAACTGGAAAATTAAATGATGTATCTTTCTTCAAGTTTCCCCTTTCCACATGACTGCTCAAACACAGCCATCTACAAATGCCTGAATATTTGGGGGTTTTGCTCCCCTTTCCCTAGTAGCATCAATCCCTCACTGGATCCGAGTTCTACTAGCAATCCCCTGCACTTCATCGAAAGAATCCCCATTCAGCTGCCAGTTCACTATGAAGTTAGTTTATGGAACGTTTAGGAAACATCCAAAGCAGGACCAGATTCTCAACTTCAAACAACCTGGGCTGAAAAGTACAGGAAGAACAGCAAAACCTCTTGATGCACAACCAGCTCAGTGTAGCCTAGAGTATGGCTCGTTTGGTGGTTCAATTACTCTGACTAAAACAAAACTTGGACATGCAAATATAACAGCCAGACATCCACTTAAAACTGACAAACAACATTGCCTAATAGGAATAAATGAGAATGTACAAGAATAGGCCAGGACAGGTTTAAAGATGAGCTGACAATTAAAAAAAGAAAAAAGAAAAATCACATCTTGGATAGACTGCAATGACTTGGTTTGCCAACTATGCTTCATTACAATGAAAACCTATGGCAGGAAGCTTCTGATTGCATCCGACAGCAAAGTGAAAAACATGTTAATATACACTCGTTAGAGACGAGTACTTTGACAAAATACTTACAACTGGGGTTTGGCAGGACTCCAAGTATGAGAGGTAAAGAAGCTCGTCACACTTCGTGGGCTGAGGGCAGTAAATTTGAATTGGTCAAGCCCCTCCATAGGGGCAAAGACGTAGTTGTCAGGGGCAAAGGAGACTTTCTTCCCCACATCTTCAAGGTCCATATGTGCACCCAGCGGTTGTTGGCTCACACTGCCACTCGCAGTTGGCAAACTCTCAGATTCTGGCAACAGAACCTCGTGTTCAGGGATAGTCTGCATGCATGGCCCTTCACAGGCGTCAGGCTTTGGCTTATCAGCAATCTGCAAAATAGAATTGATTTAATAGATTGAAATGCTAATTCAACGATATATTTCTATGGGCTCGAGGCAAAACAATATTCTACTCTTCATTGTGCTGACAACGCAATCATTAAAGAGCGTTACATTTAGTCACAGGTCAATTTAATCGTATTTCTCCCTGTACACTGTAAACAAACTGTTGCAGATCTACTGCACTGGGTGGCACTGTTGGTACAGCTGCTGCCTCACAGCACCAGAAACACTAGTTTCATCCTGGCCTCAGGTGCTTTGTATGTGGAGTTTGGCATTCTCCATGACGACATGAGCTTTCCTTGGCTTCCTCCCACAAAGCCACGTGGGGTTTATAGGTTAACTGGCCTCTAAATTGCCCGCAGTGCGCAGGTGGATAGAAAAGTAGGATAAACTGACCTAGTGTGAACAGATGATCAATGATTAGCATGAACCTAGGGGACCAAGGGGCCTGCTTCCATGCTGGATTTTTCAAACAACATGCAAGTCAAGCAAATTCTATACTCCACTGCATAAAATTCCGATGAGGGATGTGTGTGCAGCAGTTCACCACAATCGCGGTGATATATAATTTTGGAGGTACACAAACATGCTGGAGAAACTCAGCGGGTGCATCTATGGAGCGAAGGAAATAGGCACCGTTTCGGGCTGAAACCCTTCTTCAGACTGATGGGGGGGGGCTATATAATTTTGGGGTCACACAGCACACCCCAAAGATCACAGATTAATAATCCACATTTCAATAACTTGACTGTTGACACTAAAATATGGCATCTAATATTTAACCCCCCCCCACCGGTGCTCCTGTGATTAAGTTACTGAACTAGCAATTCTGACACCATTTCAAACCTCAACATGGCGATTGTGGATTTTTAAAATTCAGTTTCTAAAACAGAATATGCAAGTTAAAATAATCTGTAAGTTGAGCCACAGCCATATTCGATGAGATTTGGCAAGGAATGCAAGAATAATTACCGCAGGACAGCATTAACAAATGCATTTTACATTGTGATACCAGTTAGAAAATATCTAGAAAAGATATTGCTTCAGTAAGTTTGGAAATGAAGATACATTAACAAGAAATAAAATCATGGTCCTCACCGATTTGCTGTTCGGATTTTCCGCCGTCCCGCCTTGTTTCTTTTTGGTTGGCTGAGGCTTGACAGCTGAAAAATGTGAAACAATTAGGGTTTTGATCATCTCTAATCACATTCAAACATGACCGTTGCCACTCTAGTTAATTCACAACTGCTTATGTGTACAGAACTAGAGATGGAATACTTAGCAAATCTCAGGAACTCCCTTTTCCCTAACCGTCTGGCAATAATTTCTCGTATGTCCTGTGACCACAAATATTGAGAAAAATACTCTTGACTGTCGCAAGAGCAACCAAGTTAAAGTTTCAGGTCTGAGACGCTTGGTTTGTCGGTTTCCAGCAACTTGTGTTAAATTGAGAACAATGCAAAGGAACAAGCATTTTGTGCCCTCCTCACACATGATCAACTGTTCAGAATTAAATAGCAACCTGCCATTAAAATTAATAAAGCCTCCTTGTCAGAAACAGTGCTACATTTGTCATTTTGGCGTCTAGAAGTCTGGCAAGATAATTTGAATTTCAATGACTGAATCCTCACTGAAAATTCACAGATCACTTGAAAGATAGTTTGACTAACAAAGCCCAGAGGTTATTACCTGCCATGTAGAGGGCACACCTAGCTTAAAAAAGAACACTAGGTGTCATTAAAACTTTTGACTGCAGAGAAGAATAATAAGTCTTGAGTAGGGAAAATTATACCAAGGCAAGAAAACAACCCTTGGATAACGTTAATGTATTTACACACGTTTAATCCAACAAACCACTTTGATTTCCATTTTAATTATTCACACAAATGCTTCAGTTGCCAGTAGCACATTAAATATTCTGACTATTCTCCACATCAAAGTTCAACTAGGAATTTTTAAAACCAGTGTTAAAAGACTTTATATTAATTATGAATGGAATGACAGGTTGCAGTTTATATAAAATGTAAATGTAAAGGCCTGCTAATTATTTAGACACCTGATGAGCTAGTCCCAATTCAGAATAGGAAAAACCAAAGATGGAGACAACCAGATTTTTATTTTATCTACCTTTATCTTATTTCTCAAAGTGTTTCTCAAGATCTCTCCAATTTTGCTTTGCAAATCAAAGTAATTATTCCCAACATCTGTTGAATAAACTATTCCAAGCACCAACACACATGCCCATTCTGCTTCAACCTACATCAATTTGAGAACAGGATCAAATAGCTTAGGTTGCTATTTTACTCCCACTCTCCCATCCAGCTTGACTGAAATCTTTTTTGCTATGGGTGCACAAATGCGCAATGTTTGATGCGGCATTGGTGTACCGGAACAATACACAATCGCAGCAAGATTATTCCTTTTGATCTAGGATACATACCACAATATTCCTTTTGGCATTTTGGAGAGCTGCCAGACAAAATTATATCCCAAAGTGCCTGTCATGCACGTCGCCACGATCACTGATATGTCAATGAAACCTGTCAAATAAATCTGACAGCAGTCTTGACAATGAATCCCTAATGGTTTAAATCCATCCTTACTTGGATCCAATTTAAAGACCCATCTTTAAACTTTGCTTTGAGGTCGGTTTTGTCACAGTTTGGCCTTAGACAATAATATCTCTTTAAAATTCAATGGGCTTTGGTGGGTAGCGCCACAAATTAGATTTGCATGATCAAAGAAGAGTGAAACGCTTCCTCGGATGCAAGAGCAGGATTAAAAGTTGCTGCAAAGCAGTCTTGAGAACTTTGGTTCATTACTAGATGGTACGCTTACAAATATTGAGCATAACTACTGCAACTGGACTTATCCAATTACAAGTATTGGACTTACAACGTAGACAGAAAGAACTGAGACGGGAAGCACATCACTCACTACTGAACACATAGCTTTTGCCTTACTGTACAGCAATGCATTTATGCGGTCTGCAATACTTTCTAGCAATGGTGAATGCACGGACCCTTAACAACATTAAAGTACAGAGGGATATTGGGGTCCACTTCATTGCTCTGAATGTGGCACCCAAGTAGATAGTGGAATGAAGGGGTATGGCATGCTTGCTTCATTGGTCAGGCTGGATTAGTGGATTTTAGCTATAAGGTTGGACAAATTTGGATTGCTTTCTCCCGAGTGTCAGAGGCTGAAGGGAAACCCAATTGATGTATACAAAATTGTGAGAAACATAGATAGGGAGACAGAACCTCTTGCACAGTATGAAAATGCAACAGGCATAACTTTCACTACATTTGTTGCAAAAAAATTCCACCTGACAGGGCAGTGGAATGTCGAAGAAGAGGGGCATTGGTGTTCCAGTCCATACTTCCCCGACAGTGGGAACACAAGTGGAGACAGGGTTATAGGTAGCATATGGCATTCTTGCCTTCATAGGCTGGGCAGAATAGAAAAGGTGGACAACTTTACAAAACACAGGTTAGGCCACACTTGTACTGTTTGCAGCTTTGTATAGAAGGATGCAGGCCGAACGCATGAAATGGGACTATTGAAAGTGGGCAAAGGACAGCGTAAACACAGCGGACCAAAAGGCCCATATGAGTGCATTACGATGGTGACTCGACTTCTGCTTCTTGACTAGTAGCAGGGGACGAAAATCAGTTTGAAACCCTGCATTTACAATCGCCCATCCAACTTAATGCACTTAAACTTAATTAATGCATGCTTTGAATTTGTGGACGAGCAAAAGGTAAGAGCTTTTTGGCACGGTAATCAATAATTGCATATCAATTTGAAAAGTCAGAACATTTGATACGGATGGACAGTTTCATTTGGTGTGCATTTGGCAGTCAGAAGAGAATATTTGAAATACTTTAAACTTATCTCGACACCCTAGCAACTTCACTCATTTAAAAAATGTAAGATAAGACACAGTTTCTCCCTCAACAGCGCCAACAATAAAATAAACTCTTACCTTCTTTCTTCCTTGCAGCTGGCACTTTTGTCCCTGTCTTTTGAATTGCTCCTTGTTGTTGATTTCTGGCTCCCACGGCCACTGTACAATTCCCCTTGTTACTGGCCATATTGGACTTGACTTGGCCTACCTGTGTGAACCAGCGAAGAATCAAATTAGTGGCATTCAGCTCCTCAAGCCAGTTCTTCCATTCAACAAGATCACGGCTAATCTAGCAAGATTCATCTACTGTACTCTTCTCACAATCCTTTACTCTCTTAAAGAGAACCCCAACAATGCCTGGTTTGAATGAATTCAATGACTAAGCCTTCACTGGGCAGGATAACTCTAAAGATTCAGCCAGAATAATAATATTTCCACCGCAAGCCTCAGGCTTACTTCTTGTTCCAACTCCAATTCCTAGTTCTAAATTACTCAACCTGGGAGAGCATTTTCAATCCATGGTGGTCTGTGCTTAATTCCAAGTATTCTAGCCTTATACCACAAAGCCATCTATATTCACCAGATCTACTGGTTTAATTTAATCTACTCCATGTCACATTGTCAGAACGTAAATGAGTTAAACATGATTTTCCTGACATAAATCTATGGTAATATTGCCGTTATTCATTCTCTTTTTAATCACATTGTCAGTCCTAGCATTTTCTTAAACTACAGGTTTGAATTCTACTTTTGTCCCCTTTTCTTAAGTAGTGGGATTGTCGTAGAACCTACTAAGTCCCACCACAGAAGGCAAAGAACAAACGACACTTAGCTGAGCCAGACACCGCATGCCTCTTTTATTCCAGAAGCCACTTTTACCTACATCCTTACCAATCATAACCCGGGTGCAGATAAGGCCAATTAGTACATCTGAGCTTGCAGTTGTTATTGAACTCTTGTGGCTGGACCTTCTCTTGAGGCTACTGGCGAGTTGTCAGCGGTAACAGGCTGAATGCAAAACCAACGTGGACGTGAAAGCGCCACAAGATCACGTTTACAACCCTCTAATCTATAGGACCATTCCAGAACATCCCCTCCCCCCCCTCATTTTAAGGATGAAAATCAATGTACGAATCCTTCTCACTAGCCACTGATTAAAAACAAAAATCCTGTTGGGATTGTGTCTTAAATGAATTTCATGTGAAAAAGTCAAATCGTTTCATCCAAACACCCATATCATGATTAGTACGAGTGTCATGGGTTAAGGGGGGGGGGGGGGGGAAGGCAGGAGAATGGGGTTAGGTGGGAGAGATAGATCAACCATGATTGAATGGCAGAGTAGACTTGATGGGCCTAATTCTGCTCCTATCATTTATGACTTAATGGTCCCATTCAACACATTTTTCTTTCACTAAAGCCATACCAACCATACTGTCATCTACATAATGTTCAGGCACATTAACTGAGACATTTCCAAACTGAACAGCTACATCAGAAGTCGCAAGAGCCCCATCTTTTTGATAAACCTTTACCTTTGGAGCTACTAGTCCAGGCCCCATTGCTGTCTTAGGCACATTTTTTGCCATTGATCTTGTCACCCTCATTTCAGTAGATGGCAATGTCGCCTGAAAAAAACCCCGAACACATTACAATTACAAAGTAAATAGCAACTCTGCTTCATTTAATCATTAACAATATGTACACATTGCTAATGAAAGGTAATTTATCCCTTGCGCTAAATTATCTTCAAACAGAGGCACAATAACAAGTTTTCAAGAAATTTGCATTCAAATCTAGTCTCGTTATATTGAAATGCAGTTTTAGAATTGCTAATATACACTGGACCTATAATGCGAGCCATACTGCAAATAAGCTGAAAAATCAGCAGCTGGTTAGACTCAAATTGCAGAGACCACAATAAGCAAACTAAATACACATCCAGGAACCATCCAATTAATTCCTAAAAATAATTCAAGTGAATACAGTAATTATAAAAGGAGAATGTTGGCATTCTTTGTTTCTGGCACGATCTTTATTACCGAGTAGGAAAAGCACCAAAGACCACACTTTGTTCCAATTGCCTATATTCTTTGTGCAAGCCTTATTTGCCTCACTTCAACTTGAAGAGCAACGTGAATTGGACAAGCAAGGTCAAATAAGAACACCAACTGAACGAGCAAATTCTATGATTTATTGAGCTGTTAGCTTTCCTTTACATCAATAATGGTCCAAAAATGATCGCCCTTGGTTATAATTAACGTTCGAAGCAGCATCAACCGTCATTTGCTTTGGAGAAAACTTTAAACTTGTACCACCCTCGGCATACAAGTGTTTGCTAACTTCACTTCCGACAAGACTTTGCCTTCCATCACAGTGAGGAGGAGATTCACTGTGATGGATGTCTGTGTGAATTGAGTTTGGTTGTGTGTCTTGTAAAATTGTTTCTTTTGTTTTATGGCTGCAGAAACCAAAGTACCTAATGGAAAAATAAGGTTCATTGCATTGTATTGAAAAGTCCACAACTACTTTTAGATCACATTCTTAGTCGTCAAACGGAACGGAACATTATTTTCAATAATTTCCGACATTAATTTATACCAGGGGACATCCATGCATTCCTTTCAAGCTCTTGCTCAGGACATGCCATCCACCTTTGCTCACCGCACAAACCATCATGCAGACATCAGCCAACAGTCCATTGGAAGGACTTGTACATGGTTTGGAAACATGGTAAGATAACACCCATCGACAATCCTCTCCCCACAACATCTTCCTGGCAAGTGTAATTTCTGCCTGTAAGTGGTATAAACTGGTGATGGAACACACAAACCCTGGCCATCAATATTTATTTGTGTCAGCTTCAGTCTCGTCACGTGGAAATAAACTACAGCCAAATCCCAAACCAAATCTAAATGCAAAGTTGAAGAAATCCATTAAAGCTACTCCGGAGAGAGGTAATCAGCCTCTCCCCTGACTCAATCTCCGTACAGACAGCACCCGTGGTCAGGATGGAACCCGGGTCTCTGGCGCTGTGAGGCAGCAACTCTACCGCCGTTACTGAACAATTGTCTCAAGATTTTTAATCAATGTATTATGGCAAATTTTCTTTGTGCCACCGTGTCCAAAGGAGGGACTCGACCCAAAACTTCACCCATTCCTTCTATCCAGAGATGCTGCCCGTCCCGCTGAGTTACTCCAGCATTTTGTGTCTATCTTGGATGTGGAGAGGATGTTTCCACCAGTGGGAGAGTCTAGGACCAGAGGCCATATCCTCATAATAAAAGGACATACCTTTTGAAAGGAGACAAGAAGGAATTTCTTTGGTCAGTGGTTGGCAAATCTGAGGAATTCATTGCCACAAACGGCAATGGGTGCATTTGGTTGGGAGATTGACATATTCTTCATTAGTAAGGGTGTCATGTGTTATCGGATGAAGGCAGAAGAATGGGCCTGAGACAGATCACCCATGAATGAATAGCAGAGTAGACTTGATGTGCTGAATGGCTCAATTCTCTCCTATAACTGATGAACTACAAGCTAATACATAATTCTCTCCAAAGCTACCATTACCTTTCCTTTATACATTCTATCTTTGAAACAATATCACCAATTCTCAGTCACACAGCATAGATAGCCACTTCAATCATTTAGCACTCATTTGCGCTGTTGGATCATTGGGGTGGTATTACCTTATTACATTCATACCATCAAAGGTTTGTGGTTCACAGTTTTTCCTTGGTTCTTATCAGTTGTAACCAAGTCAACAAGCTGTACTTTGCCTCTGTGCTGATGTTCACAGACTTTCAAGGAGTCCTTTCCAACATAATTCTCTCCAAAGCTACCATTACCGTTCCTTTATACATTCTATCTTTGATGCAATGCCACTAATTCTCAGTCACACAGCATGAATGGCCACTCCAATCATTGAACCCAAGGCAAGCACCACCATCCTCCCACGAGCTACAGCCGACGACTACATTTGCAGAGTAGCTCCAATGCATGAACACCGTACCTTCTCTTTGGATTTTGGTGGCAGAGGTTTTAAATCCCGGAATGGGATCAGGTCTGGCTTATAAACCCCAACCCGAAAGACAGGTTTGTGGTTCTCGCGTTGCTCTTTCAATTTCCGGAGGGCCTTTTCCTCCTTGTAACGTTGCAGCATCACCAGACGAGAAGCTGCTGCCGACTCCTTAGCCTGGCAGGGTTCTACAAATGCAAGAAGATTAAGCAACACAAGCCTTAAAAATTAAAAGGTTCTTCTGCATACTGCACTGTAGGAGACAATACTTTTGTACTTTGCTATAAATAGCACTGGAGATAAAGGAACAGAGCAGAACACAATCAGTACCTTTGAAAAATGAGACATGACAACACCTTAGGCTTTGTCTAGAATCCTGCAAGGTGCCGAATTTGATCAAAAATCTGGTACAGAATGAAGAACCCATTCATACTCATCTATAATTTTTGTCACAGTTTAGAGGGCATGAAACCGATCAGAGCCAAGCTTAATTTGTTATCTGCAGAGATAGCCAATTAGCCCATTCCCCCACTTGATAACCCTAGCCACAAAATTATATCCTCCAAGTGCTAACCTAATATCTATACGAAATCTTAGACCATCACCACTTCCAACATATTCATAAGCATCAAGTTCCAGGACTTATCTCTTGCTGAATTGAAAAACTTTTACATCTTCCTTGCATCGTTCGCCCCAAATCTCAAATCCACATTCTAATTGCCCAGTGTGAAGCCCAAGATACTTTGATAATTAAAGGCAAAGTACCAGATTAATTCAGCAGGAATCTATAATCCCACCGCACTATAATAGTCAAAATTCAGCAGGTAACACCACACAAAGAGAGAGCATGAGATAGATTGGGTCAGTCAGAAGGGACGTCAAAATTATTCACGTTCTCTAGAGATGTAGCCAGATCTGCTGAATTGCTCCAACACTATCTTTTCTTGCACACCAGTTGCAAGAAAAGATAATAAATGGGTGGCTTGAATGTGCAGTTCCTGCCTGGATTAGTAACCTCTCTTCAGAGTCTTGCACATTAACTCTCATATTCATGCTGTCAGAAATCCACTCCCACCCTTCCCAAACATCACCCACTCCCTAATTACACATCCTCCTACCCCCTCCACCCACTTCTCCCTCCCACCCCCAACTCGCCTGCTCCTTCTGCTTAGATATCCACTCCAACCCACCACTGCCTTCCCTTTCCAAATATCACCCACCTCACCCCACTCTCCCCTCTTCCTTCTCCCCCCTTCTCTCTCCCCCTTTCCTTTCTCCCCCTTCCTCCCTCTCTCTCTTCCCCTTCCTCCCTCCCTCCCCCTCTCTCCCCCTTCCTCTCTTCCCCCTTCCTCCCCCTCTCTGCCCCCTTTTCTCCCTGTCTCTGCCCCCCTTTCCTCCCTCTCCCCCCCCCTTTCCTCCCTCTCTCCCTCCCCCCACCACCACCACCACCACCGCGGATCCCCTCACCCGGGGCTTCCTCGAGGACGGGCGGCTCGAAGCGGCGGCTCTTGCGGAAGGCGACCTGGCGGTTCTCCTTCTGGGCGACGGAGTGACGGCGGGCGCGCTTCACCCGCAGCGCCTCGGTGCTGAGCCCCGCCGTCTTGTAGCGCTCGGCGAAGCGGCTGCCCGCGGCCTCCATGGCGGCTCCTCTTCGCGGGGGCTTCGGATCTTCTTCGCGGGGACTCGGGTCGCGACTCTCGGCGCTTCAGGGGGACTCGGGTCGCGACTCTCGGGGCTTCGGGGGGACTCGGGTCGCGACTCTCGGGGCTTCGGGGGGACTCGGGTCGCGACTCTCGGGGCTTCGGGGGGACTCGGGCCTGGACTCTCGGGGCTTCGGGGGGACTCGGGTCGCGACTCTCGGCGCTTCGGGGGGACTCGGGCCTGGACTCTCGGGGCTTCGGGCGGCCGAGGGTGAGGCGGACCGGGCAGAGCGAACCTCGCGAGCGGGGGATCGTCAACAGCATCAACGAAGAGCAGGAATGGGTGTCGTTTCCAACCGCCGTCCGTTTTGAATCTCTCTCTCCCCATTGGCTGATCCCAGACGCCTCCCTCGCTCCCGATTGCTCCATTCCTCCCCGGCAACACGGGCAGCGACCAATCAACGCGCAGCCCCTCTCCCATTGGCCGCGTCCTCCATCATCGCCGCCCTTCGATTGGCCGCTGGCCCAATGAAAAGCTGAGAGAAACGCGCCGCTGTGATTGGCCCCTGCACACCGTCAAATAAAGCTAGAGGGCACTTCAATGGTGCATTCTGATTGGACGGATGTTTGGAGGGAAACCGGGGAGGCGAGCACCCGGAGGAAACCCACGAGGTTCAGGGCAGAACGTGCCAACTCCGCACAGACAGCACCCGTGGTCAGGATCGAACCCGGGTCCCCAGCGTCCCCGGCACACTTCCGAAGCACCGCTAGCCCAGAAGGTTTTCTTCCGTGCGTTTGCATAGGGAGGAACTGCAGATGCAACCGAAGATTGAACCGAAGATCTTCCATGCTTTTGTTCCACTAGAAGCATTACGAAGCTGGAGAACAGACCCGCCAGATAGATACAAAATACTGGAGACTTATCGAGTCCACATCACAAGATTAAAAACTGTTCAGCCTTTCAGAAGAGTTGGACACACTTCTCGGCATCTGCATACAATGGCATCTTGCGCTTCTTGTGCGTAGTGGTGGAAAGATTTGGTGGAAACAGGGCCGCGACTTGGACACTCTTTCCTTGACCACAGTGCTGGACTAACTCAGTGGGACAGGCAGCATCAAAGGTTATAGAGGAGCAAGATAGGCCACTCCTCGGAAATCCAATGGACTGGTGTGTAGTACGTAATGGAACGTCACGGCCGCCATTTTGGCGGACTGCCTCCCCATGTGTAACCTACTCCAAAGCTACAGAGCAGTTGCAAGCAAAGATTATAGAGGAACAAGATGCTCCTCTATAATCTTTGGGCAGCATCTCCGGAGAGAAGGAATGGGTGACATTTCGGGTTGAGACCCTTCCTCAAGCTGAATCAGGGAGGACCTCCAGGCGGGTTTGAAGCACCACGACACCACGTGGTTCATGATGTTAGTACGGGTGTCAGCAATTATGGGGAAAAGGCAGGAGAATGAGGTTAGGAGGGAGATATAGATCAGCCGTGATTGAATGGAAGAGTAGATTTAGTTTAGTTTAGAGATACAGCGAGGAAACAGGCTCTTCGACCCACCTGGTCCGCCCCGACCAGCAATCCCTGCATATTAACATCCTACACACACACTAGGGACAATTATTACATTTACCAAGCCAATTTACCTTGATACCTATACGTCGTTGGAGTGTGGGAAGAAACTGAAGATCTCAGAGAATACCCATGTGGTCATGGGGAGAACGTACAAACTCCGTACATACAGCACCCCTAGTCGAACCAGGGTCTCTGGCACTGCAAGCGCTGTAAGGCAACAACTCTACCGCTGCGCCACAATGCCGACCATGATGGGCCGAATGGTGTAATTTTGCTCCTATCACTGATGGACTTATGAACCATACCCACAGTGTACAGTTTAAAACTACAATGGAGTAATTGCAATGAATAATTGGAGATTGACTTCTGGGACCAGCACACAGGGTGCTGCCTAGCTAGTCCTTTGTAATAACACAACGACACAACAACAAATAAACAATAATACAATAAATCAGCTAAGCCCCTCTGCCCAACCCATTTCTCCCACTATCCCACCCCCTTTCAGCTCCCAACCCCTTTCCACCTAGGTTCCTCCCTCCTCTGTTGTTCCTCTTGGAAACATAGAAAATAGGTGCAAGAGTGGGCCATTCGACCCTTGAGCCATCATGGCTGATCATCCAAAACCATTCCTGCTTTCTACTCATATCCCTTGATTCTGTTAGTCTTAAGAGCTACTGTATACCTAATTTTCTCTTGAAAACATCCAGTGAATTGGCCTCCACTGCCTTCTGTGTCTTTTTTGCATCTGCAATATAGTTGGTCACAACGTGGAAAGAAGCCCTTCAGCCCAACTCGTCCATTCTGACCAAGGTGCCAATCTAACCTAGTCCCATTTGCCTGCATTTGACCCATAGCCCTCCAAACCATCAATGTACCTCTACTACAATCAGTCTGAAGAAGGGTCCCAAGCTGAAATATCACCTATCCGTATCCTCCCGAGATGCTGTCTAGCTGTCCAAGTGTCAAGCACCAATTTAGATTTCTACGCAGTTTTGCAAATAACACGTGGTGAGCTTTATCGTAACCCCCAACACTGAACTACTACGAACTTTGCATAAGACTAAAACACAAGGCGCTGCAGATGCTGAAATCTTGAGTGAAAAACAAAGCAACTCAGCGGGTCAGGCAGCATTTACGGAGGTGACATTTAGGGGTCGGGATCCATCTTCACACCCATTGTATTCCGACTCCTGTCTGCCTTGGCTTATGCGATCTCCTGGGTTTTCCAACATTTTAACTCCCCTTCCAATTCCCATACTGCCATTTCTGTCCTGGGCCTCCTCCACGGTTATAGTCAGGCCAAATGCAAATTGGAGGAACAGAACCTCATATATCGTTGGTAGACACAAAATGCTGGAGTAAATCAGCGGGTCAGGCAGCATCTCTGGAGAGAAGGAATGGGCAATGTCTCAACCCGAAACCCAAGTGTCTACCTTCGATTTAAACCAGCGTCTGTAGTTCTTTCTTACTCATATTTTGTTGTGCAGCTTACAACCCAGCAGTATGAATATTGATCTCTCTAATTTCAAGTAACCCCTGCATTCCCTCTCTTCCCCCCTCCCCACCCCAGACATCCGACAGGTTCTCCTGTTTGCATCCCTGTATCTCTTTGTTATCAACCCCTGCCCACAATGGGCTAAAATGGGCTCCTCCATTCCATGGTCATCTGTTGCCCGCCCTGCTTTGTTCTGGCCATTTTCTATCTCCAGTTGCCCCCCCACTTTTCTTTCAGTCTGATGAAGGGTCCCGACACGAAACGGCACCCATCTTTATTCTCCAGAGATGCTGCCTGACCCCTGAGATGCTGCGTTTAATTTTACTTTCGTTGAGAGACACAGCACGGAAACTGGCCCATCGGCCCACCAAGTCCGCGCCGACCAGCAGTCCCCGCACACTAAAATTATCCTATACACGCTAGGGACAATTTACATTTATACCGAGACAATTAGCCTACGAACCCTCTGGAGAGAAGGAATGGGTGGCGTTTCGGGTCAAGACCCTTCTTCAGACTGAAACGCCACCCATTCCTTCTCTCCAGAGATGCTGCCTGTCCCGCTGAGTTACTCCAACATTTTTTGTCTACCTTCGATTTAAACCAGCATCTGCTGTTCTACAAACCTGCACGTCCTTGGAGTCTGGGAGGAAACCGAAGATCTCGGAGAAAACCCGCGCAGGTCACGGGGAGAACGTACAAACTCTGTATAATCATGCTTCTGTAGTCAGGATCAAACCTGGGCCTGTGGCGCTGTAAGGGAGAAAATCTACCACTGCACCATTGTGCCGCCCTACTCCAGCACATTGTGTAAATAGTATTGTTCACCCAACTCACCGGTATGTGATATATTCTGTTCCATTTTATTCTGTGCAGGATTCACATGTTGTGTCCCTCACCAGCACATCGCCTGGGGTCTGAATATATAGAACAGGTAAGATTTGTATCTTACAGTGAAACTTAAAAATGGAGCTCTGGGAATAACAAAACACAATATTGTTATAGCTGGAAGGCAAACAAAAAATACATCAAACAGAGAAGGTGCATGGAGTTAAAGCGACTTTCGCTTGTGTTTTTTAAGATGTCATACCACTGACAAGGCCATTACATGTATTCCCTATCCTTAATTAAGAATAAGGAGTAAGCCATTTCGAACGGATACGAGGAAACACTTTTTCTCACAGAGAGTGGTGAGTCTGTGGAATTCTCTGCCTCAGTGGAGGCCGTTTCTCTGGATGCTTTCAAGAGAGAGCTAGATTGGGCTGTTAAAAATAGAGGAGTCAGGGGACATGGGGAGAAGGCAGGAACGGGGTACTGATTGGGGATGATCAGCCATGAATGGCAGTGCTGGCTCGAAGAACCAAATGGCCTACTCCTGCACCTACTGTCCATTGTCTATTGTCTATTAATTGCCATTGCCAATGTGGTGGTTTGTGGTCTTCCTGAATCAATGCATTTTTTTTGATGGAGGTTCCCCCACAGAACTATTTTCGACTAGACTTCAGTTCAGTTTAGTTTATTGTCACGTGTGCCGAGGTACAGTGAAAAGCTTTTTGTTGCGTGCTAACCAGTCAGCAGAAAGACAATACATGATTACAATCAATCCATTTACAGTGGATCGATACATGAAAAGGGAAGAACATTTAGTGCAAGGTATAGCCAGCAAAGTCCGATCAAGGATAGTCTGAGGGTCATCAAAGAGATAGATAGTATTTCAGCACTGCTTTCTGGTTGTGGTAGGATGATTCAGTTGCCTGATAACAGCTGAGAAGAAACTATTCCTGAATCTTTTACACTTTTTACACTTCTATACCTTTTCCCTGATGGGAGAGGGGAGAAGAGGGAGTGGCCAGGGTGAGACTTGTCCTTGATGATGCTGCTGGCCTTGCCAAGGCAGCGTGAGGTGTAGATGGAGTCGATGGAAGGGAGGCTGGTTTGTGTGATGGTCTGAGCTACGTCCACAATTCACTGCAATTTCTTGCGGTCTTGGATGGAGCTGTTCCCAAACCAAACTGTGATGCATCCTGATAAAATGCTTTCTGCTTTCTATGGAGCATCTGTAAAAGTTGGTGGGAGTTGTAGGGGACGTGCCGAACTTCCTAAGCCTTCTAAGGAAGTAGAGGCGGAGATGCATGGCAAAAACAGGCCCATCGCCCAACCGAGTCTGCACTGACCAGCAATCACACCATATACTAACACTATCCTACCGACACACTAGGGACAACTTACGATTTTTACCGAAGCCAATTAACCTACAAACCTGCAAGTCTTTGAAGTGTGGGAGGAGACCAAACACCTGGAGAAAATGCAGCGGTCACAGGGAGAACGTACAAACTTCGTACAGACAGCACACATAATGAGGATTGAACCCTGGTCTCTGGCGCCGCGAGGCAGCAACTCTGTCGCTTCTCCGCTGTGCTGCCTTTATAAATGCCCTGGTAAAATATTGGTTTAGTTTAGTTTATTATTGCCACGTATACCACGGTACAGTGAAAAGCGTTGTTGTTGCGTGCTATCCAGTCAGCAAAAATACTATACATGATTACAATCGAGCCGTCCACGGAGTACAAATATTGGATGGAAGGGATGATATTTAGCCTTGGGACAGCTGTGGGGTATTAGCTGCGGTGGAGCCTCGGTGGCAGCGAAGTCTCGCAGCGGCGGTGGAGCCTCGGCAGCGGTGGAGCCTCACAGCGGTGGCGGAGCCTCGTGGCGGCGGTGGAGCCTCGGCAGCGGTGGAGCCTCAGCGGCAGTGAAGCGTCACAGCAGAGGAGCCTCGGCTGCGACGCTTGCCTCGTGATGGCGGTGGCGTTTCGTGGCGGTGGCGTTTCGGGACCCGCGGTCGATGAGGGAGTGCAGGTGAACCGCCCTGAGGGGGAGTGGGGGTAGAATACTGGAGGACCTAGAGTGGGGGGGTGTGGATGGGGCCATGAGGGGGGAAGGAGAACAATGAGCAACAGAGGACTAGGCGTGGAAGGGACCGCCGGGAGCGGTGTTTGGAGAACAGAGGAGGAGACGGCGCGGGATGTTTTGTAACTTTGTCAGCACCGTTTATGGGCGACTATTTGTATACCTTGGGCATGCAAGCTAAGAATTTGACTTGGTAGTGTCACATGTGACAAAGCTTTCTTCCATTTCGTTCCAAGTCCCTGGAAATTCATAACCTTTGGTGTGTTGATGTAGCTATCTGACGCTGCCAATAATCACACTGCACTGCAGATGGGGCTATTGGCTAAGTTGTGGATACTAAGTCAATTAAAAAAAGTTAGAAATGAACTGCAATTTCAGGTTTATACCAAAGATAAACACAAAGTGCGGAGGTAATCAGCGGGTCAGGCAGCATCCCTGGAGAAAAAGGATGGATGACGTTTTGCGTTGGGAGCCTTTTTCAGGCAAACATTTCAAAAAGGTACACACAAAATGCTGGACTAACTCAGCGGGACAGGCAGCATCTCTGGAGAGAAGGAAAGGGTGACATTTTGGGTCGAGACCTTCAGACAGACTCAGGGGTGAGGGAAATCTAGAGATATGGAAGGGTAAGGCGTGAAAACGGCAGATTAAAGCAGACGATGATCAAGGAAATGTGGAACGGTTCACTGTTGGCTGAGGGAAGGTGACAATGAGGCGTACAAACATTAAAATCAATCAGGGGGGCAGTGAAACTAGTTGGAGAACTAAAGTGGGGGAGGGACAGAGAGAGAGGAAACAATCTGCAGAGAAGGAATGGGTGACATTTTGGGTCGAGACCTTTCTTCAGAGACATTTGATAGAATGAATAATGAGTAATTTGGGAAATTATATTGCCAAAGTAATTTTTTGAAGAAGGGTCTCGACCTGAAACATCACCCCATTTCTTCCATCCAGAGATGCTGCCTGTCCCGCTGAGTTACTCCAGCATTTTGTGTCTATCTTCGGCTTAAACCAGCATCTGCAGTTTCTTTCTACACAAGAAATTGCTGTTTTTTTAAACAAAAGTGAAGTGCTGGTGTAACTCAGCGGGTCAGGCAGCATCTCTGCAGGACATGAAGAACAATGAATTAGACTGGTGACATTTTGTGCCGGGATCTTCATTTTATTCACTGTATCTTGATGCCCGTGACAATTATACGACCACAATGACAGGGAATATTCAGCAGATGGCGCAGTTGCTTTGGGGATGTGGACGAGACTTAGCTTTGTAATTCTTGGTATTTACATTGATCAGATGTATAGATGGTAGATTTACATCTATCAATTAAAATTAACTCACGGTGATGCACTCACAGTAACGCACCATAATGCACCAGGAAAGAGGGAAGTTCTGATGCCAAGCTTTATTTATTTAGCTGAACCTCTGTTCTTCAGGGTTCAGAATTCGATAGACGTAAGAACAGCTAGTAGTTTGGGCAAGGACAGAAAGGAGTTCTGTTTAGATATACAGCGTGGAAACAGGCCCTTCAGCCCACCTGCCAGTGATCCCCGCACACTTACACTACCGTACACACACTAGGGACAATTTAACATTTATACATTTATACCAAGGCAATTAACCTACAAACCTGTACGTCTTTGCAGTGTGGGAGGAAACCTTAGCACCCGGAGAAAACCCACGCAGGTCACGGGGAGAACATACAAACTCCGTACAGACAGCACCCGTAGCCAGGATCGAACCCGGGACCCTGCAGCTGCCAGGCAGTAGCTCTACTGCCATGCCACCGTGCCGCCGTGTTCTGTTCAAATATGTAACCGTGAGGGCACAGACCTTCTGATCCAAGGAAAATGCCCGACATCTGTTTCAGACAAGGATGATGGATGCCAAACGCTTGCCCCTATCCAATACTGCAGCTGGCACAGTTTTTGGTGCCAACTATGGATCAGCTGTTGGCAACTTTGTCTCCGAGACAGAAATGCGGTTCACATCCCATCCCATCCCATCCACGAGAAGTGATTCTCTGGCATGATACCAAGTTCAAGAAAAATGACATTAAGTGCTGGAGCATCTCAGCGGGTCAGGCAGCATCTTCAGTTTAGTTTAGACATACAGAGCAGAAACAGGCCCTTCGACCCACCGAGTCCGTGCCGACCTGCGATCCCAGCGCACTAACACTATCCTGCACAAACTGGGGACAATTTAGAATTTTACCAAGCCAATTAGCCTACATACCTGCTCTTCTTTGGAATGTGGGAGGAAACCAGAGTGCTCGGAGAAAACCCACACAGATCATGGGGAGAACGTACAAACTCCGTACAGACAGCACCCGTAGTCGGGATCGAACCCGGGCCTCTGGCGCTGCAAGGCCACACCGTACCTACATCCATCGAATTCCAGAATCTCTGGAGAACATGGATGGATGTCGTTTAGGGTCGGGATTCTTCTGAAGACGAGCCGGAAGAAGGATACTGACCCGAAAACTCACCTATCCATGTTGTCCAGAAATGCTGCCTGACCCGCTGAGTTACTCCAGCGCACTCTTGCACCATCATGGACTTGTTCTCTAATTGTGTGTTTGCACTGATGTTTTGATTTGCACAGTCTTTTTCTTTTCACTATCTTCTATAAATTATGTGCAACTTATGTTTTGATTCTAGGTAGACACAAAATGCTGGAGGGACTCAGTGGGTCAGGCAGCGTCTCTGGAGACAAGGAATAAGGGAAAAGGAAACTAGAGGTAGGAAAAGGTGTCGAACATATCAAAGCTGGCACCAAATCAGATGGCCAAGGAGCCAAAGTACCTCATATCTCTTAATATTTGTTTTTACATAGATTTATCTTCTTTAATCTGTACTCTATCTCTGTAGCTCTCTATTTACCAATATCACCTATCGAGATATTTATCATTTTTTTCTCTATCTGTCCCTCTACTTCTCTCTCTGTCCAATATATTTCCATATCTTTCTATTGATCATCTATCTATCATCCCTATCTCACTCTATGCCGTTCTCTCCAATTCATACATTATAATCTCTTATCTCTGATATCGCATTCATCGGCGAGACCAAATGTGGACTGGGCGGTCGTTTTGCTGAACACCTTCGCTCAGTCCGCCTGGACCTACCTGATCTCCCGGTTGTCAAACACTTTAGTTCCCCTTCCCATTTCCACACTGACCTTTCTGACCTAGTCTCCTCCAGTGTCAGAATGAGGTTAAACGCAAATTGGAGGAACAGCATCTTATATTTTGCTTGAGTAGCTATGAGTGGTATGAATATTGATTTCTCTAACTTCAAGTTACCCCTGCATTCCCTCTCTCTCCACCCCTCCCCCACCCAAGTCCCCCACCAGGTTCCCATTCTCACCTAGCAAATAACTATTAATGGCCTGTTTCCTTTATCATCATCAGTGCCGGATTTAGATGAAGAGAGACCCGAGGCTATTCCACTTGTGAGGCCCCTCCCAATCCCCCACCCCCACGACGAGAGGAAGATGGAAGAGTCCACCAGATTGACACCGATTTGCAGCCGAGTGTGGCTAATGAGATAAGGGACTGGAAAGCTGCGCTTTTTATTTATTTATTTATTGCCAAAGCTAGTGTCGAGTTATCGGCTTAAAACACTATTTTTCTGAAATGGAGGGCAAGGAAAAGTACTGAAGGGTTGTTTGGAGACTACAGTGCATTGTGACAGCATATGTAAGAAAGGCCTATGTACACCTTGCAGGGCTCTCACTTAACTTTTTTTCTCGGTTGTCAGCTGGGCAACCTTGGCAGCTTTTTAGGTTGCCAAATGACAGTTTAGGTGGTCATTTAAGACGGCTTGCATGACACGTGCGATAATGTGCTCGGACGATGTGCGTAGTTATCAGTCGGAATTATGCTCAATGGAGCATTCACGTATTATTTCTGCTTCAAATAAAGTCACAAACTAAACATTTTCACCAATCAAGACATGATATATACCACATGATATATGACATTCAGCAAAACTATAATACAGTATCTCAACTCTTTTTACACGTTACAATGAATGCAATTTCTATTATTTCTTTCCACTTCCAAAGAAAAATGTGGCTGGATTATTCTGCGTATATGATCAACCTTGATGAGACCAAGTGCAGGCTTGGCGACCGCTTCGCCCAACACCTCTGCTCGGTTCGCAATAACCAACCTGATCTCCCGGTGGCTCAACACTTCAACTCCCCCTCCCATTCCGAATCCAACCTTTCTGTCCTCTTCCATGGCAAGAGTGAGGCCCACCGTAAATTGGAAGAGCAGCACCTCATATTTCGCTTGGGCAGTCTACACCCCAGCGGTATGAAGATTGACTTCTCCAATTTCAGGTAGTCCCTGCTTTCTCCTCCCCTTCCCAGCTCTCCCTCAGCCCACTGTCTCTGCCCCTTCCTTTCTTCTTCCCATCCCCCCCACCCTCACATCAGTCTGAAGAAGGGTCTCGACCCGAAACGTCTCCTATTTCCTTCGCACCATAGGTGCTGCCTCACCCACTGATTTTCTCCAGCATTTATGTCTACCCATTTTGTAACTTGACCAAGTCAAGAGTCAAGAGAGTTTTATTGTCTTGTGTCCCAGATAGGACAATGAAATTCTTGCTTGCTGCAGCACAGCAGAATGTGTAAATATAGTACAGAACAGGAGATAAAAGTTCAGTGTGTTTATATACCATAGACCATATATATACACAATAAATAAACAGATCAAATGCAATGGGCTGTTATTGTTCAGAGTTTGGAGTTTGGTGATGGACCCTCCAACACCATGCCCCATAGTCTTGAACTGAATTAAAACATACAGTCGCTGTAAAGGGAGACATAGCGTCACTTGGGGATTTAAGACTGAAAATGGATAGTTTCTTTTTTTTAGTAACCAAAGTTTCTAAATGGGGGCCGCTTAGAGTTGAACGGCAGGTGTCCTGCCTTGGCCGGAAGCCCCCTAGATTTCGAGGCCCTAGACTTCAGCCTATGAAGCCTCGTGGTAAATCCGGCTCTGATCATCATTACTAAGTTGGATATCTTTCATTCATTTGTTCTATATCTCTCTACATCACTGTCTATATCTCTCATTTCGCTTTCCCCTGACTAGTCTGAAGAGGGACTTTGACCCGAACTATCACCCATTTCTTCTCTCCAGAGATGCTGCCTGTCCCGCTGAGTTACTCCAGCATTTTGTGCCTATCTTCATTATAATCTATCGTTTTACGTCTCTGTGTCCATCTTTTCATCCGTTCATCTATCCATTCGTTCATTAGCCTGTGTTGAATCGGCCAATATATTTGCACCGACTGCATGAAATGGAATTCTAAACTCCTGATATTCTAAATCGCTGATTGTTCACAGACTTTGTTCCTGCATCTGTCCCTAGGAAGCTGTAACATGTTTCATCTGGGGAACTAGTTGATGCATTTCATCCATTGAATTTGACACACTAGTGGGATTTAAAAGACTTTTGGATAGGCATATTGATGTGCCGGGAATGGAGGGATAAGTAGTATGTACATGTACTGTCGATCAGTGATGGTCTTGGCATCATGTTCAACACAGACATTGTGGGCCGAAGGGCCTGTTCTTGTGCTGTACTGTTCTATGTTTACTTTAGTTCAGTGTGCTTTAGTTTAGAGATACAGCGTGGAAACAGCCCCTTCGGCCCACCAGGTCCCAATCACCAGCACTATCCTACACAAACTAGGGGCAATTTATAATTTTTACCAAAGCCAATTAATCTACGAACCTGGACGTCTTTGGAGTGTGGGAGGAAACTGCAGCACCTGGAAGAAAACTGACACTGCCACAGAGACAAACTCCATGCAGACAGCAATGGTGGACAGGATCAAACCTGGGTCTCTGGCGCTCTAAGGCAACAGCTCTACCGCTGTGTCACTGTACCGCCCAAAGTGCAAGTTTTATGTTCAAAGTCTGGTTAACAAACATAATCTAGCCATGTCACCGTGTTAGTTATCATATAAAGACTGTACACAAAATACCCTACTCACGGATTAGTATTCTGACTGATAAATAATGTATTTTTCATTAATCCGCTGGATTAATCATTAACCCAGGGGATTCGCTGGTTTTCTGTCTTTTTTTTTCTTGTTCTCTCTCCCGCTGATGTGCCTGTAACAATGTTATCCAACGTCAGTTCTGTTCCATTGCTGTTATGTGTTGAACAGCATAGGTAAAACGCCTGAGGCCCACACCGCTTCTTGAAAGAGTCGGGGTGCAACAAGCTGCCGGGTGAGAAAAGCAGAGGAAAAGATGTCATTAAAAACATGCAGCTTTCAAGAGGAAGGGAGGATTGAGATGGGAAGTCATGGTGCCTTGGGGAAAGAAGAGTGGAATGGCATGGGCCCCGAATCTGAGGAAGGATGTGCTGGCATTGGAGAAGGTGAAGGTTTCCGAGGATAACCCCAGGGGTGACTGGGTTAACGTATGATGACTATTAGACCACACTGGGCCTGTACTCGCTAGAGTTTAGAAGGATGAGGTGCGGGCGGGGGGCCTCATTGAAACTTACCAAATCGTGAAGGGCCTGGATAGAGAGGATATGGAGAGGATGTTTCCACTAGTGGGAGAGTCTAGAACCAGAGGGCACAACCTCAGAATAATAGGGCCTTCCTTTAGAAAGGAGATGAGGTGGAATTTCTTTGGTCAGAGGGTGGTGAATCTGTGGAATTCATTGCCGCAGATGTACTTTGCCATCCATTCCCTCTCCCAAGACTTTTCCCCTCTTCCACATACCTCCACAATCCTCTTATTCCTCAAGGGTCAAGAGTGTTATATTGTCATATGTCCCAGACAGAACAATGAAATTCTTACTTGGGGGGATTCTTGGGGGGATTCTCTTTCCCAAAAATCTCTCTCTCTCTCACTCTCTCTCTCTCTCTCTCTCTCTCTCTCTCTCTCTCTCTCTCTCTCTCTCTCTCTCTCTCTCTCTCTCTCTCTCTCTCTCTCTCTCCCTCTCTCCCTCTCTCCCTGCTCCCCATTACCTATCCTACATTCCCATGTTTATCTCTGGATCTTCTCCCTCACTTGATCTCCTGCATTGCTTGCGACCCTCAGTCTCCCTTGGTGATTATGTTGCACCCTTTACCCTGTATCTGTACACTGCGGACGGCTTGATTGCAATCATTTATAGTCTTTTCGCTGACTGGAAACACACCTCCAGATTCCGGGACAGCTTCTTCCCAGCTGTTATCAGGCAACTGAACCATCCTATTGCCAACTGGAGAGCGGTCTTGACCCCCCCCCCATCTACCTCAATGGAGCCCCTCAGACTATCTTTTATTGGAGTTAACTTGACTTATCTTGCACTAAACGTTATTCCCCTTATCCTCTATCTTGAATATTTTGTTTGATCTAAGTTGTTGATTGTAATCATATATAGTCTTTTCGTTGACTAGATAGCATGCAAGAAAAAGCTTTCCACTGTACTTCGGTACACATGACAATAATAAACTAAACCATAATAAGCTTTTTGCAAACCTCTTTGATGGTGGAAGGCTCACTGTGCATGTTGGATAGTGTCTGCTGCACAGTGTCAACATCTTAATGGCTCCTTGTTGACTTTAAAGAGCTTTGGGACATCCAGAGATTGTGAAAGATACTTTGGTTTGGGGGGGGGGGGGCACTCATTGAAACTTCCCAAACAATGAAAGGCTGGATAGAGTGAAGAGGAAGTTTCCACTGGTGGGTGAGTCTAGGACCAGAGGGCAGAGCCTGCAAATAAAAGGACGTACCTTTAGAAAGAAGATGAGGAGGAATTTCTCTAGTCAGAGGGTGGTAAGTCAGAAGGCTGTGGAGGCCAAGTCAATAGATTTTTAAGGCGGAGATTGACAGATTCTTGGTTAGTACGGGTGTCAGGGATTATGGGGAGAAGGCAGGAGAATGGGGTTAGGGGGGGGAGAGATAGATCAGCCATGATTGAATGGCGGAGTAGACGTGATGGGCTGAATGGCCTATTTTGCTCCCATCACTTATGAACGTATGAAGAATTGGAAGTTTTGCTTTCTGCCAATGCAACTCTGCCTCATATCCGGTGGTACTTTTAACTTGCGCCTTTCATCTTTGGAGGTGGAGCACTTCCAACCGCTGAGGAGTCAGAGGGCTGTCAGATACCGTCAGAAAGGAACAGTTAAAAATAGAACTCTGAACAACAAGGGAATTTTAAAACCTAAAATATTAAACAGGAAAGAAAAATCCTGCGGTGGAGTTTAAAGATTTTCATCCTCCAAGCAATTCTAATCACTTAATAAACCATTGATTTTTCACAGCAAAAGAATAAGGAGAAAATCTGTATTGAGTCTTCTTCTACGTATTCCTCTTGTCCAGGGGTGTGAGAATAGGGATCTCACTACCTCAAGAAGTGATTAATGTGAACAGTTTTTACCTTTTTTTAAACTAAGGATCATTGGAGGCGGTGCAGAGAATGTTCATGGGGTTGCTAACTGGGAAACGTGGGTTAACCTCGAAGGAAAGATTGAGCAGGTTGTGTTAATACCATCAAGCGTTTAAAAAAACGTGACAGCGACCTTACTGACAATCTGTAGGCAGGAACTGCAAATGCTGGTTTACCACAAAGATGGAGGCAAAATGCTGCAGTAACTCAGCGGTTCAGGCAGCATCTGTGGAGCAAAGGGATAGGTGACGCTTCGGGTCGAGACCCTTCTTCAGCCTGAGAGTCTGTGCTGTATCTCTAAAGATTAAAGACTGAACTAAACTAAACTAAGCTTAAACGGGGCATTTTGGCTGGCATGAACATTAATAGCCCATTATCTGTTATTTGCACTTTATCAGTTTATTTATTCATGTGTGTATATATTTATATAATGGAATATGGACACACTGATCTGTTTTGTAGTCAATGCCTACTATGTTCTGTTGTGCTGAAGCAAAGCAAGAATTTCATTGTCCTATCAGGGACTCATGACAATAAACTCACTTGAACTTGAACTTGAGCATGAATGAGTTGGGCCGAAAGGCCTGTTTCCCCGCTGTACGCGCTATGACTTGAAGAAATCGACTCTCATCAGCGAGACACTGTTGAACAAATACTGCTTGTTATATCCCCCCCACACACACACAGGTAATAAGAAACAAACAGCACCCTTGGCTCCAGCCTGGTGGATAAATAAAGAGCCGGCTTGGGTTAGCTGCAGAAACTTGTAAATAATTTGCACATTTGAATGACTCCTGCGATCCATGTATAGTTCCAGCAGAGTCTATTATTGCTACTCAGTGACTCCCACTGCTTTTCCCAGAGGTACATCTTTCTCTTTAGTTTGCTTCCACACTGCATCATGGTGGCAGCAGCTACTGTACATGAAACTCAGACAATCTGCACCGCCTGCCTTGACTCTGGGGAATAGTCAGCCCCTGTGCAAGAATAACATCCATTAACGCGGTGTGTATGTCTGAAGAAGGGTCTCGGCCTGATACGTCACCCATTCCCTCTCTCCAGAGAAGCTGCCTGTCCCACTGAGCTACTCCAGCATTTTGTGTCTATCCATTAAAGAGACATGGTTATAACACGAACAGGCAAATCAATTGCCATTAGCTGCTTAATTCAATTTGCCATTGAGTTTTTTAAATTGTTATCATTATTTTACTTAATGGTGAACTCCCACCAACATCTACAATATAAGTATAAAATCATGCAATGGAATGGAAATTAAAATGCCATGAATCCAGCTCTAGATTAAGGTAATAATGTTCACCCAGTGTGTAACATGTACAGCCAACTTCTAAAACATTTTAAAACTTTTTAATTTTCTGCTGAAGAAGGGTCCTGACGCCACCTAGCTGTGATCTCCAGAGATGCTGCCTGACCCGCCGAGCTACTCTGACAATCAGTGTGGTTTTTGTTTGTAAACCAGCATCTGCAGTTCCTTGGTTCTGCGGGTGGGCCGCATGTGCTTGAATCAGAGTGTTGTGTGTTCATGCCTCAGTCTGGAGCCCTGGCCGAATCTCTGGTCTTACCGCCCTAGAGGTCCGGGTTCAAATTCTGACTATGGGTACTGTCTGTACGAAATTTGCACGTTCTCCCTGTGACCGCGTGGGATTTCTCCGGCTGCTCCGGCTTCCCCTCGCATCCCAAAGACGTGCAGGCCTGTAGGTTAAATGTGTCAGAACGAACGGCAGATGCTGGTTTAAACCAAAGACAACCACAAAATGTTGGAGTAACTCAGCAGGACAGGCAGCATCTCTGAATAGAAGGGAAAAGGCAGTCTGAAGAAGGGGCTCGACTCGAAAGGTCACCTGTTCCTTTTCTCCAGAGACGCTGCCTGACCCGCTGAGTTACTCCAGCATTTTATGTCTGTCTTCAGGTTTGTAGGTTAATTGTCACTCTTGTGTAGGATAGAACTAGTGTATAGATGATCGCTGGTCGGCATAGATTCAGTGGGCCCAAAGGGCCTGTTTCCACGCGGTATCTCTAAACTAAACAAGTGTAGTCACGAAGGAGTGTTGCTCTGATGGAGTTGCCATTGTTTTGATTGGGATGTCAAAATGAATCTCTTGTTCATGATATATTGGCAGAAGGGGTAGAGGATTTATGAGTCATAGTTATAGAGTTATACAGATTAGAAATAGGTGCTTTAACCCAACTGACATGAGGGGTAACGTTATGATACAAAGGGTGGTGAGTGAATGGAACGAGCTGCCGGAGGAGGTAGTTGAGGCAGGTACTATCACAACACTTAAGAAACATTTGGACAGGTACATGGATAGGACAGGTTAAGAGGGATAGGGGCCAATTGTAGGCAGGCGGGACTTGTGCAGATGGGACATGTTGGTCGGTGTGGGCAAGTCGGGCCGAGATGCCTTTTACCATTCTGTATCACTCTATGACTAAGTTATAGGGTCACCTCGTTGGGGAAGAGGATGAGTGTGGGGTGGTGCGAAACCTGGTACCAGTTAGGATCCTATGTCTCATTGTTAAATACAGCATTAAATGTTAACTCTGTCTGCTTACCTCTCTACAGTTTAATTTGTCTGATCTGTCGATATTATATGGATGGGCAATCTCATCTGGGTTTTGTGCTAAGTTTCATTTGGTTTGGTTTAGAGATACAGTGTGGAAGCAGGCCCGTCGGCCCACTGAGGCCACGCCGACCAACGATCCCCCATACACGAGTTCCATCCTACACACTAAGGACAATTCACAGAAGCCAATTAACTTACAAACCAGCACGTCTTTGGAGTGTGGGGGGAACAGGAGCACCCGGAGAAAACCCACGCAGTAACAGGTAGAATGTGCAAACTCCACAAACAGTAGCCGTAGTCAGGATCGAACCTGGGTCTCTGGTGCTGTCAGGAGGCAACTCTAACCCTGCGCCACACCATGCTGCCTTAAACTCTACCGTTGCGCCACTGTGCTGCCCTTAACTCTGCCACTGCACCGCTACGCCACTCTAAACTCCAGCACTGTGTCACTGTGCCTCTAAACTCCAGCACTGTGTCACTGTGCCTCTAAACTCCAGCACTGTGTCACTGTGTCTCTAAACTCCAGCACTGTGTCACTGTGCCTCTAAACTCCAGCACTGTGTCACTGTGTCGTTCTAAACTCCAGCACTGTGTCACTGTGTCTCTAAACTCCAGCACTGTGTCACTGTGTCTCTAAACTCCAGCACTGCCACTGTCTCTAAACTCCAGCACTGTGTCACTGTGCCTCTAAATTCCAGCACTGTGACACTGTGTCGTTCTAAACTCCAGCACTGTGTCACTGTGTCTCTAAACTCCAGCACTGCCACTGTCTCTAAACTCCAGCACTGTGTCACTGTGTCTCTAAACTCCAGCACTGTGTCACTGTGTCTCTAAACTCCAGCACTGTGCCACTGTCTCTAAACTCCAGCACTGTGTCACTGTGCCTCTAAACTGCAGCACTGTGTCACTGTGTCGTTCTAAACTCCAGCACTGTGCCACTGTGTCTCTAAACTCCAGCACTGTGTCACTGTGTCTCTAAACTCCAGCACTGTGTCACTGTGCCTCTAAACTCCAGCACTGTGTCACTGTGTCTCTAAACTCCAGCACTGTGTCACTGTGCCTCTAAACTCCAGCACTGTGTCACTGTGTCTCTAAACTCCAGCACTGTGCCACTGTGTCGTTCCAAACTCCAGCACTGTGCCACTGTGCCTCTAAACTCCAGCACTGTGTCACTGTGTCTCTAAACTCCAGCACTGTGTCACTGTGTCTCTAAACTCCAGCACTGTGTCACTGTGTCGTTCTAAACTCCAGCACTGTGTCACTGTGTCTCTAAACTCCAGCACTGTGTCACTGTGTCTCTAAACTCCAGCACTGTGTCACTGTGTCTCTAAACTCCAGCACTGTGTCACTGTGTCTAAACTCCAGCACTGTGTCACTGTGTCTCTAAACTCCAGCACTGTGTCACTGTGTCTCTAAACTCCAGCACTGTGTCACTGTCTCTAAACTCCAGCACTGTGCCACTGTGTCTCTAAACTCCAGCACTGTGTCACTGTGTCATTCTAAACTCCAGCACTGTGTCACTGTGTCTCTAAACTCCAGCACTGTGCCACTGTGTCTCTAAACTCCAGCACTGTGTCACTGTGTCTCTAAACTCCAGCACTGTGTCACTGTGTCATTCTAAACTCCAGCACTGTGTCACTGTGTCTCTAACCTCCAGCACTGTGCCACTGTGTCTCTAAACTCCAGCACTGTGTCACTGTGCCTCTAAACTCCAGCACTGTGTCACTGTGTCTCTAACCTCCAGCACTGTGCCACTGTGTCTCTAAACTCCAGCACTGTGTCACTGTGCCTCTAAACTCCAGCACTGTGTCACTGTGCCTCTAAACTCCAGCACTGTGTCACTGTGCCTCTAAACTCCAGCACTGTGTCACTGTGTCGTTCTAAACTCTACCACTGTGCCCCCTGATCTATTGAATATGTCCACAATTCTCCGTCACTGTTGCATTAGTAGATAATCTCACCTGGGTCCAGTGCTTAGTTAAAAAGCAGATTCCCTCCTGCTGTCTACCACAGCTGGCGGCCCTTTCTTTCATACCATGGGCTCCTTCTCATTTTCCGGTTGTAGATGTTACTGGGCCCATCATTGACTGTGGCGCCCAGTGCGTGGGAAGACTGTTCCTCATTTAGCTTTTAAGACCCGCTTGGTTTCCCCTCGCTGGACAGGATGAGAATGAGATTTTACAAAACGCTTGTGAGGGTGTTCTCGCTGTCGACTTCATCTCCTGCTGTCTTTCCCCAAACCTTAAAATTACTTTTGATTTACCATGCTGCGAAGAAAATCCGGAGACCCGGCTGAGAGACGAAGCAGTTGCTAAAATCTGGTTGGATCTGTGGAATGGGAGAGAGAAGGAGAGGTGGGGAAGAAAAGGTTTATTTAGGTGTTGGTTTAGCTTTATTCTTGTCACGTGCACCAATTAGTCAAAAGAGTTTGTGTGCGAGCTGTCCAATCAAACCAGTCACCTATCCCAAGACCAACGATGGCCTGCTGTGTGTCCCTTCATTTCCTTGATTATCATTGCTTTTTGCATATCTTCTATTCATTTTCCCCAAGTACCGTCTATATCTCTTGTTCCCCTTTCCCCTGACTCTCTGTCTGGAGAAGGGTCCCGACCTGAAACGTCACCCGTTCCTTTTCTCCAGAGATGCTGCCTGACCCGCTGAGTTACTCCAGCTTTTTGGTTAGCTTATAGTCTAGTTTAGTTTAGTTTAGAGATACAGCATGGAAACAGGCCCTTGGACCCACCGAGGCCGCACCGACCAACAATCCCCATACACTAACGCTACCCTACACTGGGGGCCATTTTCTATTTGCGCCAAGCGTTTCACGGGGAGATGATACAAACTCCGTGTGGACAGCACCCGTAGTCAGGATCGAACCTGGGTCTCTGGCGCTGTAAGGCAGCAACTCCACCGCTGAGCCACCGTGCCGCCCTACTTTGTGACGGTTTTCGGTTTAAATCAGCATCTGCAGTACCTCCCAACTCAAACCAATTAATACTGTACATTCAAGCCAAACTCAAGTACAATAGGTAAAGCAGAGAGAAAGATACAGGGTGCAGGTTACAGTTCTCAGCAGTGTTGTGTAACAGCTCCAGAGGAAAGGTCGAATGATAAGTATAGCGCATGAACAGGTACAAGGGCAGCACGGTGGCGCAGCGGTAAAGTAGCTGCCTCACAGCGCCAGAGACCCGACTTCGAGCCTGACTACGGGTGCTGTGTGTACGGTATTTGTACATTCTAACTTGTGACCGCACGGGTTTTCTCTGGGTGCTCCGGTTTCATCCCACATTCCAAAGACGTAGACTTTGTAGGTTGGTACACAAAAAGCTGGAGAAACTCAGCGGGTGCAGCAGCATCTAAGGAGCGAAGGAGATAGGCGACGTTTCGGGTCGAGACCCTTCTTCAGACTTTGTAGGTTGATTGGCTTTGGTAAAGATTGTAAATTGTCCTTAGTGCGTGTAGGATAGTGTTAGTGTACGGTGTTCGCTGGTCAGCGCGGACTTGATGGGCCAAAGGGCCTGATTCCGCGCTGTATCTCTAAACTAAAGGAAACAAAAAAACAGGCAATAAACATACACTAAACTAGACACACGATAAAGAGGGAAGGATACCACATACAAACTGCTTGCACAATACATACATGCAAACATTCTTATTATGCAATAATGCATACATACATAATATGCTCCAACCCACCACTCTGTGAAACAATCAACGGCCTATTGTTCCTGATACAGAGAGTGGTGAGTCTGTGGAATTCTCTGCCTCAGAGGGCGGTGGAGGCCGGTTCTCTGGATGCTTTCAAGAGAGAGCTGTAGGGCTCTTAAAAATAGTGGAGTCAGGGGATATGGGGAGAAGGCAGGAACGGGGTACTGATTGGGGATGATCAACCATGATCACATTGAATGGTGGTGCTGGCTTGAAGGGCCGAATGGCCTACTCCTGCACCTATTGTCTATTGTATATCGTCTATATTGCCTCGGTTAAATCGGATTTTGTCCGCTATAACTAAAAATCCATTATAAAGAGGTCTGTAACAATGAGGGTAGACTGTATGAACATCATGTGTCCTATATGTATAATTGCTTTTTGAAAGACCTTATCTATCCAAATTCCTCGCCATACCAGACACAGATACATGATCTAAGCGACATTTGAAAAGCAAATTTGGATGGTTTAAATGCTCTGTGATGTCCTGTTGTTTGATGGATTAGTTTGGAATACTTAACACATTTCCACGCTGTTTTGGAGATTAAAGAAAAATGATTACAAGCGGAAAACATGGCCATCAACAAAGTTTTTTTGTCTTTGTCGTTTGATGTGAGCGCGTTTTACAGCAATGGCAAGATTCGTCACTTTAGAAGAGAGCCACAGAGACTTACAGCGCGGCATCAGGCCCTTCGGCCCATCTCGTCTATGCCAACCAAAATGCCCCATCTATGCCAGTTCCGTTTGCAGACATTTGACTGGTATACCTCCGAATCTTGCACATGTCCACATGTACAATATTATTGTACCTGCCTCAAACGCTTTGTCGTTCCATCTACCCAGCAGCTTTTGTGTGAAAAGCTTGTCCCTCTGATCAGATTCTTACTCAATCCTTAGACCTATGCCCTCCCGTTCTTGATTCCCCAATTCTGGGGGGGGGGAAAGATTGTGTGCAGTCAGCCTGTCTATGTCCCTGATCATTTTATACTCCTCTATAAAGTCACCCCTCAGCCTCCTAACGTTGCGATAGAGGTGCTGCTTCACAGCGCCAGAGACCCAGGTTCGATCCTGACTACGGGTGTCGTCTGTACGGAGTTTGTACGTTTACCCCGTGACCTGCGTGGGTTTTCTCCGGGAGCTCTGGTTTCCTCCCACACTCCAAAGACGTGCAGGTTTGTAGGTCAATTGGCTTCTGTAAATTGTTCCTAGTGTGTAAGATAGAACTAGCTTACCTGTGATCGCTGGTCGGCATGGACTCGGTGGGCCGAAGGGCCTGTTTCCGCACTTTATCTCTAAGCTAAACTAAATTAAACTAAACTACACATCCCAGTCTGAAGATGGGTCCCAACCTGAATCATCACCCTTTTCCTCCAGAGATGCTGCCTGTCCCGCTGAGTTATTCCAGCACTTGGTGTCTATTGAAACATCCCTCTCCTGTACGGTATGAACTGGGTTAAATTTGCACATAAAATTGGCACCAAGTGTGGGTGTCAGAAGGCCACGTGCATTAGCCAGCTATATTTGAACAATTTGTGATGAATGAATGGAGATTCTCTAGTTTATTCAGAACTAACAATATTTGCTTTAACTATGAAGATGGACACAGAATGCTGGAGTAACTCAGCAGGACAGGCTGTATCTTTTGATAGAAGGAATGGGTGACGTTTCGGGTCGAGATCCTTCTATTCCGCAGAGTTACTCCAGCATTGTGTGTCTATCTTCGGTATAAACCAGCATCTGCAGTTCCTTTCTACACATTTCATTTGCTTTACTTGTAATCGCAACAGAAACAGAATATATACTTTCTATAGTTATATAGATATCTGTTGAGCCTTAATAGGTTGAAACAGCTTGGGAGAATCTTCCCCAATTGTCAACTATGATGTTTCATTTACCTCAGCTCAAGTTTAACAAGCCCTTCGGCCCACCGAGTCCGTGCCGGCCATCGATCACCCGTTCGCGCTAGTTCTATGTTATCCCACTTTCTCGTCCACTCCCGCCACATCTGGGGCAATTTGCAGAGGGCCAATTGACCTACAAACCTGCGCGTATTTGGGATGCGGGATAAAACGGGAACCACCCGGAAAGAACCCGCACGGTCACAAAGAGAGTGTGCAAACTCCGTACAGACAGCCCCTGAGGTCAGGATTGAACCTGCTGCACCGCTGTTTGCCGTTGGAATACCACCATCGCCCGTCTTCTCCCCACTCCTCCAGCATTCCACCGTTGGTCCCATTATCACATCACAAATTGTGCACTTAACTCTACTGCAATAAAGATCAGGAGAGGGTGCCTGAACTCAAGAATATCCTCTTCTCCCTTGGTGTATCATTAGAGCAAGTTATAGATCGCTTTCCTCCCACACTCTGAAGACATACAGGCTTGTAGGTTAATTGGCTTGGTATAAGTGCAAATTGTCCCTAGTGTGTGTAGAATGTGTGGCGATTGCTGGTCGGCGCGGACTCAGTGGGCCGAAGGGTCTGTTTCCGCACTGTATCTTTAAACTAAACTAAACTAAACTAAACAGCAAGCCTACATCACACTTTGACTTAGAAGGGTCTCGACCCGAAACGTTGCCTATCTCCTTCGCTCCTTAGATTCTGCTGCACCCGCTGAGTTTCTCCAGCTTTTTGTGTAACCATCACACTTTGACTGCCTGTCCAGCTGAGTTACTCCAGCATTGAGTGTCCACCTTCGATTTAAACCAGCATCTGCAGTTCTTTTCTACTACATCACACTTTACCATCAGGCAATATCTAAGGACTTCTTTGACTCAGCTAATTTTATACAGATTATTACTCTTCTCACAGAGCCCGTCTCCTAACAGCTTTTGTGTGTATACAAATGATCAGTGGCTTATTTTCCTGCTTCAGAGATCGGGGAGGAATATTCTCTCCAAGATAGACACAAGGGTCAGCAGTAAAGGGCCTGTCCCACCAGCATGCGACTCCATGCGGCGAGCGCGACCTAACGTGGTCGCTTGAGCCGTACGGCCTCGCGGGGCCGGTCCCACTTCGATCGCCGGAGCCATATGGAGTTGTGCGAGGCTGGTCCCGACTTCGTGCGGGGCTCCGAAAAACTGACACTGTTCAAAAATCCCGAGCGCCACCGGCCTGTTGGCCCGCAGCCGCATTGAGGGCATACACAGCGTCTCGACGTCGTACGCAGCGTCTTGACGGTGTACGCCTAGCGCGTGGCGTTGCGTGATGACGTCACCGCCCAAGGCCGTGCGACATCCAAATTCAGTCGGCCCGCCTCCTGCCCAGCTGATTGGTGAGTATGATGTCGGGACCAACCCCGCACAACTCCATACGCCTCCGCGGTTCAAATTGGGACCGGCCCTGCGAGGCCGTACGCCTCAAGCGACCACGTTTGGTCGCGCTAGACGCATGCAGTCGCATGCTGGTGGGACAGGCCCTTAACTCAGCGGGTCAGGCAGCATCTAGGAGAAAAAGGATGGGTGACGTTTCGGGTCAGAACCCTTCTTCAGACCCGAAACGACACCCATTCCTTTTTCTCCAGAGATGCCGCCTGACCCGCTGAGTTATTCCAGCACTTTTTGTCTATCTTCGCTATAAACCAGCATCTGGAGTTCCGCTCTACACAATGTTCTCTCTAAGGTTGGTTAAGCTGTTAAAAGGAGAACTTTATAACAAGTAATTGGTTATGTGGTTGGTTCGGAAATGACACTGTAGGACTTGTGAAAGGTCACAATGCCTGAAGTCAATCTCTGGCCAAAATGCGAAATGCAGTTACTTTATAATGAAGGTCCTTCCATAATCTAGGGTACTGTCCGATTCATCTCTACCCCAGCTCGGACATTCAAGAGAAGACATTTAGAGATAACGGAACTGAGGGATATCGGGAAAAAGCGGGAACGGGGTACTGATTTTGGATGTTCAGTCATGATCATATTGAATGGCGGTGCTGGCTCAAAGGGCCGAATAGCCTACTCCTGCACCTATTTTCTATGTTTCTTTGTTTCTATGAAGGGCCATGGTTAAAGATTGGCATGACGATGTGTTACTAATCTGAGCACACAGATGGTGTACGGAACGAGCTGCCAGAGGAGGTAGACACAAAAAGCTGGAGTAAAACTCAGCGGGACAGGCAGCATCTCTGGAGAGAAGGATTGGGTGACGTTTCGGGTCGAGACCCTTCTTCAGACTGAGAGTCAGGGGAGAGGGAAATGAGAGATAGAGGTGGTGATGTAGAGCGATATGCAACAAATGATTGAAAGATACCACCCCATCAGCCATCACGTACAACATATAATCCTCCGACATTTTCGCCACCTCCAACGGGATCCCAATACTGGCCACATCTTCCCCTTCTGTTTTCCGCAGAGACCGCTCCATCCGTAACTCCTTGGTCAATTCATCCCTTCCCACCCAAACCACCCCCTCCCCGGGTACTTTCCCCTGCAACCGCAGGAAATGCTACACTTGTCCGTATGCTTCCCCTCTCGACTCCATCCAAGGACCCAATTGGTATTTCCAGGTGGGGCAGAGGTTCACCTGCACGTCCTCCAACCTCATCGACTGTACCCGCTGTTCTAAGTGTCAACTTCTCTACATCGACGAGACCAAGCGCAGGCTTGGCGATCGCTTCGCTGAACACGTGTTAACGAACCTGATCGCCCGGTTGCTCAGCATTCCAACTCCCCCTCCCATTCCCAATCTGACTTTTCTGTCCTCGGCCTCCTCCATTGCTAGAGTGAGGCCCAGCGCAAATTGGAGGAGCAGCACCGCATATTTCGCTTGGGCAGCTTACACCCCAGCGGTATGAACATTGACTTCTCTAATTTTAGATAGTCCCTGCTTTCTCCCTCCTTCCCCTCCCCCTTCCCAGTTCCCCCACGTCCTACTGTCTCCGCCTCTTCGTTTCTGTTTCTCGCCCCCCCACGACATCAACCCGAAACGTTGCCTATTCCTTCTCTCCATAGATGCTGCCTCACCCGCTGAGTTTCTCCAGCATTTTTTGTTTACCTTCGATTGTTCCAGCATCTGCAGTTCTTTCTTAAAGCTTTACCCATATCTTTCTCCATGGATGCTGTCTGACCTAGAAACATAGAAAATAGGTGCAGGAGGAGGCCATTTGGCCCTTTGGCCCTTCGAGCCAACACCTGCTGAGTGTTATTTCATTTTTTTAATGTTTCTAAATTAATCTCAGTCTTGCAAACACAGACCAAAAGCACAATCACAGTTTAGAATAGTTTAGATTAGTTTAGTTCAGTGATACACCATGGAAACAGGCCCTTCGGCCCACCGAGTTCACACCGACCATCGATCACCCGTCCACACTAGTGTCATGTCATCCTACTTTCTCATCTACTCTCTACACACTATGTCCAATGAACCTACAAACCCACACCTCTTTGGGGTGTAGGAGGAAACCCACGAGGTCACAGGAAAAACGTGCAAACTCCACACAGACAGCACCCGGGGTCAGGATTGAACTCGCGTCTCTGGTGCTGTGAGGTAGTAGCTCTGCCAGCTGTGCCACTGTGTCGCCTTTGAGGTAAGGGGGAGGTGGGGAAGATCATTCCAAGGAGTTGCAACCCGCAAGTAAAGAAAGTTGCCCACATCGGTCATAAGTTCATAGGTTCTAGGAGAAGAATGAGGCCATTGGGCCCATTAAGTCTACTCTGCCATTCAATCAGGGCTGATCTATCTCTCCCTCTCAACCCCATTCTCCTGCCTTCTCCCCATAACCCCTGACACCTTTACTAATCAAGATCTTACTAATAACACACCTAACCGTTGTCCTAAAGAAATGCTCTCACATCCTGAGGCATTGCCTTCTGGTTTTAGATCGGTGGTTATTTGGCCACTATAGGTCGTTATTCCGTTTATCACGTGTATCTGTAAACAGTGGACGGCTCGATTGTAAACATGTAGTGTCTTTCCGCTCACTGGTTCGCACGCAACAAAAGCTTTTCACTGTATCTCGGTGCACGTTACAACACTGCAAATTAAACTAAACCATATTCTCCAGTCTGAATTGGACAGTGCCCTGCCGTTAACAATGCCTTGCCTATCTTCCCACAACCTTCAATTTAACATTGCGGGTTCTTTACTTCTCAGTGCATTTCCCTTCGTGTTTCTGCAAGGGTGAATTTCTTTTGACAGCTTCTCATAAACGCACACAAACTAGATACTGTGGTTCAGAATTTTCACTTCAAATGCTTCTGGGTTAATGCTTGGAAAATTAGCGCCTGGGAGTGTGCAATTTTCGGATATTGGCTTCATGTGCACTTGTCTACCAGGTGAATTGAAGAAGGAACTAGGTGTCCCTACGAGATTCCTTTGCCTGGTCTGCGATGCGTAATTCATTTTTGCTGAGCATCCAGAAAGAAGTCCCACCCAGACCACCCCCTCCCCTGGTACTTTCCCCTGCAACCGCAGGAAACGCTACACCTGTCGCTTTACCTCACCCCTCGACTCCCATCCAAGGACCCAAACAGTCTTTCCAGGTGAGGCAGAGGTACACCTGCACCTCCTCCAACCTCATCTACTGCACCCGCTGCTCTAGGTGTCACCTTCTCTACATCGGTGAGACCAAGCACAGGCTTGGCGATCGCCTCGCCCATCACCTCTGCTCAGTCCGTACTAGCCAACCTGATCTCCCGGTGGCTCAGCACTTCAACTCCCCCTCCCATTCTAAATCTGTCCTTTCTGTCCTGGGCCTCCTCCATTGCCAGAGTGAGGCCTACCGTAAATTGGAGGAACAACACCTCATATTTTGCTTGGGTAGTTTACACCCCAGCGGTATGTACATCGACCTCCAATTTCAGGTAGTCCCTGCTTTCTTCCTCCTTCCCCACCCCCTTCCCAGCTCTCCCACAAAGCCAACTGTCTCCGCCTCTTCCTCTCTTTCCCCGCCCCCGCCCCCCCCCGACATCAGTCTGAAGAAGGGTCTCGACCCGAAACGTCACTTACTCCTTTCTCCATATATGCTGCCTCACCCGCTGAGTTTCTCCAGCATTTTTTGTCTTCTTTCGATTTTTCCAGCATCTGCAGTTCCTTCCTAAACATCCAGAAAAAAAACGTCCATTTTATGGAGCGTGCAAACCATTGCCCAATGTGATGGTGTATCCTTATTCAACAACTCACATTCTATCTAAGACAGACACAAAATGCTGGAGTAACTCAGCGGGACAGGCAGCATCTCTGGAGAGAAGTGATGGGTGACGTTTCGGATCGAGCCCTTCTTCAGACTGAAGATTCACATTCTATCCCTCTGGATCTTCCTGGAAATAAGTCTGAAGAAGGGCGGCACGGTGTGTGCAGCGGTAGAGTTGCTGCCTCACAGCGCCAGAGACACGGGTTCCATCCTGATTACGGGTGCTGTTTATACGGAGTTTGCACGTTCTCCCGGTGTCCTGCGTGGGTTTCCTCTGAGATCTTCGGTTTCCTCCCTCGCTCCCAAGACGTGCAGGTTTATTGACTTGGTATAAATGTAATATTGCCCCCAGTGTGTGTAGGGTTGTGTTAATGTGCGGGGATCGTTGATTGCCGCGGACTTGGTGGGCCGAAGGGCTTATTACCGTGCAGTACCTCTAAAACAAAACTAATAATGAAAAGGGCCCAACCTGAAACGTCACCGATCCATGTGCAGGATGCTGAGGGGTAGTCATGTCGAGGTGGTCACAAGTTTGGACAGTGCTAGTAAACAAGAACACAAAAACCCATAAGGTCATACGTGATAGGAGCAGAATTAGGCCATTTGCCCCATCAAGTCTCATCCACCATTCATTCATGGCCGATTTATCGCAGCCTCTCAAACCCATTCTCCTGCCTTCTCCCCGTACAAAGCAAGAATCTATCCATCTCTGCCTTAAAAATATCATTGACGTGGCCTCCACAGCTGCCTGTGGCAATGAATTCCACAGATTCACCATCCTCTGACTAAAGAAATCCCTCCTCATCTCCTATCTAAAGGAATGTCCTTTAATATTGAGGCAATGACCTCTGGTCCTAGGCTCTCCCACTAGTAGAAACATCCTCTCCACAGCCACTGTATCCAAGCCTTTCACTATTCGGTAAGATTCAATGAGGTCCTCTCTCATCCTTTTAAACTCCAGCGAGTACAGGCCCTGTGCCGTTATACGCTCATCATTGGTTAACCCACTCATTCCTGGGATCATTGTTGTAAACCTTCTGTGGACCCTCTCCAGTGCCAGCACATCCTTCCTCAGATATGGGGCCCACATTTGCTCACAGTACTCCAAATGTGGGCTGACCAGCGCTTTATAGAGCCGCAGCATTATATCCCTGTTTTTGTATTCTAGCCCTCTTGATATAAATGCCAGTGTTGAGGCCTCAATTACTGCCTCAATGGCCGTACAACTCTTCGACCTTGCTGCGCTCCACAATAATATTAAGGCTGATCTTGTGCCTCATTTAGTTTGCTGCCTCTTCCCCAGACCATTGGATTCCTTTGCTATCAAGCTGAAGCTTGATTATACAAAAGCATCCAGGATTCTCCGGAAAGAGGTCTAAAGGTTAATAAGCTTCTGCTTCAAGGAGTTTCATTGATTAATGGCTGAGATCTTATTCTGAGACCATGCCCCATAGTTCTCGACTCTCCAGCCTGCTGTCATCTGCGTGCCCACCTCAGCAGTTTCTATTCCCCTGGTATTTGGTCCAGAGAACAGAAAAAAAAATTAATAAAGGGAGTAGATAGGGGAAATACTGGCCGGCAGGGACTCGGTGGGCCGAAGGGCCTGTTTCCACCACGTATCTCTGAAGTCTAATAGTCTAATACCTTGGTCCCAGGGTATGGATGCCATTCATTGATTCATTACAAGGATAGTATGGTGCAACACAACTTAGCAATTACACCGATTCACGGGTTGGGTGATGGGTGGGGAGAGATAAGAAGCAGGTATATCATAGAAACATAGAAAAATAGGTGCAGGAGTAGGCCATTCGGCCCTTCGAGCCTGCACCGCCATTCAATATGATCATAGCTGATCATCCAACTCAGTATCCCGTACCTGCCTTCTCTCCATACCCCCTGATCCCTTTAGCCACAAGGGCCACATCTAACGCCCTCTTAAATATAGCCAATGAACTGGCCTCAACTACCCTCTGTGGCAGAGAGTTCCAGAGACCCACCACTCTCTGTGTGAAAAAAGTCCTTCTCATCTCGGTCCTAAAGGATTTCCCCCTTATCCTTAAGCTGTGACCCCTTGTCCTGGACCTCCCCAACATCGGGAACAACCTTCCTGCATCTAGCCTGTCCAACCCCTTAAGAATTTTGTAAGTTTCTGTAAGATCCCCTCTCAATCTCCTAAATTCTAGAGAGCATAAGCCGAGTCTATGCAGTCTTTGTTCATAAGACAGTCCTGACATCCCAGGAATCAGTCTGGTGAACCTTCTGTGCACTTCCTCTATGGCAATAATGTCCTTCCTCAGATTTGGAGACCAGAACTGTACGCAATACTCCAGGTGTGGTCTCACCAAGACCCTATACAACTGAAATAGAACCTCCCTGCTCCCTGCTCCTATACTCAAAAATATAATTTGAATGTGAAATATTTAATATGGACCTTTTCCTCACTTAGAGGGTGGTGAATATATGGAATCAGGTGCCAGTGGAGCTAGTTGAGGCATGTTCAAAAGCAATAATGAAGAGACATTTGAGCAAGTACATGGATTGGAAAGGTTTAGAGGGATATGGGCCAAATGCATGCATTTATGACTAGATTAGATGCAACATCGTGGACGAGTTGGGCTGAAGGGCCTGTTTCTCTATGCATCTACTGTAACTTGATATAAGATGAATGTATGGCACAGTGGCGCAGCAGTAGAGTTGCTGCCTTCCAGCGCTGGAGACCCGGGTTCGATCCTGACCTCGGGTGCTGCCTGTACGGAGTTTGTATGTTCTCCCTGTGACCTGTGTGGGTGTACTCTGTGTTCTCTGGTCTCCTCCTAAATTCCAAAGACGTGCAGGTTTGTCGGTTAATTGGCTTCTATAAATTGTCCACAGTGTGTATCGCTGTTGATCGCTGGTCGGTGACGACTCGGTGGGCCGAAGGGCCTGTTTCCACACTGTAGCTCTAAACAAAACTAAACTAAACCGTTAGCATATTTTATTATTTTGTCCAGATATTTCTTACAGAATGATTTTGTCACGCTGGGGGGTTGGGTTTTTGATACATAGATGGGCGTGACAAACATCGGATGAGGCTAGAGAAACCGCTGGGAGTGGTCAGATCGACTGGAGCCGGCAGGAGAGAAGGCATAAAGCTTTTTACACATTCAGATAGTAAGAATGGGAAGCTACAGTTTGTATAGAAACATAGAAAATAGCGGCAGGAGGAGGCCATTCGGCCCTTTGATCCAGCACTGCCATTCATTGTGATCATGGCTGACCGTCCCCTATCAATAACCCGTGTCTGCCTTCTCCCCATATCCCTTGACTCCACTAGCCCCTAGAGCTCTATCTAACTCTCTCTTAAATCCATCCAGTGACTTGGCCTCCACTCTGTGGAGGTATAAGAATAAAGAGGATCTGGTATGTTCACATCTTTGTGTTTACAATAACTTCAATAAAATATCAATGAAACTGGAAATAACGACAGGCAGATTTGTTTTATTATCCGCTCCCTGCCTGTGCAGTAGTGCCGATGGACAGGATTGAAGTTGCCATGACATTGTGTTTTAACAGTAATTCAGTCGCCTTTAATAGCAAATCTCTTGCATTTACTTTTAATTTCTTGGGATTGCTCTCAGAAACAGAATGGCCCCATCCAATAGTGGTTTGTAGTTGACCCGGTCAAAGGGAGGGACCAGGTGGAGATTGGTTGCACTTGTCGATGCAGTCACAGAACGCACAACATAGGGACAGGCCTTGCGGCCCGCAATGTGTGTGGCCCGACATGATGCCAGCTTAAACCATGGGAGTAACAATTCCTCATTGGCTGACCTCTGGTACCTCATGTGGTACCAAAAATGTGAAAGGCCTGGATCGAGTGGATGTGGAGAGTCTAGGACCAGAGGGCGCAGCATCAGAATAAAAGGAGATGAAGAGGAATCAGTCTGAAGAAAGGGTTTCGGCCCGAGACGTCGCCTATTTCCTTCGCTCCATAGATGCTGCTGCACCCGCTGAGTTTCTCCAGCACTTTTGTCTACCCGAGATGAAGAGGAATTTCTTTGGTTAGTGGATGGTGGAATTCATTGCCACAGGCAGCGGTGGAGGCCACTGGGTGTTTTTGAGGTGGAGACATGTTTGGTAAGGGTTTGGGGAGAAGGCAGGAGAATGCGGGTTGAGAGAGAAAGATAGGTCCACCATGATTGAGTGGCAGAGTAGACCCGATGGGCTGAATGGCCTAATTCTGCTTCATGTTATGAACATGAAGAGAAGTTCAAGACAGGTGCCTTTGGCTTCTCCTCCGTGGGTGAGGGGAGAGGGGGTGGGACAGGGCTGGTGGTGGGAGTAGGGGGGCAGGAGAGCATGGGAGAGTGGGAAATATTGTTTGAAGAAACTTGTAGAGAGGGGAGGAGAGGAACGGTGTACTTTCCCTTTAAAATGAATAATTTTTGCAATCTCTACTGGTCCGGAGCAAGGGCGGAATTGTGGGTGTAGATTCATGTGTGCTTGAGGCACACACAATGGTTTTTAAAATATTCGATTTTTTTTTTAAAGCAATTCCATCTGACTGTCCAGTGAAGCCTCACTCCAGCTGGAAGCAGCGTGTTGCAGTGTTGAAGCTAAACCTTTTCAATCAAGCCAGCCTGAATTTATTACTTTCTTTCAAATGCCAATAAAATCCCAGCTTGCTGCAGGAGCTTCCAATAGCAGCATCAGCCCTTCTCTCTCTCTCTCTCTTTCTCTCTCTCCCCCTCTCTCCCTCCCTCCCTCCCTCCCTGTGTGTGTGTATGGATGTGTTTGTATGTACGTATTACACACACATCTACATGTGTATACAGATACGTGTATGGGTGTCATGTGTGTAGCAGAAATACGGAAAGCGAGCGAGAGAGAGAGAGAGAGAGAGAGCAAGAGGGAAAGATCGAGAGAGAGGGAGAGAGAGACAGCCACCGAGTCTATAAGTGGAGTTAGCTGTTCAGCACACAAGCCACCCACAGCACTGCAGAACGAACATCACCTATATTCCATTCAATCCTCAAATTTTCATTAGAGGGGATATTTATTTGGCAAGAGAATCCATTTGTGGGTCAGCCCTGGAGATGGAAGCAGCCTTTCTGCTGAGGTATGAGACGTTTTTTAACCTTGTTTCTTGAGGGGAGGAAAACAAAAAAAATCTTTCACTGTATGCAGTATAAGCATTTGTGTCTGTCTGTCTGTGTCTCTGCGCGTGGACTTAAAGCTGCAACTTAGCTTTCTCAAATAAAAGGAATGGCTTGTGATTCAAAGAATCCAGTGAGACACAACGGCTCTCTGTATTGGAAGAGAGCTATGGCAAACAAAAAAATGTTTTTAATAACAGAGAAATAAATCATCGGCAGAGAGGGGGGAGAGAAATGAAAGGAATATAAATTAGTCACCGTTATCTGACATGGAATCTGTTTGGTGAAGCCAGTCTTCTTCAGTCAGTAGATTCACAGACAGTGAACATTTGCAAATTTGCAAGTCTTAAGGGCTTTGAAAACTGTCAGTGCTGCACCTTTGCAAGAAGTGATGTGTGTGTGTGTGTGTGTGTGTGTGTGTGTGTGAGTGTGTATGTGTATATGTGCGAAAGAGAGTGTATGTGTGTCAGTGTGTCAGAGTGTGTGTGTCAGAGTGTGTGTGTCAGAGTGTGTGTGTCAGTGTGTGTGTGTGCCAGTGTGTGTGTGTGTGTCAGTGTGTGTGTGTGCCAGTGTGTGTGTGTGTCAGAGTGTGTGTGTCAGTGTGTGTGTGTGCCAGTGTGTGTGTGTCAGTGTGTGCGTGTCAGTGTGTGTGTGTGTCAGTGTGTGTGTGTGTCTGTGTGTGTGAGTGTGTGTCAGTATGTGTATGTCACTGTCTGTGTGTGTGTCAGTGTGTGTGTGTCAGTGTATGTGTGTCTGTGTGTGTCAGTGTGTGTCAGTATGTGTATGTCACTGTGTGTGTATGTGTGTGAGAGTGTGTGTGTCAGTGTGTGTGTGTCAGTGTGTGTGTGTCAGTATGTGTGTGTGTGTGTCAGTGTGTGTGTGTGTCAGTGTGTGTGTGTCAGTGTGTGTGTGTCAGTGTGTGTGTGTCAGTGTGTGTGTGTGTCAGTGTGTGTGTGTCAGTGTGTGTGTGTGTGTCAGTGTGTGTGTGTCAGTGTGTGTGTGTCAGTGTGTGTGTGTGTCAGTGTGTGTGTCAGTGTGTGTGTGTCAGTGTGTCAGTGTGTGTGTGTGTCAGTGTGTGTCAGTGTGTGTGTGTCAGTGTGTGTGTGTCAGTGTGTGTGTGTCAGTATGTGTGTGTGTCAGTGTGTGTGTGTGTCAGTGTATGTATGTGCCAGTGAGTATGTGACATGGTGTAAATGAAATGTTAGTACTGTTGCATCGTACCTCCATCAGAGTACAACAGAATCCCTCTATATTTAATCCAATCTGATGATTGCCTGGGTGAAATATATTGCAGCAGTCTATCGCTCGGCAATTCAGGGGGCACAGCCTTGCATTTGGAACCGAGCACTGGAGAAAAATCATTCAGATTTACCGAGTTCGAATTTCCATCTGGGGTCGCGCATGTCCCGCTGCCAACGTGTGTGTGCCTGGTGATTCTGGTGGCAATGTAGGGAATAGCCCACAACATGGCAACGTATGGGTCCGTAGCGCGGAACCCACATGTGAAGCAGGCGAATGAATCATCTTTTGCAGTCAACGTTGTGTCGAGGACTAGTCTCCAGAATAGGCGTCGGGCAATGGTCACGGGGATAGACGGCAGCGCTCATTCACACAGTGTGGAGGCATCAGTATGGGGCACACAACCTCACAACTATATGTGTGTTAACTTGGCTGCATTCGACACAGGTAGGCGGCAGCATGTATGGATGCGTGGCTGGAGACTGTTGCACGTCTTGTCAGAAAACCAATAATATATTGCAAGAGGCTGGACATGACGGGAGACACAGAGGTGTTGAGGAGAGAGGAACAGTGGTGGTGATTTATACGATTCTGACACCGATGGGGAAGCGTGTGTGTGTGTGTGTGTGTGTACAGTATCTACGAGATAGCGTGAATATTAACCGATTTAACTTCAGGAACTTCAGTGGTTTTGTATCTGTCGGAGGCAGAGCAATGTGCAGCCCTTTAGTTATTCCCGCTTTGATTAGCAGATGTTGGAGACCTCCTGATCTGAGAGCGTCGGGCAAAAGTGCAGAGCCGTGCAGAGCTAGCTAGCTGCACAAGGGGGGAATGCTGCTTTGGATGTTCTGATCTATAATGCATGAATTCTATGAATCACGGTCCAAGGACAGAACTATGTTTCTGATTATACCCGTGTATGTTTGCGCTCTTTAGCGAGACATAAATAATGCGCCCACATATTCATCGATCGTAGTTTGGCTAGTTATCCAACTATGATGTGACAGAGAACTTATTAAATATGCCGCATCTACAGGCTGGTATGCGTATTTGAAATAAAGGTCCCATATCTTAGATTTACATGCAAAATGCTGAGGTTACAGTATGTGTGTGTATATATATATATATATACAGTATGTATTCTGTGTTATGACTGCAAGGCACGAAATGTCGTTCAGACTGAAAAGTCTGAATGAGAATAAAATATATTTGACACTGGATATTATGTAGCCTCTGCATACAGTATGTTGGTCTAATATTAGGTCCATTCAGAGTAAAAATGCCATCATATCTTATTTCATGCCGATCAGGAAATTAACACACCGACCTGATGGATATTTAAAGCATCTTGCTATTAACTGTGTTAAGCCCCTAATTGCTTTTTCAAACACCCCACCAAATTCATCCCCCTCCCTTTGCCTCCCAGAGAATTTACCTACCTATACCTCTCCTCTATTTCCCCCTTTGTATAAGACAACATTTCTATCAGCATCTCACTGTGCATACCTCCACTAATTCACCCACCTTCTCCGCAATGCAATGCCATATCCATATCCATAACGGGAGTACTATTTTCCTCTATTTGTGTTCTCTCTTTCTATCTCTGTCTCCGTCTCAATTTTCTCTCACTCTCTCAGCCTCTGTGTGCCCATTCATCGATCTTTCAATTTAATAAAAACACCTCATTTTCTCTCTCTTCCTCTGTTGCCTTTAGAGGTAAGGTGGAGCTACTCCATTGTAAAATGCTTTTTTTGTGTTTTTTTTGCAAATTACCGACAGAGTTGGATCCCATCGTCAGGAATGAGACTCGGAGCAACATTGGTACAAAGAGCCCCGAACCCTGTAACATTACTAACGGAAAGCGTTGGGGAGCCGAGGGATTTTAATCTGCTGTGATAAGACGCCAGAGAACCCACGGATATAATCGGGTTTGAGCTGAAATAAGCAAGAAGGTAAGACACATTTTTAATACCTTGCCCATATCTTCTCCAAGATCATTGGTTTATATGTGTATATATAAGCTTTTCCCATTGAGGGTAGGGAAGATTCAAACAAGAGGGCATGACATGAGAATTAAGGGACAGAAGTTTAGGGGTAACACCAGGAGGGTGTTTACTCAGAGAGAGGTGGCTGTGTGGAATGATCTTCCAGCAGAAGTGGTGGAGGCAGAATCGATTTTAACATTTAAAAGTAATGTGGATAGGTAGATGGACGGGAAGGGAATGGAGGGGTATGGTCTGTGTGCAGGTAGATGGGACTAGGGGAAAATGAATTGTCGGCACGGACTGGAAGGGCCGAGAAGGCCTGTTTCCGTGCTGTAATTGTTATATGGTTATATACAGTCAAAGCCATTATGTATATTATATCCACTTGCTGGAGTTTTGAAGGATGAGGGCCCCCCCTCATTGAAACTTTACCGAATAATGAAATAGAGTGGATGTGGAGAGGATGTTTCCACTAGTGGGAGAGTCTAGGACCAGAGGGCACAGCCTCAGAATGAAAGGAAGGAGATGAGGAGGAATTTCTTTAGTCAGAGGGTGGTGAATCTGTGGATTTATTTGCTACAGAAGGCTGCGGAGAGGATGTTTCCACTAGTGGGAGAGTTGAGGACTAGAGGCCATAGTCTCAGAACAAAAGGACGTGCATTTAGGAAGGAGATGAGGAGGAATGTCTTTAACCAGAGGGTGGAATTCATTGCCACGGACAGCAGTGGAGGCCAAGTCAGTGGATACTTTCAACGCACAGATAGATAGATTCTTGATTAGTGCGGGTGTCAGGGGTTATGGGGAGAAGGCGGGAGAATGGGGTTAGGAGAGAGAGATAGATCAGCCACGATTGAATGGCGGAGTAGACTTGATGGGCCGAATGGCCTAATCCTGCTCCTAATGCATGATTTCCTTGTATGTTCAAAAGATTCCCAGTTCATATTCCCAGTTATTATTGTCACTGGATGGATTTAAGAGAGAGTTAGATAGAGCTCTAGGGGCTAGTGGGGTCAAGGGATATGGGGAGAAGGCAGGCACGGGTTATTGATAGTGGACGATCAGCCATGATCACAATGAATGGTGGTACTGGCTCGAAGGGCCGAATGGCCTCCTCCTGCACTTATTTTCTATGTTATGCATCAAAATGGTTTTAATACATAGCTATTTCACCAAAGGCCTTTTGCTGGTATTCTCTGGAGGTGCTTTATGTAGACAGTGTATGGCAGTGTTGTAAGTTCCTGGAAAAGCCTCTCGTGGAAGGAGTTAAAACAAAAGTTCTGATTGATCGTGGCGGGTCCTTCGTAAGTCAATGCGGCTTCTGGGGTTTGCAAACGGGCTTTCACAAGACTCGTTCATCTCGTGGTTGAGTAAGCACATGCCGGTGAGAATTGGAAACTTAGTTTCATCGTGTTTCAGTTGAGGTTTTCCATTTTGCGAAGAGTACAGCGCAGAAACGGGTCCCTCGACCGTTGGAAGGCCATGCTGAACATGAGGCCAAGCTAAACTCATCTTCTCAGCCTGCGCATGGTCCATATTCCTCCATTTCCCCCCCCCCCATATCCAAAGGTGTCTTGGACGCCACTGTTGTATCTGGCTCCATGACCACTCCCGGCTGCATGTTCCACGCCCCCCACCGCTCCCTGTATTTAAACAAATCATTTCCCATCAACGTTGCCCCTCTCAAATGCTATCCCCACTAGTCTTTGGCAAGTCTACCCTGGCAGAAAGGTTCTCACTGGGATGGAGTGGGTGGGGAGAAGCTTCCTACTGAGAAATGGGGTAGTGGCCAGTAACTGAAGGCTACATCCTGTACGTTCATGTTCTAGGAGAAGAATTAGGCCATTCAGCCCATCAAGTCTACTCCGCCATTCAATCATGGCTGATCTATCTTTCCCTCTCAACCCCATTCTCCTGCCTTCTCCCCATAACCCTCGACACCCTTGCTGATCAAGAATCCGTCAATCTACGCCTTAAAAATACCCAAAGACGTGGCCTCCACAGCCTTCTGTGGCAATGAATTCCACAGATTCACCACCCTCTGACTAAAGAAATTCCTCCTCATCTCCTTTCTAAAGGTACATATATTTATTCTGAGGTTATGGCCTCCGGTCCTCGACTCTCCCACAAGTCGAAACATCCACTCTATCCAGGCCTTTCACCATTCGTTAAGTTTCCATAAGGTCCCCCCTCGTCCTTCCAAACTCAGATGCTGGAACCTTGCATAGAATACAAAGTGCTGGAGTAACCTAACGGGTCAGGCTTAAGTTCATGAGTTCGAGGTGCAGAATTAATCAATCCAGTCTGCTCCACCATTCAATTTTGGCTGATCTATCTTTCCCTCTCAACCCCATTCTCAAGGGAATGGGACTAAGAGAATGGGACTAAGCCAATTCTCTTGGGTAGTTGAGAGTCACGACTGGATCCGTTTCCACAGCCTGTCGGGCAGCGTGTTCCAGATCAGAGAAATTGCTCCATTAAAATTAATGCTCACAAATCCAGATATATTGATCTGGCAATCCAGCACTTTGTATTCTATGCAAGGTTCCAGCATCTGTGGTTCCTTGCACCCGGGTGACCATCAGAAGAGGTAGATTTTGCAAGGAATAGACGGAACGAGCACGGAAGTGGGATGAATTGGGCAGCCACGTGAAGGGTTAAATGTTGTCCTTCCTTTGTGTATGATTCAGTGATTTGGATCTGGAATTGGACACCCACAGACTCAGCGATTGCCAAGGTGTCTGGCTCAGATCTCATTTTCATGTGTTAGTAGCAAAATTAGGCCATTCGGCCCATCAAGTCTGCTCTGCCACCCAATCATGGCTGAACTATCTTTCCCTCTCAGCACCATTCTCCTGTCTCCCCCCCCCCCATAATCCCTGACACCTTCCACTATTCTATTCCTAATGATGTCCAAGTTGCTTTAGATCATCACCTGCCCAGCAACGCTGATTTCTCTCATTTTAAGTAATTATTTCACCCCCCCCCCACCCCCCCCCCACCCCCGTCCCACTTCTGTACCTCTTGCCTGATGGGAGAGGGGAGAAGAGGGAGTGACTGGGGCGCGACTGGCCCTAGATTATGCTGGTGGCCTTACATACGCAGAGTGAAGTGTAGATGGGGTCAATGGAACGGAGGTAGAGCGATGGTTGTTTGACGTGGACTTGGCGGGCCGAAGGGCCTGTTTCTGCGTTATATCTCTAAACTAATCTGCCAGGAAGACTTTGTCAGGTCCACATTGGCTGGGTCCCATTGCCCCAAACTCCCCCAGAAGCTTTGTCAGCTTGTTTTGACTTTACCTCCCCTCCAACCCAGAAGAGCATATGTCAGATCCCAAACCACTTATAGCAAGGGTTCACAAACTGGGGTATATTTACCCCCAGGGGACAGATTTCGCCGACCCAGGGGGTAAAGTTGTTGATTGTTGATTTGTGCATATTTTTCCTCATTGACTGACTGTGTTTGGTTCGGGTATACCGGTCGGTATCTGTTCATCATTAGTTGTTCATAAATAAGTGAAATAACATCGTTATGTTCTATTAAAGTTACCGGGGGTAAACAGGACGAAAAAAGTTGGGAACCCCTGACTTTTAGTGTAAAAAAAAAATATCCATAAGTTTCCTTTGGTCCCTTTGCTAATCACCTTATATTCTGAGTTATGAGGGTGTTGCCAGGTCAGGGGCGGAAATCCTGGGGGGGACATGACACCCCCGCCCCCCCAACCCCGCTTTGAGAGGTGGGGGAAGATCCCCCCCATGTTTTGTAATCCGGACTTTATCAACTGCTTTCTAAGGGCTGAATCTACCCGTTCGCGGGGCCTTTCATCGCCCCGCGCGGCTTAAAATCAAACTGCTGCATCGAGATGATCAAGGCTCCCAATGTTGAAGCCCCCGCCGGGCGATGAAAAGCCCCGTGAACGGGCCGATTCAAGCCCCATGATTCGGGGCGGACGAAGCTGCTGTTGCTGGAGTTCGGAGTCGGTCACCAACCTGGTCAGCTCCCGATGTTACCGTCCATAGGGCCCACGGCCGAAGCCTCGCGAGTGTGCGCATGCATGTGTGTGCGGCCGACAAGACATTGTGTCCCCTGCATGTTTTGACTGCAATTTCCGTGCCTGCCAGGACTCGCGGGCCTAAGCTATAGGGAGAGGGTGGGCAGGCTAGGACTTTATGCCTTGGAGCGCAGGAGGATAAGGGGTGATCTTACAGAGGTGTACAAAATCATGAGAGGGTGAATTCATGGAGTCTTTTACCCAGTTTGGTTTAGTTTATTGTCACGTGTACCGAGGTACAGTGAAAAGCTTTTGTTGCGTGCTAACCAGTCAGCGGAAAGACAATACACGATTACAATCGAGTCATTTACAGAGTATAAATATGATAAGGGAATAACGTTTAATGCAAGGTAAAGCCAGCAAAGTCCGATCAGGAATCAGGAATCAAAGTACGTAGGATTAAGGTGAGAGGGGTAAGATTTAATGGGAACCTGAGGTGCACCTTTTTCACCCAGAGGATGGTGTAGGTATGGAACGAGCTGCCAGAGGAGGTGATTGAGGCAGGTACTATAAACAGCATTTAAAAGACACTTGGATTGGAAAGTCTTAGAATGACATGGACCAAATGCAGGTAAATGGAACTACCTTAGATGGGGTATCATGGTCGGCAGGGATGAGTTGGGCTGAAGGGCCTGTTTCTGTGCTCTATGACTAGGATGGAGAGAAATCATAGAGAAAGCATGCAACATAAAATGGGGTGCATTCATCACACTACTGAGGTTGTGGAAGCACAAATCAGTGCAACAAAACAACCACTCTCTCTAAGAGATCTAGGAGTCAGTGGGCCTATTATACAAGGTAGACACTAAACGCTGGAGTAACTCAGCAGGCCAGGCAGCATCTCTGGAGAGAAGGGATGGGTGATGTTTTGGGTTGAGACCCTGCTTCAGACTGAAGGGTGTCGACCCGAAACGTCACCCATTCCATCTCTCCAGAGATGCTGCCTGTCCCGCTGAGTTACTCCAGCATTTAGTGTCTATTTTTGATTTAAACCAGCATCTGCAGTTCTTTCCTACACACGGACTTATTATGCAGCTGTGCAACCTTGTGCTCCATTTAGACCCCCTTGTATTGATGCTTGGCCTGTCAATATTAACATTCTGTTGGGGTCAGGTTCAGGAGCAGAGCGATGGTTTGGAAGGCAGTTTAATTGCTTTAAGTAAATGGAGGACAGGACTTGCCTGTGTTGGTGACATATGAGGCCGTGATTTGATGGAATAGCTTTTATTGTGTCAGCACCAGGGATGCCTTTTCAAACAGACTGACAGGCATTACAGAGTCTCCATCAAACATCAGTGTTGTTTACTTACATCTGACATTTACATATTTCACCAAGGCATGACGGGGGAGCAGGGAGCGATTTACCTCCGGAGTGCACTAATGATCAACAGCTCTCGGTGTAGTTGGGGCGGGCAGCTGGCAATTGTATTACTGTGTTAACTCACGGTGAGATAAAGATAGGGTAGACAGTCCTCACACGTGCACACGCACACGCACAGAGACACACACGCGCACAGAGACACACACACACACACACACATGCACACAGACACAGACACATATGCACACACACACACACACACACACACACACACACACACACACACACACACACACACACACACACACACACACACAGACACACGCACACACACACACATACAGACACAGACACATATGCACACACACACACACACACACACACATGCACTCAGACACACACAGACAGACACACACAGACAGACAGACACACACACACAGACAGACACAGACAGACAGACAGACAGACAGACAGACAGACAGACAGACAGACAGACAGACAGACACACACACTAGACAGACACACACAGACAGACAGTCAGACACAGAGAGACACAGACACAGGCACACACACACACCCACACACCCACACACCCACATACCCACACACACACACACACACACACACACACACACACACACACACACAGACACGTGCACTCAGACAGACATAGGCACACAGACACACACAGACAGACACACACAGACAGACGCACACAGACAGACACACACAGACAGACACACACAGACAGACAGTCAGACACAGAGAGACATAGACACAGACACAGACACACACACACACACACACACACACACACCTAGGCAGCACCTCAGAGCTACTCGTCTATTCTCTCTAGTCTTTAATATTTCCAGACTGTCAGGAAGTTTCTGACTGTCTACCCTATCCTTGTCTTATTATCATATATATAAAGTTCAGTGTGTGTGTGTGTGTGTGTGAATATTTATACAGTATACTGAACTATTTTTTCTCATTTATAACATTGTTTAGAATTTCGAGTATAATATTGTTTAGAGTTTCCATATTCCGTTGTGCTGCTGCAGTAATGGGCCTGTCGTACCTAGGAGATTTTTTGGGCGACTGCCACAAAACTTTCAACATGTTGAAAACACTCATCATCCATTAACCCATTCATCTGGTAAACCTCCTCTGGACCCTCTCCAACGCCAGCACATCCCTCCTCAGATATGTCTCAAAACTGCGCATGATACTCCAAATGTGGTCTGACCAGTGGCTTAACGCACCACCCAGCAATCCCCGCACACTAACACTATCCTACACACACTAGGGACAATTCTTCTACATATATACCAAGGCAAGGAACCTACAAACCTGTACGTCTTTGGCGTGTGGGAGGAAACCGAAGGTCTCGGAGAAAACCCGCGTGGACACGGGGAGAATGTGCAAACTCCACACAGTCAGCATCCATAGTCCTGATCAAACCTGGCTCCCTGCTGCTGCAAGCGCCGTAAGACAGAAATCCTACCTCTGCGTCATCGTGCCAGCCAGTCCTCTCGAAATGAGAGCTAACATTGCATTTGCCTTCCTTATGACCGATTCAACTTGGATTTTCAATAATGGCAGTGATAAATAGACTTGGAGCTCTGCTTCAGCTTGAGTCTTCAGAGAACAAAAGCTGAAAGTTGATGGATAGAAAACAGTCCTAAAAATATGAAGCAAAGGTCTGTTACAAGTACCGTATATTAAAATCCCACTGCCTCGGAGTGACTCAAAAGCTGTAAGATAATTTGGTACCGGTGAATGTTGAGCAAATACTTGTCTTTGAGCCTTGAAGTGGCGCGGTGGCGCAGCGGTAGCGTTGCTGCCTTACAGCGCTTGCAGAGCCAGAGACAGCAGTTCGATCCTGACTACGGGTGCTGTCTGTACGGTGTTTGTGCCCACTCCCCGTGACCTGCGTGGGTTTTCTCCGACATCTTCGGTTTCCTCCCACACTCCAAAGACATACAGGTTGCCAGGATAATTGGTATAAATGTAAAATTGTCCCTGGTGCGTGTGTGTAGGATAGTGTTAATGTGCGGGGATCGCTGGTCGGCGCGGACTCAGTGGGCCGAAGGGCCTGCCTCCACGCTAGGTCTCTAAACCAAACTAAAGGTTAACTACATCAGAGCTCTTTGAGTGAATTACAGCTCTGTGCTTTGTGCCCAGTTACCTGCAGCTCTGAGTAAGAACACACACAACACAAACAGGAGAATGCGCACATCACAGAAGGTCTGAGTCACCCGATTTCTTCCTGCCTCAGCAAGTTTATTATGAGAAGCTGAGCCATACAGGCCAGGGAGATTCCCCACATCATTTGTAAGCTCCGCTGGTTACAAAGCCCCAGTTGCTCTGCTCGCAATGCCCTTTGCAATTAGTTTTACGTTTAGATTCAGGTTTATTATTGTCACTTCTTCAGAGGTACAGTGAAAAAGCGTTGTTTTGCAGCATAACTAATAATAGAAACATAGACAATGGGTGCAGGAGTAGGCCATTCGGCCCTTCGAACCTGCACCGCCATTCAATATGATCATGGCTGATCATCCAACTCAGTATCCTGTACCTGCCTTCTCTCCACACCCACTGATCCCTTTAGCCACAAGGGCCACATCTAGCTCCCTCTTAAATATAGCCAATGAACTGGCCTCAACTACCTTCTGTGGCAGAGAATTCCACAGATTCACCACTCTCTGTGTGAAAAATGATTTTCTCATATCGGTCCTAAAAGACTTCCCCCTTCTCCTTAAACAGTGACCCCTTGTCCTGGACTTCCCCAACATCGGGAACAAGCTTCCTGCATCTAGCCTGTCCAACCCCTTAAGAATTTTGTAAGTCTCTATGAGATCCCCCCTCAATCTTCTAAATTCCAGCGAGTACAAGCCGAGTCTATCCAGTCTTTCTTCAAATGGAAGTCCTGCCATCCCAGGAATCAGCCTGGTGAACCTTCTCTGTACTCCCTCTATGGCAAGAATGTCCTTCCTCAGATTAGGAGACCAAATCTGTACGCAATACTCCAGGTGTGGCCTCACCAAGACCTTGTACAACTGCAGTAGTACCTCCCTGCTCTTGTACTCAAATCCTTTTGCTATGAATGCCAACATACCATTCGCTTTCTTCACAGTCTGCTGCACCTGCATGCCCACTTTCAATGACTGGTGTACCATGACACCCAGGTCGCGCTGCATCTCCCCTTTTCCTGATCCGTCACCATTCAAACAATAGTCTACTTTCCTGTTTTTGCCACCAAAGTGGCGGCTAATGCTCTAGACAAACGCAATCAAGCTAAACTCAAGTCGTTTTATTTCAGTTTGGAGTTACAGCATCGAAACAGGCCCTTCGGCCCACCGAAGTACACCAGCACTGTCCTCCTACACACTATGCACAATTTACAATCTTTACCGAAGCCAATTAATCTACAAAGCTGTATGTCTCTGGAGCGTGGGAGGAAACCTGAGCACTTGGGGAAACCCCACATGGTCATGGGGAGAACTCCGTACAGGGGACACCTATAGTCGGGATTGATCCCGGGTCTCTGGCGCTGCAAGGCAGCAACTCTACCACTACGCCACCGTGCCGCCCCCAATATAATGCAAAGGTTCCTTTTATTATCACACGGTAGTTCTCAGCATTGTAGCGCACCAGTTCCAGAGACAAAGTCCAATGTCCACAAAGGGGTTGAGGTGAATTGGACAGCACCCTAGCTTATGGAAGGACTGTTCAGAAGCCCGATACCAGAGGGGAGGAAGCTGTTCCTGAGTCTGGTGGTGTGCGCTTTCATGCTTCTGTATTAGCTGGTGGTTGGGGGCGGTGAGAAGAACGAATGACCGGGGTGGGACAAGTCTGTGATTTTGTCGGCTGCTTTTCCAAGGCAGCGTGAGGTGCAGATGGAGTCAATGTTGGGAAGTCTGGTCTGTGCGATGGACTGGGCTACATCCACAACTCTCTGCAATGTCTTGCGATCTTGGGCAGAGCTGTTCCCAAACCAAGCTGTGATGAAAGCTGGTGCATGTGGCGATGAGCTACTGTGCAGTCTCAACCCGCAACCTCACCTATCCATGTTCTCCACAGATGCTGCCTGACCCGCTGGTTTACTCCAGCACTCTGTGAAACGTCATCTATCCATGTTCTCCACAGATGCTGCCTGACCCGCTGAGTTACTCCAGCGTCCTGTGTCCTTCCACTTATCTCTTGCCAGGCTTTGTCCCACACTCAACTCTCTTTTCCCGCTTTCCCCTCTCTCTACCACAAACAGTCTGAAGAAGGGTCTCGACCCGAAACGTTGCCTATTTCCTTCGCTCCACAGATGCTGCCTCACCCGCTGAGTTTCCCCAGCATTTTTGTCTACATTCTGCAGTTCCTTCTTAAAACATGCTGAGTTACTCCAGTACTTTTGAGTTTTGTTCTGTTCGGTATTTTTTTCCTGTAACAATGAGCCTGTTTTAGTGGGGGAGGAGGGGGAGGAGGGGAGGAGGGGAGGAGGGGGAGGAGGGGGAGGAGGGGGAGGAGGGGAGGGAGGGGGGGAGGGGAGGTGTAATTGCTGCAGTTATCTCCACTCATTAAATAGACTTGTTTTTCTGAGTGTACATTGAGGTTGTTTAGTCTACAATTGATTGCCGTTGTGCCACACATCCCGCTCATTGGTTGTTGCACTCTTGTCGATAAATACCTTGTGAAATGTATTGCATAGTTACTCTTTAGAGAAGGGCTTTAAAGGGAGAATCGTTAGTCCTTCATCGGCGCCTCTGGTTTGCTTTAGAGCGGCAACGGTGGCGCAGCGGTAGAGTTGCTGCCTCACAGCGCCGGAGACCCGGGTTCCATCCTGACTACGGGTGCTGTCTGTGCGGAGTTTGTACGTTCTCCTTGTGACCGCATGGGTTTTCTCCGGATGCCCCGGCTTCCTCCAACACTCCAAAAGACGTACAGGTTTGTAGGTTAAATGGCTTTGGTAGAATTTGTAAATTGTCCCTGGTGTGTAGAATAGTGCTATTGTAGAGCGATTGCTTGTCGACGCGGACTCAGTGGGTCGAAGGGCCGCTTTCCGCACTGTATAACTTCGTAACATTGTGCCCAGATCTGAATGCAATACTCTAAATGGGGTACACTAAAGGCTGGAGAAACTCTGCGGGTGCAGCAGCACCTAAGGAGCGAAGGAGATAGGCGACGTTTCGGGTCGAGACCCTTCTTCATTGGTTAGGGATCAGGGAACCGAGATATATAGACGGTGATGTGGAGAGATAAAGAACAATGAATGAAAGATATGCAAAAAAGTATCGATGATAAAGGAAACAGGCCATTGTAAGCTGTTTGTAGTGTGAAAATGAGAAGCTAGTGCGACTTGGGTGGGGGAGAGACAGAGAGAGATGGAATGCCAGGGCCCGAGGGCTGTGGGAGAGGTGTGAAGGGGAGGAGACAGCAAGAGTTAACAGAATTGAGAAAATTCATGAAGGGTCTCGACCCGAAACGTCGCCAATCTCCTTCGCTACTTAGATGCTGCTGCACCCGCTGAGTTTCTCCAGCCTTTTGTGTACCCTGAGAAAATTCAATGTTTAAGCCCAGAGGATGCAGACTCCCCAAGCGGAATATGAGGTGCTGTTCCTCCAACTTGCGGTGTTGCTCACTCTGGCCGTGGAGGAGGCCCAGGACCAAGAGGTCGGATACGGAATGGGAGGGGGAGTTGAAGTGCTGAGCCACCGGGAGGTCGGGTTGGTTATCGCGGACCGAGCGGAGGTGTTCGGCGAAACGATCGCCAAGCCTCCGCTTGGTCTCACCAATATAGATCAGCTGGCATACTCTAAATGGGGTATTGCCAACGTCTTGTATAACTGATGCATTACCTTCCAAATTCTGTGCTCAATACTCTGACTTCTTCTTTCATGTGCCGTGCACAGCCTAAAGTTGTCGGGCAACTTGTTCTATTTGATCTTCCGTTTGTGCACGTCGAGTTGACTGCGTTAGTCGAAACAGGGCGGACCACGTGAAGGTTGCAATCTCCCACCCCAATACTCCGACTGATGAAAGCCAATGTGCCAAAAGCCCTTTTGACCATCCGATCCACCTGTGACGGCACATTCAAGGTACTATGCAGCTGCGCTCCTCGCTTACAACCCAGTGGTGTGAATATTGATTTCTCTAACTTCAAGTAAGTTCAGACTCGGGGTCTGAAGAAGGGTCTCGACCCGAAACGTCACCCATTCCTGCTCTCCACAGATGCTGCCTGTCCCGCTGAGCTACTCCAGCATTTCGTGTCTGTCTTAGGTATGAACCTTCCTGATGTGAAAATGCCTGTGATTCCGACACACTGTGGGAGGACAAGTAACGACTTTGCTCTTCCCCTCAAGCAGAAATTCCCAATTATTTGATCAGAGCACCAGCATGATGGTCCCCTTTCACAGCTCCAGACGTAAAAGAGTTTCAGTGTACTCGATGTACCAGGACTGGTAATGTGCAGGAAGGAATCCAATTATCTGCCTGAGGTGGGACATTTCATTTCAAAAAGTAAAGGATGAGAAAAAAAAAATCAAAGGATTGCATTTTTTGGATCTTTCTCCAACCGAGACACTTAAGGCCGACTGAAGTTTCATCAACGTTGTCACGACTGAAAGGAAGGAAAATCGGCAGCAGATATTTACACACAAATTGCAAAATGAAAAATCAATAACATTTCAGATGATGGAAACGGAAATAAAAGCAGAAAATGCCGGAAACACTCATTAGGCGAGGCACCGTCTGTGGATGGAGAACAAGGATTAACGCTGTGGTCTGAGACGGGTTTCGTTTTGTTTTTGAGATACAGCCTGGAAACAGGCCCTTCGGCCTACCTCAGAGTAAAAGATCGAAGATTTGTGGAATTATCACAAAGTGCTCGCCTAACTCAGAGGGTCACGCAACAGACTTTACTCTGGACTTAGGACTCCAGAGATACAATACAGAAACAGGCCCTTTGGGCCACTGAGACCGCCTCAACCAGCGATCACCCTGTACACTCGCAGTATCTTACACAATAGCGACAATATACAATTTTTACTGAAGCCAATTAACCTGCAAAGCTGCACGTCTTTGGAGTGTGGGAAGAAACCGGAGCACCCGGAGAAAACCCACGCGGTCACAGGGAGAACATATAAACTACGCATGGACAGCGCCGGTAGTCAGGATCGAACCTGGGTCTCTGACGCTGTAAAGCAGCATCTCGACCTCGGCGCTACTGTGCCTCCACAATTCAGCTACTTATCGTTTGTGGAATGTTCTTGGGAAGTGCCCTATGCTGCTGAGACCATGCAGCGGGGATGAATTTCCAGCAAAGAACACACAGCATTGAAAAGTATAGCACAGGAACAGGCTCTTCGGCCCATATAACCATATAACCATATAACAATTACAGCACAGAAACAGGCCCTCTCAGCCCTTCCAGTCCGTGCCGACCATTTATTTTTCCCTAGTCCCATCTACCTGCACTCAGACCATCCCCCTCCCGTCCATATACCTATCCACTTTACTTTTGAATGTTAAAATCGATCCTGCCTCCACCACTTCTGCAGGAAGATCATTCCACACAGCCACCACTCTCTGAATAAAGAAGTTCCCCCTCATGTTACCCCTAAACTTCTGTCCCTTAATTCTCATGTCATGCCCTCTTGTTTGAATCTTCCCTATCGTCAATGGGAAAAGCTTATCCACGTCAACTCTGTCTATCCCTTTCATCATTTTAAAGACCTCAATCAAGTCCCCCCTTAACCTTCTGCGCTCCAAAGAATAAAGACCTAACTTGTTCAACCTTTCTCTGTAACTTAGTTGCTGGAACCCAGGCAACATTCTAGTAAATCTCCTCTGTACTCTCTCTATTTTGTTGACATCCTTCCTATAATTAGGCGACCAAAATTGTACACCATACTCCAGAATTGGTCTCACCAATGCCTTGTACAATTTTAACATTACTTCCCTACTCCTATATTCAATGCTCTGATTTATAAAGGCCAGCACACCAAAAGCTTTCTTTACCACCCTATCTACATGCGATTCCACCTTCAGGGAACTATGCACAGTTATTCCTAGATCCCTCTGTTCCACAGCATTCAATGTCCGTGCCAAATATGATAGACTAATCTTGTTTGAATGCACATGATCCATATCCCCCCATTCCCTGCATACCCATGTGACTATCTAAAAGCTTAAATGTAACCAACCAAACATTTGATTGTAATCATGCATAGTGTTCTTGTTAATAAAGTAAGTACATAACTTTTATTTATATAGCACTTTTTAAATCAATTCACGTTGAAGCCAAAGTGCTTTACAGAGAAGAAATTAGATTTCCATACTTCCATATAAAATAAAAAAATAAAAAAGACACAGTACACTATAGGATTCAACATGAATCGTCCCCCCATAGCAGAATCCACTGTGGGGGAAGGCACCAAAAAGTCCAGTCCTCCTCCTCCTCATGGTCCACCCGAGGTCTGGGCCTACTTGTGGCCTCCTCAGCCAGTCCAATGTTTTCAGGCCCTCTTTGCCGGGAAGCTGGAACACTCCCCTGCGGCTTGGAAATGTCTGGAGCGGCCGCTTCCTCCCCGGAGACTGCGGCGCCCGCAGTCCTCGGGCTGCGCTGGTTGGAGCTCCGACTCCGACTGTTGACTGGAGAGCATGCAACAAAACGCTCGTCGCTGTAGTTTGGTGCATGTGACAATAATAAACTAACCCATGTTAGCTGCCTGCACATGATCCATATCCATGTCAGGTTGGGAACTTACTGCAGTTTGATGACAGGTACATGGATAGGACAGGTTTGGAGGGATATTCCTCATATGTCCTCGGGAATTGAAGGCAATATCTCCAAGTTTGCGGATGACACTAAGCTGGGGGGCAGTGTTAGCTGTGAGGAGGATGCTAGGAGACTGCAAGGTGACTTGGATAGGCTGGGTGAGTGGGCAAATGTTTGGCAGATGCAGTATAATGTGGATAAATGTCAGCTTATCCACTTTGGTGGCAAAAACAGGAAAGCAGACTATTATCTAAATGGTGGCCGATTAGGAAAAGGGGAGATGCAGCGAGACCTGGGTGTCATGGTACACCAGTCATCGAAAGTAGGCATGCAGGTGCAGCAGGCAGTGAAGAAAGCGAATGGGATGTTAGCTTTCATAGCAAACGGATTTGAGTATAGGAGCAGGGAGGTTCTACTTCAGTTGTACAGGGTCTTGGTGAGACCACACCTGGAGTATTGCATACAGTTTTGGTCTCCAAATCTGAGGAAGGACATTATTGCCATAGAGGGAGTGCAGAAAAGGTTCACCAGACTGATTCCTGGGATGTCAGGACTGTCTTATGAAGAAAGACGAGATAGACCCGGCTTATACTCTCTAGAATTTAGGAGGTTGAGAGGGGATCTTATAGAAACGTACAAAATTCTTAAGGGGTTGGACAGGCTAGATGCAGGAAGATTGTTCCCGATGTTGGGGAAGTCCAGGACAAGGGGTCACAGCTTAAGGATAAGGGGGAAATCCGTTAAGACCGAGATGAGAAAGACTTTTTTCACACAGAGAGTGGTGGGTCTCTGGAACTCTCTGCCACAGAGGGTAGTTGAGGCCAGTTCATTGGCTATATTTAAGAGGGAGTTAGATGTGGCCCTTGTGGCTAAGGACATCAGAGAGTATGGAGAGAAGGCAGGTACGGGATACTGAGTTGGATGATCAGCCATGATCATATTGAATGGCGGTGCAGGCTCAAAGGAGCGAATGGCCTACTCCTGCACCTAATTTCTTTGCTTCTATGTTTCTATGTTGCAAAACATACTTGGCGAATAAAGTGTGATTCTGATTCTGATTCTGATATGGGCCAAACGCCGGCAGGTGGGACTACTGCAGCCGGGACATGTTGGCCAGTGTGTGGTAGTTGGGCCGAAAGGCCTGTTTCCACGTTGTATCACTCTATGAATGTTAACAAAGTGTGGTGAAAAAGCATGTAGGTCGCTAGCGTTGCTGCCCTATATCAAGCGCAAAGCTCTGAGGAATGATAGAGATTGCATTTTCAACAGATTAGAGAAAGATTAAGCGAACTCTCGATGAGGGCTGCTGCTTAATGAAGAGAGAAAGCTTGCCTTTAAGGTATCAAACATCTTCTTGTATCCTGTCCAGTAGTTTGAGAGTGGTGCTAGATATGTAACAATACCTGAATCTTGAGAAGGTTCCAGTCTGCAGTTGTGCACCTCCCTCTCGTGACAGTGTTCTCTGGAAATGGTGTTAGGAGCAGATTTTCATTAATAACCATATAACCATATAACAATTACAGCACGGAAACAGGCCCTCTCGGCCCATCCAGTCCGTGCCGACCATTTATTTTCTCCTAGTCCCATCTACCTGCACTCAGACAATCCCCCTCCATTCGCTTCCCGTCCATATACCTATCCACTTTACTTTTAAATGTTAAAATCGATCCTGCCTCCACCACTTCTGCTGGAAGATCATTCCACACAGCCACCACTCTCTGAGTAAAGAAGTTCCCCCTCATGTTACCCCTAAACTTCTGTCCCTTAATTCTCATGTCATGCCCTCTTGTTTGAATCTTCCCTACCCTCAATGGGAAAAGCTTATCCACATCAACTCTGTCTATCCCTTTCATCATTTTAAAAACCTCAATCAAGTCCCCCCTTAACCTTCTGCGCTCCAAAGAATAAAGACCTAACTTGTTCAACTTTTCTCTGTAACCTAGTTGCTGGAACCCAGGCAACATTCTAGTAAATCTCCTCTGTACTCTCTCTATTTTGTTGACATCCTTCCTATAATTATGCAACTAAAATTGTACACCATACTCCAGAATTGGTCTCACCAATGCCTTGTACAATTTTAACATTACTTCCCTACTCCTCTATTCTGATTTATAAAGGCCATTTATAAATTATAAAATTTATAAATGTAGATTTCCCACCGACGAACATGCCTGAAATACCTCCAAGACAATAACATACTTTTGAAATGCAGCTGATCCGAAGAAATGAAGGCTGATACAACAGCGCTGCACTGGGTGTTCGACTTGTAGAAATATCAGGAGGATATGTAATGAGGTAATCTGTTTCACTGTGATGGATAACTGCACAGGATACGTCTCTGTGGTGTGTTTCTCTCTTCACCTTCCCACTCCCTTTGACACACGATTCATCACTCTCCGATGTGTGGAGTGGACGAGCTGAAATGTCCTGCGGCCACACAATTAATAATTAGTACAAGGATCCGTAAAATGAAAGCTATATATATAAACGGACAGATGTTTCGAGAGGTGTGTTATGGAAAGGGCAAATAGCCTCCAAACCAGGTCTCTAAGGAGTGGAATGCGATGAAGGAGATGGAATGCATTTCGCTCATGATAAATGATTTCATAAAATCTTGACTGGATTCAATCTGATTTTGGAATCCAGCCTCAGTTTTTAACAGATGTGGTTCTTTTATTTTTCTGAAGACAAAATTCTCACCTTTTAGTGCTTTACAAAAGAGATGAACATGCTTTTTGCAGCACAACAAGAGGCTTGCACCAGTGAAGACCCAACATGGCCGAGATGATCAAACCCTCTCCTTCTTGATTAGGACGGGTGTTAGGGGTAATGGGGAGAAGGCAAGACAGAATAGGGTTAGGAGGGAGAGAGAGATCAGCCATGATTGAATGGTAGAGTAGACATGATGGGCCAAATGGCCTAATTCTGCTCCTATCTCTTATGATCTTCTGAGTTGTCAAAGTTCATGTTCAAATTCATAACAGCTGAATTAGGCCTTTTGGCCCATCGATCCTACTACACCATACAATCATGGCTGATCTATCTTTCCCTCTCAACCCCATTCTCCTGCCTTCTCCCCATAACCATTGACACCCTTACTAATCAAGAATCAGTCTACCTCTGCCTTAAAAATACCCATTGACTTGGTCTCCTCAGCTACCTGTCGCAATGAATTCCACAGAATCACCGCCCTCTGGCTAAAGAAATTCCTAGTGTAGGAAGGAACTGTAGATGCTGGTTTACACCAAAGACAGCCACAAAATGGTGGAGTCATCCAAAAAGAAATTCCTCCTCATCTCCTTTCTTAAGGTACGCCCTTTTATTCTAATGGTGTGCCCTCTGGTCCTAGATTCTTCCACTAGTGGAAGCATCCACTCTATCCAGGCCACGACGTCTAATGTTCTGCATTGACATGGCAGCCTCAGTCAGAAAGCTTGCGGCAGGACTGGCATGAGAGATGCATGTGGGTGGCCACCCAGAACATGAGGAAGGCGCTTTTACAACCTTACACTAAGCATTATTCCCTTAATCATGTATCTGTGCACTGTAAATGGCTCGATTGTAATCATGTATTGTCTTTCCGCTGACTGGTTAGCACGCAACAAAAGCTTTTCACTGTGCCTCAGTACAAGTGACAATAAACTAGATTGAAACTGGTACATAATAAAGGTTGGAGTTTGAAGAGGGTTCTGGCCTTTGGTTGTCCACAGTGCTACTGACCTGGGGGTCTTGGGTTTGGAGACTGGCATCCTGAAATGGACCCTTTACACCTCAATGTACACTGAGTACACTTTTACAAGCCAAACAGCTTACCCCGCAAATAGACCCAAACTGCTGGAGTAACTCAGTGGGTCAGGCAGCATCTCATAGAAACTAGGTGCAGGAGTAGGCCATTCGGCCCTTCGAGCCAGCACTGACATTCATGCTTGATTATCCAGAATCAGTACCCAGTTCCAGCTTATTTCCCCATATCCCTTGATTCTCTTAATCTAACTCTCTCTTCAAAACTCTCTCCAGATATGCTGCGTGTCCCACCGACTTAATCCAGCATTTTACACAAAGGGTGGTGATAGAAACCCAAGGGGTAACTTTTTCACACAGATGGTGGTGGGTGTTTGGAACAAGAACTGGAGGAAGTAGTTGAGGCAGTGACTATACCAACAGCTAAGAAACAGTTAGACAGGTACACGGATAGGACAGGTTTGGAGGGATATGGACCAACTGTGACTTGTGTAGCTGGGACATGTTGGTTGGTGTGGTCAAGTTGGGCTGAAGGGCCTGTTTCCTTCTGGGGAAAAAGGATGGGTGGTGTTTTTGGTTGGGTTCCATGTCCAGCCTGAAAGTTGGGGGCGGGGGTGGGAAAAGAGGTGACGAGCCGGAGGTGAGAAAAGACCAGGGAAAATCAGGGCCACCCACAAATGACCTCAGACATCAAGTTGAGTGGTGGGTTCATTGTTGGCTAGGAACAATATAGGGAACTATGGAACTGGTAAAATCCCACAAGAATTTCAGATCTCCTTCAGCTAGGTTAGGTTAGGCAAGGTTTATTATGGTCATGTGAATCGAGGTACAGTAAACAGCTTTATTTTGCATGTTGTCTGAGCAGATCAGACGACAATCAAGTGAAAAAGCACACAAATGCTGGAGTAACCGCCTGGGTGGCGCAGCGGTAGAGTTGCTGTCTAACGGCGCATGTGGCGCCAGAGACCCGGGTTCGATCTCGACTACAGGGCACCTGCCTGTACGGAGTTTGTGCGTTCTCCCCATGTCCGGCATGGGTTTTCTCCGAGATCTTCGGTTCCTTCCCACACTCCAAAGATTTGTAGGTTGATTGGCTTGGTATAAAATGTAAATTGTCCCCAGTGCGTGTGAAGGATAGTGTTAATGAGCGGGGATCGCTGGTCGGCGCGGCCACGGTGGGCCGATGGGCCTGTTTCTGCACTGCATCTCTAAACTAAACTAACCTCAGCAGGTCAGGCAGCATCTGCGGAGAATATGGATATGGGTGATGTTTCGGGTCCAGAAACCCCAAACAAAACCATTGACTGGTTAGCACACAACAAAAAGGCTTTCCATGTACCTCGGTATACGTGAGAATAATAAACTAAACCATTTACCATTCCATCAACACATATAACATCGAAGGCTTGGATGAGCAAGTTGTTAGTATTTTGCTGCCTGTGCTTGCATGTGGTGCAAAAGTTGGCACCATTATAATAGTGCCTACTTTTCAGAAAATTGTAAAGTTCTTTGGGAATTTCAAGATAAATGCCATGAAACTGCAGGTCTGTTCTATTTGAGCTGTCTTCCAGTGTGAAAAATAAGCTGCCTTTTGATTTAAGTAAGACTTTGCTATGATCCAGTTGTAAGAATCTTGGCTAGAGCTTGCAAGTATTGTCGTGGAAACACATTTTAACAATAAAATAGTAATGCACGCTCGACTACATATTTCACAAATTTAGCTCCATCTTATTGCACGACTTGATATTCTCCTGCCATCCGTCACAAAGTTTTCTACCGATTAGGACATTCAAAATTCAAACACCACCTCATATTCTGCTTGGGTAGCTTATGGGCCTGTCCCACTTACCTGATTTTTTCCGGCAACTTGCCGGCACCTGTCATAGTCGCAGCAGGCCGCCGAAAATTTTCAACATGTTGAAAATCCAGCGGCGACCAGAAAAAGATACGACTCTTTGGGCGACTACTCACGACCAAACAGGTGTTCTCCCCGTGACATGCGTGGGTTTTCTCCAGGAGCTCCAGTTTCCTCCCACACTAAAAAGACATACAGGTTTGTAGGTTAATTGGCTTGGGCACAAATTGTAAATTATCCCTTGAATGTGTGGGATAGCGGTAGTGTACGGGAATAGTTGGTCGGCAAGGACTCGGTGGGCTGAAGGGCCTGTTTCTCTAAAGTTGTGCTTTCCGCAGGTGCTGCCTGACCCACTGAGGTCTTCCAGCACTTTGAGTTATGCTCAGCCAATTTTTTAGAGAATAGGTTATTAATAATTGGTAACGGGACTCCATCTAAATTGAAAACGTAATATTTCGGATGCTTAATTAGCTTCAAGACAGATCTTTGCAAAGTTTCCTTCATTTAAATCTTCGCCCCAGGAAATTGAATGGATCCAGTTCTGACTCATGGCCGCATCATTATTCATCTTGTATCCTAAAGATTATTCAACTGGCTCAGCTACAGTCAGTTACTAAGATGCGAGCATGTTCTGTTCCGAAACTTTGGAAGGGAACATTCACCCTCTCACTCATAGGGTGATGAGCATCTGGAGCAAGCTGCCAGAGGAGGTAGTTAACAGAGATCCTACAGCAAGCAAGATATTCCACTCGACGAAAAAGACGTAGTACGGTCATGGGCAGATTCATGGGTAATTTTCGGCCCCATTTCCGTAACCGGCTTCCGTCTGCGCACCAAAGATCCCACAGAATGATAGTGTGGAGACGGAAGCCGGTTATGGAAACATCCTCGTAAAAATAAAGTTATTTGGGAAAAATCTTCGCCTCATTTTCAGAACTTTCATTTATTAACATAAATTGATCCCCCGCAACATTGATTACACTGTGGGTCGAGTTGAGTCGGGTCGGGTTACGGACATGGATGAAAAAAAGGCCCACGTTCCGTTCCGTTGCGTGCTACACGTCAGCCCATTGCATTTAGAAGGAGAGGTCTATCTTGCTCCGCTATAGGATCTTTGGTAGTTAAGGCAAGTACTTCAACACCATTTAAGGTAGACATCTCGGGTAGACACAAAACTCTGGAGTAACTCAGCGGGACAGGCAGCATCTCTGGAGAGAAGGAATGGGTGACGATCTTCAGAATCAAAATGGACACTGAGTACCATCTTTAATTCCTCTGAAATTTACTTCGGAATTTCAAAGTGTGTCTATTCATTTGAGTCTCACCAATAGCTATCACCACCGCGCTTTGATCTGCCAGCTTTTGATCTTGGTTACTGCTCTTGTAGCTACCAGCGCAGACGGAGACCGCTCACACCTTCACGGGGTGGGGGAGGGGGAATTAAAATGGCTGACAACCAGGAGATCCAGTGGCCCACAGAAGATAAATGCTCAGAAGATGGACACAAAGTGCTGGAGTAACTCAGCGGGGCAGGCAGCATCTCAGGAGAGAAGGAATGGGCGACGTTTCGGGTCGAGACCCTTCTTCAGACTGAGAGACTGGGGAGAGGGAGTCTGGAGATAAGGAAGGGTATGGTGTGAAAATGACAGATCAAGCCAGACGATGATCAAAGAACTGTAGAATGGTTCATTGCTGGATGAGGGGAGGTGACAACGAGACATACAAACAGTAAAATTAATCAGTAGGACATTGAAACTATTCGGACAACTAGGGTGGGGAGGGATGGAGAGAGATGGCAAGCAAGGGTTCCTTGGTTAGAGAAATCTACCATTGGGATGTAAGCTGGCCAAGCGAAATATCAGGTGCTGTTCCTCCAATTTGTGTTTGGCCGGACTCTTGGCAGTGGAGGAGGCCCAGGACCGAAAGGTAGGTGTGTGGGAATGGGAGGGGGAGTTAAAGTGTTCAGCAACCGGGAGATCACCCGGGCAGACTGAGCCAAGGTGTTCAGTGAAACCTTTTGGTGATGTTTGCTGATGCCCAGAATAGCAAATACAGTAGATGAGGTTGGAGGAGGTGCAAGTGAACCTCTGCCTCACCTGAAAGGACTGTCTGGGTCCTTGGACAGAGTCGAGGGGGGGAGATATAGGAACAGGTGTTGTATCTCCTGCCATTGCAGGAAAAAATACCTGGGGAGGGGGGTGGTTTGGGTGGGAAGGGACGAGTTGACCAGGGAGTTGCGGAAATTGGCTTGGAGAGTATTCCATTATTGTTTGTGAATAGTGTGAGCTGGGGTTCTGCAAGGTACGATATTTTAAGTCAATATCTTGTTGGATGTTGTAAATTTTCCACCTGATCTGTGAACGGTGTCAGGGAGATATGGTGCCTCTCAAATGGTTTAATGAGGTGAACAATATTGCTCACAAATTGCAATTATCAAATGTTATTTTTACTTTGGGTCATTCGCAGCATCACCACTTTCCATGAGGCAGATTGCAAACAAACACAAAAAGCTGGAGTAACTCAGTGGGTCAGGCAGCATCTTTTTATGTTTTAGGTTTGTTAGTTTAGAGACACTGCGCGGAAACAGGCCCTTCGGCCCACCGAGTACGTGCCAATTGGCGATCACCTGTATATTAGTTCTATTGTACATACACTAGGGACAGTTGACCTACAAACCTGCACGTCTTTGGAGTGTGGGAAGAACCTGGAGCACCCGGGGAAAACTCACATGGTCACAGAGAGAAAAACGTACAAACTCCGTACTGACAGCACCCGAGGTCAGGATCGAACCTGGGTCTCTGGCGCTGTACGGCAGCAACTCTACCGCTGCGCCACCGTGCCGCCCATCTGTGGAGAAAAGGAATAGGTGATGTTTTGGGTCGAGACTTTTCCTTAGACACTGTCTTCAGGCACGTTCATTCTGGAGAAGGGTCTCGACTCGAAACATCACCTATTCCTTTTCTCCACAGATGCTACCCGACCCGCTGAGTTGCTCCAGCATTTTTGTGTCTATTTTCGGTATAAACCTGCATCTGCAGTTCTTACCTCCACATAAATAGTATAAATTCCTGCTATGAAATGCACCTTGTTGACGGTGCTAAATGCACCATTTTCGGCGCCAGAGTGGTGCAGCTGGTAGAGCTGATGCCTCACGGCACCAGATGTTCAATCCTGACCTTGGATGCTGTCTGTGTGTGTGGAGTTTGCACGTTATCCCTTGGATCGCGTGGGTTTCCTCTGGTTTCCTCTCACATTGGTTGGTGGGGGCGCTGCGAGACGGCTGCCCTGCCAGCAGTGTGTCCGTCATTTCTACTTGTTTTGTTTTTTAGTGTATCCAAATGTGTGTTTTAATGTCTCTCGGTGTCTTGTGAGGGGGGGAGTAAGGGGGGGAACCGCTTTTGGTCGCCTCCTCCACGGTGAGGCGACTTTTTCCATGTCGCTTCCCTCGCGGCCTAACACCATGGATTGATGTGGCCTTTCCCGGAGTCGGGCCCGGAGTTTCAGCAGCGGGCGCAGCGTGGACATTTCGTCGCGGAGCGGGCGAGCCGTCGCCAGAAGGGAGTGCTCCGATCGCTGGCCCGCGGACTGTTACAGCCTGAAGCCACGATCTGCGGAGCTTCTAGCCGCGGGCACGGAGTGGACTTACCATCCGGAGTGAGATCCCTCGCCAGGGAACCCCGGAGAAACTCAGACCGCTGGCCTGCGGCCTACAACATCCTGAAGCCATGGACTCTGGTAGGGAAGTGCTGATTCGGGACTTACCGTCCCGACGATAGGGCCTGTACATCTGGCCGCCCGCAGCGGCGACTGCGCAGCTTTATGGCCCTGACCACGGGGGAACAATGGAGGAGGACTGACTGTACTTTGTGTCTTCCACCACAGTGAAGAATGTTGTGGTGGATGTCTGTGTTAAATATATATTGCGTATTGTGTGTTCTTTTTTATTGTACTGCTGCTGGCAAGTTCATTTCACTGCACTTTATTGTGTATGTGATGAGTAAATCTGATTGATTGATTGACATCCCAAAGAGGCGGGAGTTTTACATTTAATGGCCTCCGTAAAGTACCCCCCCCCCCCCCCCCGTGTGTAGGGAGTGCCATAACATAGTGGGATAGCATAGAACTAGTGCCAACGAGTGAGGGATGGTTGGCATGGATTTGGTGGGCCGACGGGCCTGTTTCTGTGCCGTATTTCTAAACTGAACGATCAGCATGACCCACACAATGGAATTGAACATCAAGGATGGAGTCTTCTTGCATGTGGCGTGCACAGCCTAAAGTTGTAGATCAAGGGTAGACATCCAGGCCAGGGCAGCATCAGTGACTGGGTGGATGGCTTTGAAACCCCCAGGGAAAAGCCTCAGTGGGCAGTCATTCACGATGTGTGGGATGGTCTGGTCTGGTCTGGATGTCCGCAGTCACAAGCAGAGCTGTCTGTCACCCCCCACTTATGCAGTCGATGGGCTGTTCTTGCATGGAGGGTGCGGATTCTGTTCAGGGTTTGCCATTGCTTGCGAGGGAGGTCAAAATCCGGGGTTTCACTGTGGGCTCTGTGATGACCTCTCCGGTGTTGGTGTTGGCATCTTTCCAGGCTCTGCGCCACTCAGTCTTGGAGTCAAAGTTTTCCAGGGATTTAACGGAAGACCAGAAGGGGTTTGTGCGGCTTCAGGTGCATGTTGGCAGAGGGATAGAGGACAACGGTGAGACACTGTTACTTATCACGAGTAGCACAAACTGACCACAGATTATTTTTCGAAGCATAAATCTTTTATACGCTCATAATTGCATGAAAAGTTTATAACATTCATTAGCAAAGTAAAGATTTTTCTCCCTCTAAAACTTTATTAGTAATTCCAGAAATAAATCGTGCAGAAAATGACTCGAGAACTTTAGAAAATACGGTTTTGATTGAAGATCTCCCCCTGTTGTGAGTTGCATGGTGTTTTGAGTCAGAATAGGTTTGAGATGTGACATTTCAATGACTGTCATGTTAAATCAGGAGTGAAATGGATAATGTACGCACTCATAGATTTTCACAGAGCGGCACGGTGGCGCAGCGGTAGAGTTGCTGCCTCACAGCGCAAGAGACCCGGGTTTGACCCTGACTATGGGTGCTGTCTGTACGGAGTTTGCACGTTCTCCCCGTGACCGCGTGGGTTTTCACTGCAATCTTCGGTTTCGTCCCATACTCCAAAGACGTGCAGGGTTCCAGGTTGATTGGCTTGGTATAAGTGTAAAATGTAAAATTGTCTCTAGTGTGTGTGTAGGGTAGTGTTAGTGAGCAGGGATCGCTGGTCGGTGCGGACTCAGTGGGTCGAAGGGCCTGTTTCCGCGCTCTATCTAAACTAAACTAAACTAAACCAGGGGAGAGGATTCTAAAACTGGAGGGCGTAGGCTTAAGGCGAGAGGGGAGAGATTTATGAGGGCCCTCGGGGGTACACTTTTCACTCAGAGCCTGTATCTGAAAGGGAGTGCAGAGAAGGTTCACCAGACTGATTCCTGGGATGTCAGGACTGTCTTATGAACAAAGACTGCATAGGCTCGGTTTATACTCTCTAGAATTTAGGAGATTGAGAGGGGATCTTATAGAAACTTACAAAATTCTTAAGGGGTTGGACAGGCTAGATGCAGGAAGATTGTTCCCGATGTTGGGGAGGTCCAGGACAAGGGGTCACAGCTTAAAGATAAGGGGGAAATCCTTTAGGACCGAGATGAGAAGGACTTTTTTCACACAGAGAGTGGTGAGTCTCTGGAACTGTGCCACAAAGGGTAGTTGAGGCCAGAATTCTCTGCAATTCATTGGATGTTTTCAAGAGGGAGTTAGATTTAGCTCTTAGGGCTAATGGAATCAAGGGATATGGGGAAAAAGCAGGAACGGGGTACTGATTTTAGATGATCAGCCATGATCATAATGAATGGGGGTACTGGCTCGAGGGGCCGAATGGCCTACTCCTGCACCTATTTGCCTATGTTTGTATGTTTTTACACATTACTCTTCCTTATCTCTGTGTCTCCCTCTCCCCTGACTTAGCCTGAAGAAGGGTCTTGACCCGAAAGGTCACCCATTCTTCTATCCAGAGATGTTCCCCGCTGAGCTACTCCAGCATTTTGTGCCCATCTTCGCTGAGTTACTCCAGCACTTTGTGTCCTTTTGTGTAACCAGCGTCTGCAGTTCTTTACTTCTCCATGCGTACTTGGTCGGCATGGACAAGGTCTGAAGAAGGGTCTCGACCCGAACCGTCACCCATTCCTTCTCTCCTGAGATGCTGCCTGTCCCGCTGAGTTACTCCAGCACTTTGTGTCCATCTTCTGAGCATTTATCTGCTGTGGGCCTCTGGATCTCCTGGTTGTCAGGCATTTTAATTCCCCCTCCCCCACCCCGTGAAGGTGCGAGCGGTCTCCGTCTGCGCTGGTAGCTACAAGAGCGGTAACCAAGATCAAAAGCTGGCAGATCAAAGCGCGGAGGTGATAGCTATTGGTGAGACTCAAATGAATAGACGCACTTTGAAATTCCGAAGTAAATTTCAGGGGAATTAAAGACGGCCTAGTGTCCATTTTGATACTGATGATCTTTTTTGAACTGCAAATGTGTTAATATTCGTCGTGTACGAAAATAAATCAGTATTTTGGAAAAGTTTGGAGTCGCTGTGCGAGCTGATTGAGTGCAGGATTTGCCAGCATGAGGCTGTGAGTCTCGTCCGAGTGCTATTTTAATGGACTTGTTGACCCACTTACACTAAACAGGTTAGTAAAAGCCGAAGTAGGGATTTCACATGAGCACGTTAATGTGTCGTTAGTGGGCATTGAAAGCCTAGATCACAATTGTTGCCTGACCTGACATGTTGATCCCAATGGTTAAAGGTCTTCTATGTTTTGAAGAAATATTGAAGAAGGGTCCTGACCTGAAACGTCACCCATTCCATCTCTCCAGAGATGCTGCCTGTCCGGCTGAGTTACTCCAGCATTTTGTGTCCGTTTAACATCTGAGTTAATATCTTAACCACCATTCTCAGGGACATCTTGTTCCCCTCTTTTATCCGGTTTCTGAAATGTCTTTCCATAAGCTAGGGGTCTGAAGAAGGGTCACCCATCCCTTCTCTCCAGAGATGCTGCCTGTCCCGCTGAGTTACTCCAGCTTTTTGTGCCAGCTCTCATTTTTTGAAGATGCCATTTTTTCTTGATGAACATTCAAACTCGTTCCAACCGTTCCACTTCTGACGGCAGAAATGTATTTTGTGTACTTTCTCCAAAGACGCAGGCTAGGAAGTGTTGATGCAGTAAGCCCCTTGATAGATGTCGAGTAAATCCAGTTTCTATGCATGTACAGTCTAGTTATTGGAACGGCTCTAAAGGTTCTTCGATAAAAGGACCGACTTGGAGGATGCTCAAACGAAAAAAACTGTTGGGCCGTCCAGGAATCTGATTTGCATCCATAAAGAACAGCTGTGCTTATCTCCAGAGGAGAATTAAATAGCATTCCTCGCTCTCATTCACATCAAAGACTTATCCTTAAAAATATGTACCTCCGAAGGACATTGACTCAGTTTGCAGCCCGGGTTTGGAGGCATTTTCGGGAGACTGTCTCATCCGATGTGGAATGGCGGTGCTGGCTTGAAGGGCCATATAGCCTACCTCTGCACTTATTTTCTATGTTTTTCTATGAAAGCTGAGCCGTCACCAGATCAGTAACCAGGCGGCGCAGAAACTGGAGCAGCACGGTGGCGCAGCGGTGGAGTTGCTGCCTCACAGCGCCAGAGATCTGGGTTCGATCCCGACTACGGGTGCTGTCTGTATGGAGTTTGTACGTTCTCCCCGTGACCCGAGTGGGTTTTCTCCGGGTGCCCCGGTTTCCTCCCCACACTCCAAAGACTACAAGTGCAGGTTTGTAGGTTAAAGAAGGAACTGCAGATGCTGGAGAATCGAGGGTACACAAAAGGCTGGAGAAACTCAGCGGGTGCAGCAGCATCTAAGGAGCGACGGAGGTCTGACGAAGGGTCTCGACCCGAAAAGTTGCCTATCTTCTTCGCTCCTTAGATGCTGCTGCACCCGCTGAGTTTCTCCAGCCTTTTGTGTACCCCAGGTTTGTAGGTTAATTGGCTTCAGTAAAATTGTAAATTGTCCCGAGTGTGTAGGATGGCGCTAGTGTGCGGGGTAATTGTTGGTTGACAAGGACTCAGTGGGCTGAAGGGCCTGTTTCCATTCTGTGTCTCTTAACTAAACCTAAATTAAATCTAAACCTAAACTAAACTATCAATCCAGTAAGGGGAATAAAAGTCTTTGTTTGGAATTATACCCCCTTATGCCCACAAAGTCTGTGCTGAACAGGAGCAACGATGGGGGCACTGGTCCTGTGGGGAGCGAGAACACAGCCCAGCTCCCCAAGAGCAGGGGGGCTCTGAAGGGCCCATTAGTAATCTCCATTAAGTAACCACCATCTAGTCTTGGACGACTAGTCTGGCATGGTGGTGCAGCGGTAGAGCCGCTGCCTCACAGCGCTAGAGACCCAGGTTCGATCCTGACTACGGGTGCTGTCTGTACAGAGTTTGTACATTCTCCCCGTGACCTGAGTGGGTTTTCTCCAGGAGGTCCGGTTTCCTCCCACACTCCACAGACGTGCAGGTTTGTTGGTTAATTGGCTTCGGTAAAAGTTGTCCCTAGTGTGTAGGATAGTGTTAATGTGCAGGGATCGCTGGTCGGCACCGACTCGATGGACTGAAGGGCCTTTTTCCTCACTATATCTCTAAACTAAATTAAACTGAACTGAAGGAACTGCAGACCCGCCCAGCTCCACAATAACGTTAAATCGCACACTCAGAATATAAAACCTGTTATTGGGTGAACCTGCCTCAGCAATTCTCTGCAACACTCTCTTATTGCAAAGACAATGACAGATTTACAATTTTAAACCCATTACCTGATGCCAAATTACAGTTTGCTTCAGAATTCAGCAGTTTTGCCACACAGTCAGACTCCAATTCTTGCAAAATGTTTTGTTATTTTTGTTCCAGACCATATAGAATCCTCAAACTAGCGTACACACGCACACACACGTACACACACACATGGACACACACACACACACACACACACAGACACACACAGAAACACACATACAGTCATACTCACAGACACACTTGTTCTCACACACACAGGCGCGCACACTCTTACACACAGGCACACACACACACACTTACACACACACTTATACACACAGACACACATACACACACACACACACACACATACACACACACACACAGAGACACACATACAGTCACACTCACAGACACACTCGCTCTCGCACACACAGGTGCACACACTCTTACACACAGGTGCACATACAAACACTTATACACACACACACACACACACACACACACACACACACAGACACACATGCACACACACACAGACACACACACACACAGACACATTCACAGACACACTCACAGACACACTCGCTCTCGCACACACAGGTGCACACACTCTTACACACAGGCACACACACACACACACACACACACATACACACACACACAGATTCACACAGACACACATACAGACACACTCGCAGACACACTTGCTCTCGCACACACAGGCGCACACACTCTTACACACAGGCACACACTCACACTTACACACAGCCACACACTCTCATACATGCACACACACTCTCACACACACAGATACACACTAAAATACATGCAGTCTCACCCTCACACACGCATACAGGGACACGCATACTCACGCCCACACGATCACTCTCACACAAATACACACTCAGACACGCACACTCGCCTGTACACCCACACACCCACACTCACTCTCACGCTGTCATGTACACTCTCTCACACATATGCACACACTCACTCTCACACACGGACAATCACTCACACGGATGTACACACTAATTCACATTGACACAGACACATACACTTGCTCTCTCGCTCACACTCGCTCACACACTCGCATGCACACAAACACATGCACACTCACCGTTTCTCACACACACACACACACAAAAACACACATGTAAATGCGGCGATACAGCCATTGGGAAATAGAACATAGAACAGTACAGCATAGGATCAGGCCCTTTAGCCCACAATGTCTGTGCTGAACCTGATACCAAATTAACCTAATCTTCTTTGCCTGCACGTGATCCGTATCCCCCCATTCCCTGCATCTAAAAGCCCATTAAGCCATAGAGGGAGTACAGAGAAGGTTCACCAGACTGACTCCTGGGATGGCAGGACTTCCATATGAAGAAAGACTGGATAGACTCGGCTTGTACTCACTGGAATTTAGACGATTGAGGGGTGATCTTTTAGAAACTTACAACATTCTTAAGGGGTTGGACAGGCTAGATGCAGGAAGATTGTTCCCGATGTTGGGAACTCCAGAACAAGGGGTCACAGTTTAAGGATAAGGGGGAAGTCTTTTAGGACTGAGATGAGAAAATCATTTTTCACACAGAGAGTGGTGAGTCTCTGGAATTCTCTGCCACAGAAGGTAGTTGAGGCCAGTTCATTGGCTATATTCAAGATGTTTGATGTGGCTCTTGTGGCTAAAGGGATTAGGGGGTATGGAGAGAAGACAGGTACGGGATACTGAGTTGGATGATCAGCCATGATCACATTGAATGGCGGTGCAGGCTCGAAGGGCCGAATGGCCTACTCCTGCACCTATTTCTATGTTTCTATGTTTCTAAGTATCATCATCTGCATCCACCAGCACCAGCACCCCTGCAGCATGTTCCAGACACCCACCACTCTCAGTAAAAACACCTAACCTTAACGTTTTGCCCTCTGAAGGGCCTGTTTCCACGCTGTATCTAAAAGTCTAAAATGAGAAAGAAAATGAGAATTTGACATCATTCACAGTTCCTTAGTCACAGTTTTTACAGGAATTTCAAACAACTTTACAAAATATTCAACGAGGAGACAAATTTATTTAAGGATTAAATCTGACAATGATGCAGCTCTTTAGGACTTTGGTTGTCCGCATTTGGAGTATTGCGTGCAGTTCTGGTCGCCCCATTACATGAAGATGTGGAAGCTTTGGAGAGGCTGCAGAGGAGCTTCACTGGAACTCTGCATGGATTAGAGGGTTTCAGCTAAAGGGAGAGGTTGGGTACGCTTGCATTGTTTCCTCTGGAACGTCAGAGGTTGCGGGGAGACTAGTATATAGCATTATGAGAGGAATAGATAGGGTAGACAGTCAGAACCTTTCTCCCAGGGTGGAGATATCCAACACTAGAGGGCATAGCTCTAAGGTGAGTGTGGGGAAAGTTTAATGGAGATGTGCGGGGCAGGTTTTTTACATAGAGGTGGTGGTGGAGGCAGATACGCAATAGTATCTGCAATAGTGGCGTTGAAGAGGCTTTTAGATGGGCACATGGAAGTGTAGAGAATAGAGGGATATGGTACAGGCAGATGAGATCAGTCTAGCTAGGCATCATGTTCGATGCAAACATTGGTGGCCGACGGGCCCATTCCTGTGCAGGAAGGAACTGCAGGTACTGGTTTGCACCGAAATAGATACAAAATGCTGGAGTAACTCAGCAAGTCAGGCAGCATCAATGGAGAACAGGAATGGGAGATGTTTCTGATCGAAACCCTTCTTCAGTTGGGTGGGGGGGGAACTAGAGGTATTAAAAGGCACAGAACAAATCAGAGCCAGCGCCAATGACCAAGGATAGGTGGAGCCCACAATGGTCCATTGTTGGCTGCAGAAGCGGTGATGATAATGTTCAGTTTAGTTTATTGTCACCGAGTTTATTGAACCGAGGTGCAGTGAAAAGCCATTGTTGCATGCTATCAAGTCGGAAAAAAGACAATAATGAAGGGGCCATATGGATGCAAACAGCACCCATACCTGTGTTGTACTGTTCTATATTTAGTTTAGATATACAGGGCGGAAATAGGCCCTTCAGCCCACCGAGTCCGCGCCGACCAGCGATCCTCTGCATGCTAACTCTATCCTACACACACTCGGGACAATTTACATTTTACCGAGCCAATTAACCTACAAACCTGTACATCTTTGGAGTGCGGGAGGAAACCGAAAATCTCGGAGAAAACCCACGCAGGTCAGGGGGAGAACGTACGAACTCTGTACAGACAGCGCCCGTAGTCGGGATTGAATCTGCTTCTCTGGCCGTGTTCTATGTTAAAACCAGATTTTTCATATTGGCAGAAACAGAATATTAAATATTAAAAGGAAACATCTTTCAGTTTGTTTACATCTTCAGCTTAGAAAGCAGAACAATAAAAAACATCCAGATTAAATCACTTCAGTTTTCTGGCAGATAGGAGTTCATTCCTGCCAAAAAAAGATAGCATTTGTTTTTTTTCCACTTAAACCCCCCTCTTTTCCCCCTTAAGTCACTGAGTCACTGGGCTTTTAGAGAGAAAGCTCGTACTCGAAAGCCAATCCAACTGGCTTTTCTCTTTGTAATGTGTAATTTTTTTTTTATTATTAAAAGATAATGCAGCTTACTGCATTTGACCCTCAGTATTAAGCTCACTCACTCTAGCTATCTGCACTGAAGGATTTGCGTCAGAGGAGATTGGGTAAATAACATTGTGTGTTACTGCATTTGGATGCTGTACAGGGAAGTCCATTTATTTACAGTAAAGATCGACACAAAATGCTGGAGTAACTCAGCGGGACTGGCAGCATCTATTGTCCATTGCTGGTCTGAGGAGATGATTTCAACGTTGTTTGTGTCCATGAGTCTCATTCCGTTTCTGAGCCGTTCTGGAGAAAAGGAAGCGATGACATAGAAACATAGAAAATAGGTGCAGGGGTAGGCCATTCAGCCTGCACCGCCATTCAATATGATCATGGCTGATCATCCAACCATGAGTATCAGTGCGTTCTCTCCATACCCCCTGATCCCTTTAGCCACAAAGGCCACATCTAACTCCCTCTTAAATATAGCCAATGAACTGGCCTCAACTGCCTTCTGTGGCAGAGGATTCCACAGATTCACCACTCTCTTCGTTCTGGGTCGAGACCCTTCTACAGACTGGGAGTCAGGGGGAAATTGAAATTAGAGATATAGATGGAGAATTTAGAGAGATATAGAAGAAATGAATGAAAGTTAAGCAAAAAAGTATCCATGATAAAGGATACAGGCCCTTGTTAGCTGTGGGTTAGGTGAAAATGAGTTGCAGACAATGAGACTCAACAAGATGAGTTTGACGCTGGTATGACTTGGGTGGGGGAGGGATGGAGTGAGAGGGGATGCAAGGCGTTCAACAAGACTCATTGTCAGTAACTCGTTTTCATCTAACCTGAAGAGCTGGAGGCGAGAAAAGACTAGGCCAGTCAGGGCCAGCCACAAATGACCCCAGGCAGGGCATCGCCTGGTAGGTCTATTGTTGGCTCTAGAAGGTGTGATCTCAAGAGAAGCAACGTGGAGAACTGTGGAGCTGGTGACATGACTAGGGAAGAGGAAGGGGGCAAGGTGGGGGGGGGGGGGGGGGAGTATGAAATTCAATTACTGAAAATTACACAAACATTTTCTCAATCCGACATCTTCTTCTGGTCTATAGCTCTCTAGCAGCGAGACCAAGGTGAAAACATCTAGTGCAGGAAGGAACTTCAGATGCTGGTTTATGCCGAAGATAGACACAAAGAGCTGGAGTTACTCAGCAGGTCAGGCGGTGGCTCTGGACAAAAGGAACAGGTGATGTTTTGGGTCAGAACCCTTCTTCAGACTGAAAGATAGAGAAGGCCAGAACACAACAGGGCCAGCACCAGGAAGGGTTTTAAGGGTTTCAAAGGTCTTTTATCGTCACATGTACCAGTTAAGGGACAGTGATATGCGAATTACCATAAATATGAAAAAAATATGAAAAAAGGCCTATCATGGCCCATTGTTTTTAGTTTAGTTTCGATTAGCGCAGCAGCACGGAAACAGGTCCGCGCCGGCCAGCGACCCCGCACACTAGCACTGTCCTACACACACTAGGATCAATTTACATTTATACCAAGCCAATTAACCTACAAACCTGTACGTCTTTGGAATGTGGGAGGAAACCGAAGATCTCGGAGAAAGCCGACGCAGGTCACGGGGAGAACGTGCAAACTCCGTACAGAGAGCACCCGTAATCGGGTTCGAACCCGGGTCTCTGGCGCTGCGTAAGGCAGCAACTCTACCCATGTGCCACCGTGACTGTTGGCTGGGGAAGATGTGCTAATGACAGGGACTCATGGATGCGAACAGTGGGACTAGCAGTTCGATGAGGGGAGTCAAGGTGGATAGAGAGAGAGGGAGAAAGGAATTGTTCATTCTCATAGGTTCTAGGAGAAGAATTGGGCCATTCGGTCTATTAAGTCTATTCCGCCATTCAATCATGGCTGATCTATCTATCCCTCTCAACCCCATTCTCCTGCCTTCTCCCCATAACCTCCTGACATCCGCACTAATCAAGAACATATCAATCCCCACTTTAAAAATATCCATTGACTTGGCCTCCACAGCCTTCTGTGGCAATGAATTCCACAGATTCACCACCCTCTGACGACAGAATTTCCTCATCATCTCCTTTCGAAAGGTACATCCTTTTATTCTTAGGCTATGGCCTGTGGTCCTAGACTCTTCCATTAGTGGAAGAGTTGCTTAAAATAGTAAGATTAAACGAGAACTTACCAGTTCGAAGGTTGATCTTTATTTTATGAGGAGTTGCGATGAGGGATTTCGTGAAGACCCCGCCAACACGCATGCGCGGCATCCTTCAAAGCAGCGGTGTGGAATCACAGACTCGACGAAAAGTAAGGATATTAAGATTAAACTGCGAACTAACCAGCTGAACATAATGATCGAGGGTTGGGAGCGGAGGGCACGAAATCCCTCATCGCAACTCCTCATAAAATAAAGATCAACCTTCGAACTGGTAAGTTCTCGTTTAATCTTACTATTTTACTTCGGAGTCACGTGAGTGACTTCGTGAAGACTTCAAAGCTCTGTGATTACACGCCCTGGACAACGCCCATGCTACCACACTGCCGCAATCCTGATGGAGGAAGTTTGTTAAAGCAATCCAGACTGGACAATCTGAAAATAATTAACATTTATTAAACACAAATCATAAACAAACCCCCTGACTGGGGACAAATGTTATTAGGGAGCAGCCCTGAGTACTGCATCCGCATATGTTGCAGGTCCGGCCAATGGCTTATGGTAGAACCGTTGAAAGGTTGACTCACTGGCCCATCCTGCCGTAGCGAGGACGTGATCCATGGGCACCTCCATGGCCCTCGCTGTTGATGTGGATGCAGCCCTGGTGGAATGAGATTTAAACAAGTTAGTGTCAATACCCGCTGCATCCAACACTTCCCTGAGCCACCTGGAGATCGTCTGCACTGTCACCCGGCGATGTGGTTTTTTGTGGCTTATAAGCAGTCCTTGTTCCGAATTCCTGATCGACCGGGTCAACTCAATGTAGCAACGGAGATGGGTGACTGTGCAGAGTGTGGCATCAGAGGGGTACGCCTGGAATTCCAACTGCAGCCCCAAAGATCCGGGTCGATGCTGCTTCAGCAGGTCTGCAACGTAAAACGTTATTTTCCCAGGGGTAGAGAGCATATTGTCAATGCGCAACTTTTGAAGCGCCTGTACCCGCTGAGCAGACGTGAGCGCCATCAACATGACCACCTTCAGGGTGAGCTGGTGAAGAGGTAACCCCGCCATGGGGGACCATGATCTTAACAGGGACAGGACCACTCCTGCATCCCAGACAACGTTATATCTGGGCCGTGGAGGGTTTGTGTTAAATACACCCCTCATAAACTTCGACACCAGATTGTTGGTCCCCACTCCTACCGGAAGGTACGAGGACAGCGCACTCCTGGCGCTATTGATGGTACTATAGCTGAGCCCTTCATCATAGTGGAGGCCCGCCAGGAATTCCAGGACGTCAGGTATTGTGGCAGAATCATAGGTAACACTCTTCCTTAAACAGAATAGTTCCCATTTCCTGATCTGGGTCAGGTACTGCCGCCTTGTAGATGCTCTGCATGATGCAGCGATTAAATCCATGGCCCTCGGTGAGATCCCCGTGTTCAGCAAAGGCCTTTTCAGAACCTGCAGACCAACAGGTTTAAATAGGCGTGGCACGGATGCGGCTCGCCAGTGACGGGATTAGTAACCAATTGTGGGTTGTTTCCTATTCGCACCCACGGGCGCTTCAGCATCTGAGAGACCACCGGGTACCACGGTTGTGTCGGCCAGTCGGGTATTACCAGAATGCCTGATGCAGAGTCTAATTTAATCTTCTGTAATACCCGACTGATGAGGCAGAATGGGGGAAAAGCGTAGCAACACCATTTCCCCCAGTGGAGCGAAAAAGCATCCAAAGCCACTGCCCCAGGATCTGGTTCCCACGATACATATGTTGGTATCTGATGGTTCAGTCTAGACGCAAATAGGTCAATATCTGGCATACCAAATTTTGTCACAATTTCAGCAAACACAAGGGGATTCAGCATCCACTCAATGTTATCATTAAAAACTCGTGACCTGGTGTCCGCCACCGTATTGAGTATCCCCGGAAGGTACGTTGCTGATATCCAAATACCCCTTTTGATGCACCAGAGCCAAATTGTATTTGCCAAATCATTACAAGATACTGACCTGATACCACCCATATGATTTATATAGGCTACCACCGTGGTGTTATCGATTTGAAGGCGGACATGTGCATGACGCAAATTACTGCAATATGCCCGCAGTCCATGAAAGACCCCCAGCATTTCCAAATAATTAATGCCTTGCACTTGGAGAAGCGTGAACTCATGAGCGTCCCATCTGCCACCACAGCTGGTTACAGTGTCAGTTGCCCCCCAGCCTTGTGCACTCGCATCAGTTTGCAACAGAACCGTGGGATTCGGGAGAATGATGGGTTTGGAACTTACTCCAATATTATGAACCCACCATTCCAGCTCAGTTTGCTCCCCTATGCCTAAGCGCATAGGTCTGTCAAAATGTCCGGTATTCAATTTTAACGCCAGAATTTTACTTTTTTGTAAGTTTTGGTAATGCAACGGACCATAGTTTACGGCCGGGAATGTGGCAACCAGCTTGCCAATTACCTTAGCAACCTGCCGAATGGTTGGCCTGTTGTTGTCAAGTAAACTGATGCATGCTTGTTGAACGTCCACCACTTTGTCAACTGGGACCGTGATTTCCATCTGGTTAGTGTCTATAGTGAACCCCAAATAGTCCATGACCTGCGAAGGGTTGAGCTTGGATTTGTCTGGATGGATTACAAACCCCATTCTTTGAAACAAAGATATAGCGGCCGAGACTGCCAACTGAGCGTGCTCTAGGGTTTTCCCTGCTATGAAAATGTCATCTAAATATGCCATTATAATATGGTTTTGTTTCCTGAGATGTGCCAATAAAGGTTTGACAATTTTAGTAAATAGTCTCGGCGCTGTTGTAATCCCATTAGGCAAAGCCATATATTGCCATAATTGACCTTCCCAGACAAATTTCAAGAACCTTCGATGTTGTTTAGCAATAGGGACTGTATAGTACGCATCCTTCAGGTCAATGCAAGCCATAAAGTACCCATGACTAACCAACTGCTTGGCCGTCTCAAATGTCTCCATCTTAAAATGGGTATATTGTACGAAAGCATTCAACTGGGTTAAGTCGATGATAATCCGACAGCCTCCATCCTTCTTAACCCTAGTAAAGATGTTGGAAACAAACTCCAATGGCTCGTGCATCGTTTTTTGTATCACCCCTTTCTTTTCTAATCGTAGTATTTCAACATGAGCCCGCTCCTTCTCTGACTGAGAGAGTGCAAATCTGCGACTAGGCTCATGTTGCGAAGGGGGATCTCTGCCATTAATAAACTCTATCTCATAACCCTGAATGCTTTGTAAAATAAAAGGATCCGTAGTTAGGGTATCCCAAGCAGACCGGAAACCCCGAAGCCGTCCCCCCACCGGTGAGGTTACTAATGCTACGTTGTGGACGGACCCAAGCCCCCTTACCTCCAAGGTTAGCGCCGGGGTCTGGACTGTGGTGTCTTTGCTCCCCGTGTGGCGCGGCCCTGTTGCCGCATCTTCCAAGCTGGCTTGGGCTGGCCTTGGAATAAAAAAGGCCTCTGCTGTTGGGCCCCCGCCGAGGAATATGTTTGGGAATGTGTTCTGGGGCCTTGGTCCACCGATGTGTGGGGCCTGAACGAGGAACGTGGCTGCTGCCTGGTGTAACCGGGAGTTTTGGATGAATAAGACTGTCTCATCATCCCCACAGTCTTGGCTTCCTCGTCCAGTTCCTTTACGCGTTTAGGCAGGTCTTCCCCAAACAACTGCCTTGGTGGTGGTGGTGCGGTGGAGGTGCTGCATAATCCCGCAAATTTGGGATTCAAATTTGGCCGGATGGAGCTCTTCCTGAAACAGTTTATCTCAAACTGTGTGGTGCACAGAAGTGCTAGCGCATCCTGCTGCTCCTCGGACACATTCGTGGCATCCAGCGACCGAGCAAAAGCCGTGATACCTGCTGTCAGCAGCTTTAAGATTTTCTGGAGCTTGCCCTCCTTGACCCTTGTGTTCGCCGACATGTTCCCCCATATTGCTGCATTCACTTTCGGTACGTTGAGGGAGTTACAGTTTGCTGGTGCCTTATACTTCCCCACTGTTTCTGAGAGCACGGTATCCTGGAGCTGGTGCGTAGTCAGGAAATCGATTGACGCCGCTATTTTGGGATGTAGTGGTCCTCCTGCCGCCGCAGGTGACCCAAATTTCGATACCGCCTCCAACATTTCCTGTGGGTTCTGGACCTCTTCTCCCTCCTCAGGCTCACCCATACTTCCTTGCTGGCTCTCAAGCGACGGGGAGATAGAAGGTGGCGGCTGCATGTAGCTCCCAGACCTCTGGGATTCCCGTTCCTGACGCTCCAGGTCCCGCTGATATAGCACCTCCACCATATGCTCCAACCGGCCGATACGACCGTCACCGCTGTACGCGGGCCACTGGTCGTCTTCCCCAGCCTCTCCAGAGGAACCGGGGCTTCCAGCAGTTGTCAACACCCCCACGGAATGTACTGCCGGGAAGTCGCCAGCTCCCACTCCAGCGGGGCTGTGCGACTCCCACACGGACACACCGCTGGTCCGCCGTCGTTTGGACAGCAGCGGCCCCTCTGTCTGATGGGAGGGAAGAGGGCTAGAGTCAGTACTTGCACCAGAAACTGGACTCTCTGATGTCCGTGCGGGCTTACCACCACAGCGTTCCACATATAAACGGGACTGTGGCGGCGCATGGTCTGCTTTACCCGCCTCAGCAGGGGCGCTGGACCGTACTTTGCTGCCACCGGCCCGCACTACGGCAGCCTGTTCCGGTGGTGTGCCGGTACATCCTGCCCCCACAGGGATCCTCGGCACGCCAGCATTGCCACTGGTCTGCTTCCTTGCAGGTTTCCCCAGTGGCTTGTCCCTGCCTGCCGTACCGACAAGGCTGGACTTTAGCGAGGCTTCCCCCCTGTTCTGCCCGCGAGGGACCTTTAAAGGGGGGGATGCACTCGCGGACACGCTTGCTCCAAGAGCCCCACGTGCCTTACCTCCAGCCCTGGTCTTGGGCACTGGAGTTCTAGAGTCAGGGTCTCCCAGCCCCTGCTCCTGCGCGGACACCCTCTTTTTGGCCAGAGGGGTTGTGCCGGGTCTGGTCAGCTGCTCAGAGCTCCCCGACTGCCGCGACTTCTTCCTCGGTGGTGTCTCAGCTGCTCCCGATGTAGCGGGCAGCTCCGAGGACTTCACTCGCTGAACGCGACTCCCACTCCTTCCTCCTTCCATGGTTCTGAAAAAAAAACACACAGACCACACAAAAAACGGTAAACCAGCTCAAGGTTAACTTACCTGCAGCTGCTTACCTTTTTGAAGGAGCCGGTTGAGGGAGCGCACTCCCCCCCCCAGCTGCCGTGAGCAAATGCGCGCGACGATATGCCGCGCATGCGTGTTGGCGGGGTCTTCACGAAGTCACTCACGTGACTCCGAAGTAAAATTAGACTCAACATTCACACCGCTGGGGTGTGAGCTGCCCAAGCGAAATATGAGATGCAGTTCCTCCAATTTGCATGTGGCCTCGCTCTGACAGTGGAGGAGGCCCAGGACAGAAAAGTCAGTGTGGGAATGGGAAGGGGAGTTAGAATGTTCGGAGATCATGAAGTCCAAGGCTAGATTAAGGCTAGTTTGACTGCCTTCCGGATGAAATGTTACTTTATATGTTTCGTTGTCGCCTTCCCATAGCTAAAAAATGATCTATTCTACATTTCCCTTCAACTTCGTCCCCTTTGATCTCTCGTTTTCGCACCTTTCCCTTCCATATCTCTTATTTCCCTCTCCCCTTACTCTTAGTGTGAAGAAGGCTCTCAACCCAAAACCCATTCCTGCTTTCCCGAGATGCTGTCGGTCCCACTGAGTTATTCCAGCATTTTGTGTCTACTTTTGGTCTAAATGGGTGTCGGGGGTTATGGGGAGAAGGGGATTAGGAGGGAGAGATAGATCAGCCTGATTGAATGGCGGAGTGGACTTGATGGGATAAATGGCCTGATTCTGCTCCTATCACTTATGCCCTTAAACCAGCATCTGCAGTTCCCTGGATAGAAGGAATGGGTGACTTTTCGGATGGAGACCCTTCTGAAAATGTACATGTGCATGTCTGAAGAAGGGTCTCGACCCGAAACATCACCCATTCCTTCTCTCCAAAGATGCTGCCTGTCCCGCTGAGTTATTCCAGCTTTCACCGGAGTGAACCAGCATCTGGAGTTCCTTCCTATACATGCTATATTGTGACTCCTACATTTTAGGACAAATTCATAGATAAGGTCGCAGACAGCAAGGGACCTTCCTCTTATCCCCGTGAAACATCACATTCAACAGCCGCTTGGTGAGATCAGCAAGGGGCAGGTTCCCTTCTGAGCGCGTGGTGGGATTGTCAGAGCTACAGACGGGATAAATGCTGTGGATTTATCCATTTTAATTGGATTATAGTGTTTATAAAAAGATTTCAGATCATTCTGCCTTCAGCTCCGGGAACTAATCTCTAATGGATTCCGAATGGACATTACATAGCAGTGAGTCACAGAGAGACAGAGAGCATCGAACAGTACAACATAGGAACGGGCCCTGCAGCCCACTAGGCTCCTCTATCTGCATGCAATCTCTACCCTTTCATTCCCTGCATAGTTCATACGTTTAAGAAACATTTAGACAGGTACATGGATAGGGGAGGTTAGGGAGCAATATGGGCCAAATGCAGGCAGATGGGACTAGTGTAGGTGGGGCATGTTGGCCGGTGTGGGCAAGTTGGGGCTTAGGGCTTGTTTCCACACTGTACAACTCTATGACCTAGAGTCTGTTCATAAGGAATAGAAGCAGAATTAGGCCATTTGGCCCATCAAGTTCATATGGTATAGAAGCAGAATTAGGCCATTTGGCCCATCAAGTTCATATTGTATAGAAGCAGAATTAGGCCATTTGGCCCATCAAGTTCATATTGTATAGAAGCAGAATTAGGCCATTTGGCCCATCAAGTTCATATCGTATAGAAGCAGAATTAGGCCATTTGGCCCATCAAGTTCATAAGGTATAGAAGCAGAATTAGGCCATTTGGCCCATCAAGTTCATAAAGTATAGAAGCAGAATTAGGCCATTTGGCCCATCAAGTCTCCTCCGCCATTCAATCACGGCTGGTCTATCTTTCCCTCTCAATCCAATTCTCCTGCCCATAACCCCTGACGCCCGTACTAATCAAGAAACTGCCAATCTCTGCCTGAAAAATATCAATTGACTTGGCCTCCACAGCCATCTGTGGCAGTGAATTCCACAGATTCACCGCTCTCTGACTAAAAAATACCCTCCTCATCTCCTTTAGCGAGGACAGGTTTCGAGGGTTATGGGCCAAACGCTGTGCAGGTGGGACTCTTGACTAAAATTGTTCAGGGAAAAGGAATCTGGCCTCTTACCCTGACCTTTTTGCTGTAGCTTTTCATTGCACCTCGGTACAGGAGACAGTACAGGAGAATTGAACTGTACCCGGCTCAGAAACGGAATGAGACTCCCGGACACAAACGACGTTGAAATCATCTCCTCAGACCAGCAATGGACAATAGATGTTGACATCCCCTGAGCAAATAATAGCCAGTGCCGGTCCACCGCGGAGTTTGGATCTCCTCATTTGCGGTAAATTGTGTGCGACAGACACCCTGTCGAGTGATCAGCGAAGCAGAGGACCCGAGAAAGCCATTCAATATCGGTGTCAGAAGCGGGTGGATTTTCCAACGCCTTAGTGTTGACACACATGGCCTTTTCCTGATGCAGGAGGACCGAGGTACAGTGAAAAGCTTTTGCATCGTGCTAACCAGTCCGTGGAAAGACAATACATGATTACAATCGAGACGTCCACAGTGTACAGATACACGATAAAGGGAATAACGTGAATAATGTTTAGGGCAAGACAAAGCCAGAAAAGTCCGATCTAAGATAGTCCCTGGGACTCCATAGATGTATATAGAAGTTCAGGACTGCTCTCTAGTTGGTGGTAGGATGGTTCAGTTGCCTGATAACAGCCGGGAAGAAACTGTCCCTGAATCTGGAGGTGTGCGTTTTCACACTTCTGTACCTTTTGCCCGTTGGGAGAGGGGAGAAGAGGGAGTGGCCGGGGTGAGACTGGTCCTTGATGATGCTGCTGGCCTTGCCGAGGCAGCGTGAGGTATAGATGGAGTAAATAGAAGGGAGGTTGGTTTGTGCGATGGTCTGGGCTGCGTCCACAATTCGCTGCGATTTCTTGCGGGTCTTGGACGGAGCTGTTCCCAAACCGTGCTGCGATGCATATCGATTAAAATGCTTTCTACGGCGCATCTGCAGGAGTTGGTGAGAGCTGTTGGGGCATGCCGAACTTCCTAAGCCTTCTAAGGAAGTAGAATGCTGTTGTTAAAGAGAGTTCCTTCCTAAAATACCACAGTGTAATTCAATGCCTGGTCCTGTTATGATTTTCCAAACCCTCTGGAGATTGGCTTTGACGGTGAATGAGATTAATGCTGGGGTTTATAGCAGAAGCTGCCCTGAGTCAGCTCCTGTGCCTGGAGATATAAAATTAAATTTAATTACCTACACGATACATGTGCTGACTTTTAATTTCCAGTTCAGCTCCTTTGAAGATTCATGTCAAGTGGTTTTATCAGTCCGAGCCACATCTGTTTCTTGAACCCAACCAAGACCACACAGGCAATTGCAGAACTGTGGACGCAGCCCAGACCGTCACACAAACCAACCTCCCTTCCATTGAGAACACAATGTTGTGGTTGCTGCAGAGTGGGCAGGGGGGCTGTACGTATGGAGGCAAAAATTCAGTCTGAATTTTCACCCAGAGAGTTGTGAATTTATGGAATTCCCTGCCACAGAGGGCAGTGGAGGCCAAATCACTGGATGGATTTAAGAGAGAGTTGGATAGAGCTCTAGGGGCTAGTGGAGTCAAGGGATATGGGGAGAAGGCAGGCACATGTTATTGATAGCGGACAATCAGCCATGATCACAATGAATGGCGGTGCTGGCTCGAAGGGCCGAATGGCCTCCTCCTGCACCTATTTTCAATGTTTCTATGTTTCTATAAGGGTCTCGACCCGAAACGTCACCCATTCCTTCTCTACAGAGATGCTGCAGAGTTACTCCAGCATTTTGTGTCTATGCTCAGTGTAAACCAGCATCTGCAGTTCCTTCCTACGCAATAAGTCTGGACTTTGAAACTGGAAGCAAAGCAGAAAATGAAAATGGTTTTAAAAAAAAAAGTCAGATTTAAAGCTATGGACTAAATTCCATTTTGAACTGTGTGGAGACTTGGAAATAAATGAAAAATGTGCATTTTAAAAATGGATTTTGCAAAACTCCTTGCTCAATCTGATTGAGAGAGAGAGCCAAGCTGATTGTGAAATGAGTTTGGAGATTAATTTGGTTTAGTTCATGGGAACGTTGGCAGAATGTAAGTGGGTGGCTTTACCGGGTTCTGTAAATTTCCCCTAGTCATAGATTTATACAGAAGAGAGACACAAAAAGCTGGAGTAACTCAGCGGGACAGGCAGGGAAGGAATGGGTGACGTTTCGGATCGTGGCACTTCAGTCTGAAGAAGGGTCTCGTCCCGAAACGTCACCCATTCCTTCTCTCTAGAGATGCTGCCTGTCCCGCTGCGTTACTCCAGCATTTTGTGTCTATCTTTGGATTTTAACCAGCATCTGCAGTTCCTTCCTTCACATAGTGTTATACAGTACGGAAACAGGCCCTTCAGCCCAACTTGTCTATGCTGACCCAGATAACCCACCAAAGCAAGTCCCAATTTCCCGGCTTTGCCCCAGATCCCTCTAAACCTTTCCTGTACATGTACATGTCTTCTTCTTCTTCTTGCGTGTGGCGTGCACGGCCTAAAGTTGTAGGACAACTTGTTCTATTTGATCTTCCGTTTGTGCATGTCGAGTTGATTGCATTAGTCGAAACAGGGCGGACCGCGTGAAGGTTGCAATCTTCCACCCCATGTACATGTCTGAAGAAGGGTCTCGACCCAAAACATCGTCTGTTCCTCCTCTCCATAGATGCTGCCTCACCCGCTGAGTTTCTCCAGCTATTTTTGTCTACCTTCCTTTCTGAAGGTACTTCCTTTTATTCAGACCTAGGACCTAGACTCTCCCACTACTGAAAATATCCTCTCCACATCCTCTCTATCCAGGCATTTTATTATTCAGTAGGTTTCAATGAGATCCGTCTAATATTTAGCATTACAACCCAAACGAATGTCCTGAGAGATCTGCAGTTGATATCTGTCCCTCACTATTGCATGGAGAACAATTGATTACACCTCCCACTGCCTGCAGGTGGACAATCTTATTCAGACTCGTTACAGATCTGAATCAATAAGGGGTGTCTTGCTTCCGCTGGCTTCTTGCTAGTGTGTAAGATGTTGTGGTTAACACCTTTGAATTCTGTTGACATTGATGAAGTTCCAACAATATTCAGTCCACTCCTAATTTTATAAACCTTGTAATGGCGGCACTATGGCGCAGCGGTAGAGTTGCTGCCTCACAGCGCCAGAGTCCCAGGTTCGATCCTAATCACAGGAGTTTGTACGATTCTCCCAGTGACCGCGTGAGTTTCCTCCGGGTGCCTCGGTTTCCTTCCACGCTCCAAAGACATACAGGTTTGCAGGTTAATTGGCTTGGTATCATTGTAAATTGGCCCTAGTGTGTGTAGGATAGCGTTAGTGCGCAAAGATCATTGGTCGGCACGGACTCGGTGGGCCGAAGGGCCTGTTTCCACGCTGTATCTCTAAACTAAACTAATCTAAACTAAATCTGTCGGAAGGAGCTGCAGATGCCGTCTGAGGAAGGGTCTTGATCCGTAAACGTCACCCATTCCTTCCATCCAAAGATGCTGCCTGTCCCGCTGTGTTACTCCAGCATTTTATGTCTATCTTCAATCTCACCGAAATTTGCACCAACCAATGTGGGCGGCACGGTGGCGTAGCGGTAGAGTTGCTGCCTTACAGCACTTGTAGCTCCAGAGACCCGGGTTCGATCCCGGCGATGGGTGCTGTCTGTTCGCCGTTTGTACGTTGTACCCCCGTGACCTGCGTGGGTTTTCTCCGAGATCTTCGGTACAGGTCACGACGTATTGGTTTGTAGGTTAATTGGCTTGGTGTTTGTGTAAATTGTTCCCAGTGTGCGGAGGATAATGTTAATGTCTGGGGGTCGCTGGTCGGCACGGACTCGGTGGGCCGATAGGCCTGTTTCCGCGCTGTATCTCGAAACTAAACTCGACAGACGAGTTGGGAGATATCCGCACCGGCATTGACTGGGGCCACAGGGTGGGTCGTGCACTCCACGCTGGAAGTTGTAACTGTGAATCGTTCTGTGAATTCCTCGCCCCGTCTTCACCACAACTGTTTAACGTGATACCTTGAACAACATGAAACATCCCAAGGCACCCACTGTAATCTCACTCACTTACACATGTGGCAGATGTTCTTAAGCTCTGCCTTCCAGGATAATCAATTATTAGCCACAGCCTCCATGTATTTCTTACCCTGGATTCAATTTTCTTTTACTTATTTGCGTGATTGCTTTTTAATTAATTTTTTTAGCGTTTCGGCATTTGATCTCCTTTTCCACTTTTGCTCATTAAATGTATTCCGATAGCCTTCTCCTCATTTTGGTTATTAAGCCGTCGTACCCTTTCCTGCTTGGTTGTATTACAGCCTTGTTCTCCTTGCTCCCTCTCCCTCGTTCTCACACTCTCTCTCTCTCTCTCCTCTCCCTTTCTCCTTCTCTCTTGAGCTGTTTTTCTTTCCTCCACTTTCTCTCTCACTCCATCTCTCATTTTTTTTTATTGTTTAATTTAGAGAATAGGCGCGGAAACAGGCCCTTCGGCCCACCGAGTTCGTGCCGACCAGCGATCCCCGCACACTAACGCCATCCTACACACACTAAGGACAATTTATACTTATACCGAGCCAATTAACACACAAACCCGTACGTCTTTGGAGTGTGGGAGGAAACCGAAGATCTTGGAGAAAACCCACACGGTCATGGGGAGAACGTACAAACTCCGCACAGACAGCACCTGTAGTCTGGAGCTGCAAGCGCCGTAAGGCAATAACTCTACCGCTGTGCCACCTTGCCGTGCCCAATTGATTGAAAGATTGGGCATGGAAACAGGACCGGCCCACCGAGTCCATGCCGACTATCGATCACCCGTTCACGCCAGTTCTACTTGCCTGACCCGCTGAGTTACTCTGGTGTTTAATATCTGGGGAGGGAGTGGACAATCGACGCTTTAGATTGGGAACCTTCTTCAGACTGGAGAAAGGACCTGACTTGAAACATTGCCCATTCATTCTTCTTCAATGTATCCAGAGTTGACAGTGGAGATGTAAAATGGAAGTACAAGAGACTGCAGATGCTGGAATACTGAACAAAACACAAAGTGCTGGAGGAACTCAACCGGTCAGGGTGCCTTGCTATTTGTTCTTGCAGCGCATTTAGAGATAAAGGCCTGAAACAGGCCCACGCCTAGCACTATCCTAAACATTATGGACAATTTATGCCTTTGGAGTGCGGGAGGAAACCGGAGCACCCGGAGAAAACCCACGCAACTCAGAAGGCATACTTATACCGAGCCAATTAACGTATATCGGTGAGACCAAGCGTAGGCTTGGCGATTGTTTCGCCGAACACCTCCGCTCGGTCCGCAATAACCAACTCGGTGTCCCGGTGGCTCAGCACTTCAACTCCCCCTCCCATTCCGTATCCGACCTCTCGGTCCTGGGCCTCCTCCACGGCCAGAGTGAGCAACACCGCAAGTTGGAGGAACAGCACCTCATATTCCGCTTGGGGAGTCTGCATCCTCTGGGCTTAAACATTGAATTTTCTCAATTCTGTTAACCCAGGCTGCCTCCTCCCCTTCCCACCTCTCCCTCAGCCCTCGGGCCCTGGCATTCCCTCTCTCTCTATCTCTCCCCCACCCAAGTCACACTACAAACAGCTTACAATGGCCTGTTTCCTTTATCATCGATACTTTTTTGCATATCTTTCATTCATTGTTCTTTATCTCTCCACATCTCCGTCTATATCTCTCGTTTCCCTGATCCCTGACCAGTCTGAAGAAGGGTCTCGACCCGAAACGTCGCCTATCTCCTTCGCTCCTTAGATGCTGCTGCACCCGCTGAGTTTCTCCAGCCTTTTGTGTACCAACGTACAAAGCCGTACCTCTTTGGAGTGTGGGAGGAAACCGAAGATCTTGGAGAAAACTCACGTGGTCACGGGGAGAACGTGCAAACTCTGTACAGACAGCACCCGCAGTCAGGATGGAACCCGGGCCTCTGGCGCTGTGAGGCAGCAACTCTACTGCTGTGCCACGGTGCCGGTCTAGTTCTGTATCTGAGTGTTGTTTTTCTCCTTGAGGTTTATTTATGCCCACTAAATTGCTGTTTGTTTGTTGCCGTGCTTGTTCCTGGCAGAGAATTTCTTGTTCTGTTTGTCTGACTTTTGCCTGACTGACCTTTAATTTTTCACACGGTGAATGAACTGCTGACAACATGATGGATTACAAGTGAGGTTTGTTTTATGAAGTAGTGCGTTGCTCATGATGTAGTCTGCGTTGGGGGGGGGAACCAGTATTCGGGCCATTTCTGGTGGATTGGGAGCCAGTCTGAAAAGTATACCAAGCGCAAATCCGGTGATCGTTTCGCTGAACAAACTCCGCTCAGTTTCCAGTTTAGTTTATTGTCACGTGTACCGAGGTACAGTGAAAAAAGCTTTTTGTTGCGTGCTAACCAGTCAGCAGAAATACAATACATGTTTACGATCGATCCATTCACAGTGTACAGATACCACGATAAGGGAATAACGTTTGGTGCAAGGTAAAGCCAGCAAAGTCCGATCAAGGATAGTCCGAGGGTCACCAACGAGGTGGATAGTAGTTCAGTCTGCCTAGGCGCGATTTCCCAATTGCCAAAACAGTTCAACCCCCCCTCCCATTCCCACACTGACCTTTCTGTCCTGGGCCTCCTCCAGTGTCAGAGCGAGGCCCAGCGCAAATTAGAGGAACAGCACCTCATATTTTGCTTGGGCAGCTCACACCCCAGCGGTGTGGACATTGACTTCTCTAACTTCGAGTAATCCCTGCATTCCCTCTCTCTCCATCCCTCCCCCACCCTGTACTCCAACTAGTTTCACCGCCCTCCTGATTAATTTTACTGTTTGTACGTCTCGTTGTCACCTTCCCCTCAGCCAACAGCGAACCGTTCTACTTTTCCTTGGTCATCATTGATAGAGTGTGTTTCGAGCTACTGCCTTACAGCGGTAGGGACCCAGGTTGGATCCTGACTGCGGGTGCTTCTCTGCGCGGAGTTTGCACATTCTCCCCCGAGACCGTGTGGGTTTTCGCAGGGCGTGCGCTGCTTTCCTCCCACACTCCAAAGACGTTTAAGTTTGTAGGTTGATTTTCTTCAGTGAATTGTCGCTAGTGTGTAGGATCGCACCGGTGTACGGGGTGATCGCTGGGATCTTGGTTGCTATGGACAAGTTGAACAGAATGGGGGGGGTTACACAAAAGGCTGGAGAAACTCAGCGGGTGCAGCAGCATCTAAGGAGCGAAGGAGATAGGTGATGTTTCGGGTCGAGACCCTTCTTCTTGAACATAAGGGCCTTTCTTTTCTGTGCTGGATGACTTCTGTAACACTATTATGACATGAGAATTCTAAACCTAAACCTAAACCCAAACCTTTAGTTTAGTTTAGAGATACAGCGTGGAAACAGGCCCCCCGGCCCACCGAGTCCGCACTGACCAGCGATCCCCAAACATTGACACGATCCTACACCCACTAGGGCCAATTTTTACATTCATACCAAGCCAATTAACCTACAAACCTGTACGTCTTTGGAGTGTGGAAGGAAACCAAAGATCTCGGGGAAAACCCACGCAGGTCACAGGGAGAACGTGCAAACTCCGTACAGACAGCACCCGTAGCCAGGATCGAACCCGGGTCTCTGGAAGGCAGCAACTCTGCTGCTGCGCCACCGTGCCGCCCATTTATATTCTTCAATCAAACCTATTTTATATTCTTCTATCAGGACACCCCTCAGCCTTCGAGATCTGCTTGCAGTGGCTGGGAATCCAGGCTAGGTACAGCCAGAACGGTTTAGCCATCTATTTGTAACATCTGACAACCATCACATGAAAGGGCACAGGTTGAATGAAACTTTCAACGTGAGACGAGAGCTATATTTAATAATCCCTGGTCTCCCCAATCTGCTGCTCCATTTCCTCTCGATAACCTAATTCTGCAGGAGTTTTCTCTGCTTCTGTTCTCTTTCAGTCCCGCTGCCAGTGTACAGACACATCTGCTTTCTGATGCCCCAGGGTTTTTCTTACTGTACATTCTTCTCCCTGCCTGACGTTGTTATTCCTATTGACCACCCACGCCACCCGCCTGAAGTCAAGGGTTCAAGTCTAACTCCGCCAACCATCTCATTCATGCGTCCAGTGTCTGAAGATGGGTCTCGACCCGAAACGTCACCCATTCCTTCTCTCCGGAGATGCTGCCTGTCCCGCTGAGTTACTCCAGCCTTTTGTGCCCAGTAGTAAACACTGCCCAGTCCATCATCGGCTCTGACCTCCCTTCCATCGAGGGGATCTATCGCAGTCGCTGCCTCAAAAAGGCTGGCAGCATCATCAAGGACCCACACCATCCTGGCCACACACTCATCTCCCCGCTACCTTCAGGTAGAAGGTACAGGAGCCTGAAGACTGCAACGTCCAGGTTCAGGAATAGCTACTTCCCCACAGCCATCAGGCTATTAAACTCAACTCAAACAAATCTCTGAACATTAATAGACCATTATCTGTTTATTTGTACTTTATCTGCTTATTTATTGATGTGTGTATATATTTATATAATGGTATATGGACACACTGATCTGTTTTGTAGTCAATGCCTACTATGCTGTGTTGTGCTGAAGCAAAGCAAGAATTTCATTGTCCTATCAGGGACACATGACAATAAACTCACTTGACTCTTGACTTGACTTGACTGTCTTCGGCTGAAACCAGCATCTGCAGTTTCTTCCTACACAGAGAAGGTACCACATAGAAATTTACCGAATAGTGAAAGGCCTGGGTAGAGTGGATGGAGTGATACAGCGTGGAAACAGGCCCTTCGGCCCAACTTGCCCACACGACCAACATGTCCCAGCTACACTCCTCCCACCTGCCTGCGTTTGGCCCATATCCTTCAAAACCTGTCCTATCCATGTATCTGTCCATAGCTGCTTCTTAAACATTGGGATAGTCCCAGCCTCAACTACCTCCTCTGGCAGCTTGTTCCATACACCCACCACCCATTGTGTGAAAAAGTGACCCCACTGATTCCCATTAAATCTTTTCCCTTTCACCTTAAACCTCTGTCCTCTGGTCCTCGATTTACTTACTCAGGGCAAGAGACTCTGTGTATCTACCCGATCTATTCATGATTTTACAGTATACACCTCTATAAGATCACCCCTCATCCTCCTGCGCTCCAGGGAATAGAGTCCCAGCTTTGCTCAATCTCTCCCTGTAGCCCAGGCCCTCGAGTGGATGCGGACAGTTGCAGAATTGCAGCGCCAGATACCTGGGTTCGATCCTGACCACGGGTGCTGTCTGCATGGAGTTTATGCATTCTCCCCGTGACCGCGTGGGTTTTCCCCGGGTCCTCCGGTTTCCTTCCACACTCCAAAGACGAGCAGGTTTGTTGGTTAATTGGCTTCGGTAAGAATTGTAAATTGTCCCTGGTGCGTTTGTGTGCGGGGATCGCTGGTCGGCGCGGACTCGGTGGGCTGATGGGCCTGTTTCTGCACTGTATTTCTGAACTAAACTAAAACTAAATAATAATGAACGAACTGTGTAAAACGGCTCACTACCAGGCCTATTCCTTTCCGTAATATATATTAATGACCAGTACTTGGCTGTACAGGGTATAAGTTTCAATTGTGCAGATGACAGTGAAGTGCAAGGGAAATAGAGTCAGGCTTCAATATGTAGAACTCCATTATTTGCCCCACAAGGGATTAATTATTTCAACAGAGTCCAGCTGTGGAGTTTTATCTGAGTTCCCCTGTTTTAGTTGCTTTGTCTGTCATAGTCTAATCTTCTGGGATGAACTTTTTTCATTTGAGGTAGTCACTGTTGAGGTAGTACAGAATTTCTTAATTGGGCCATTCGGCCCATCAAGTTGACTCCGCCATTCAATCATGGCTGATCTATGTCTCCTTCATCATCCCATTCTCCTACCTTCTGACACCCCTACAGATCAAGAATCTGTCAATCTCCGCCTTAAAAATATCCATTGACTTGGCCTCCACAGCCTTCTGCGGCAATGAATTCCACAGATTCACCACCCTCTGGCTAAAGAAATTCCTCCTCATCTCCTTCTTAAACAGTTTTGGTCCCCAAATCTGAGGAAGGACATTATTGCCATAGAGGGAGTGCAGAGAAGGTTCACCAGACTGATTCCTGGGATGTCAGGACTGTCTTATGAAGAAAGACTGGATAGACTTGGTTTATACTCTCTAGAATTTAGGATTGAGAGGGAATCTTATAGAAACTTACAAAATTCTTAAGGGGTTGGACAGGCTAGATGCAGGAAGATTGTTCCCGATGTTGGGGAAGTCCAGGACAAGGGGTCACAGTTTAAGGATAAGGGGGAAATCCTTTAAGACCGAGATGAGAAAGACTTTTTTCACACAGCGAGTGGTGAGTCTCTGGAACTCTCTGCCACACAGGGTAGTTGAGGCCAGTTCATTGGCTATATTTAAGTGGGAGTTAGATGTGGCCCTTGTGGCTAAGGGGATCAGAGGGTATGGAGAGAAGGCAGGTACAGGATACTGAATTAGATGATCAGCCATGATCATATTGAATGGCGGTGCAGGTTCGAAGAGCCGAATGGCCTACTCCTGCACCTAATTTCTATGTTTAAAGGAATGTCCTTTAATTCTGAGGCTGTGACCTCTGGTCCTCGACTCTCCCACCAGTGGAAACATCCTCCACATCCACTCTATCCAGGCCTTTCACTGATTCGGTAAGTTTCAATGAGGTTCCCCCTCATCCTTCTGAACTCCAGCGATTACAGGGCCAGTGCTGTCAAATGCTCATCATATGTTAACCCACTCATTCCTGGGATCATTCTCTTCTGGACCCCTTCCTTCCTCAGATAAGGTGCCCAAAAATTGCTCACAATACTCCAAATGCAACCTGACCAACACCGTATAGAACCTCAGCGTTACATCCCTGTTTTCGTATTCTGGACCTCTCGGAAAAAGATTGTAGTTGGGAGACACTTCCCTGGGCAATATTTTTGACGAGGATTGGAGGGATCTTGCCAACGTTCACCGCCAGTCCACACTTTACAAAGCGGGCTTGTGACCAGAGTCCTTACGCTGTTCACTGGTCACTGCTCCTTCAACCTACTTCATCACATTGAGCACTTTCTGCATCCCGTAATGACGCACGCTCAGCAGTTTTTCAGTTTTTTTTTGCTGCCGCAACAATATTATAATGTAAAAAAGATTTATTCTACATGGTTTGTGTTTAACATTGTGTCATATAGATGGCTGGATTAATTGGCAATTGCCCAGTTGAATAAGTGGTCACGTGAGCCAGGGAAGCTTGGTTATCTTTAGACTTCAGAGATACAGCGTGGAAACAGGCCCTTCGGCCCACCGAGTCCGTGCCGACCAGCGATCTCCATGTACTGACACCATCCTGCACACGCAAGGGAATATTTTACCATTTAACCTGCAAACCTGTACGTCTATGGAGTGTGGGAGGAAACCGAAGCACCTGGAGAAAACCCACGCAGGTCACTCTGTTCAGGCAGCACCCGTAGTCAGGATCGAACTCGGGCCTCTGGTGCTGTAAAGGGCCTGTCCCATTATACGAGTTTACCCAAGAGCTCTCCCGAGTTTAAAAAAAAATCAAACTCGTGGTAAGCACGGAGAATGGACGTAGCGGGTACGTCGGAGCTCGGGGACGCCTCTTAGCGGCTTGTAATGCTAACGGCAGGTACTTGGGGAAACGCAGTAAGCTCGTGAAGATTTCTCAACATGTTGAAAAATGTCCACGGGAGCCCCGAGTACCTACGAGCGGCCATTACCGTAAATCTCTGAGTTCGAATCAGGAGAAACTCGGGAGAGCTCGTGAATTAGCTTGTACAGTGGGACAGCCCCATTAGGCAGCAACTCCACTGCTGCGCCACCGTTCCGCCCGGAACACGTTGTGCTACTTCAATCAATGTGCTTTTTGTGTGAGTTTACTCCGCACAAATTGCCTGTTCTTCATAACAACAGTGATTACACTTCATTATCTGCTGGGCACCTAAGGCATCTTGATGTCATGAAAACGGCAGGAGATGGAAATTTTCTTTGACTTAATTTTATATAAGATATGTTTTCCGTGAGGACCATTGAATCCTCTGTGTATTGGGTGATAGAACTGATTGAAAGACATAGCTAGGAAACAACACTTTGGCAACACCAGGCCCAGCGATCACCCGTTCACACACTAGTTCTATGTTATCCCACATTCTCATCCACTCCCTACACACTAGAGGCCAATTTGCCCCCAATATTTGCTTTTTAGTTTAGTTTTGAGATACAGCATGGAAACAGGCCCCTTAACCACCAAGTCCACGCAGACTATTGTTTACTCCCGTTTACGCGAGTACTTTAGAGACCTGGGTTCGATCCTGGCTACGGGTGCTGTCTGTACGGAGTTTGTACGTTCTCCCCGTGACCTGCGTGGGTTTTCTCCGAGATCTTCAGTTTCCACCCACACTCCAAAGGTGTACAGGCTTGCAGGTTAATCGGCTTGGGTAAAAGTTGTGCCCAGTGTAAAATAGTGTTAGTATGCGGCGATCGCTGGTCAGTATGGACATGGTGGTCCAAAGGGCCTGTTTCCGCACTGTAACTCTAAACTAAACTAGCAACTGGAGGCAATTTAGAGAGGTCCATTAACCTCCGAACCCGCACATCTTTGGGATGTGGGAGGAAACTGGAGCACCCTGGAGGTTTCGCACGCGGTCATAGTGAGAACGTGCAAACTCCACACAGACAGAGGCCGAGGCCGGGATCGAACTGGTGTGTCTGTGGCTGCGAGGCAGCTCCTCTACCCGCTGCACCACGGTGCTGCCCACTGTCGCTCTGCTTGAGTTGACGAGTACACTGCTCACTGTACAATAGCAAGAAGGTGAAATGGAAGAACTGTTCTAAGACTTAACTATGACACTTGCAGGGAAGTCATGCATTGTGCAGAATGTCAGATGATTATATATTCTGCTTTATTTTTCTCTATTGTCAAGGTGTAAAATGGCTGATATTTTTAGCCACCAAGCAAACAATTCCTGATTATATTAATAAATGGGAATAACCTTACTTTCATGAACAAGGTAGTCTAAAGGGAGCTTCCAGAGGGAAAAGAACTGCTGTTTTCTTAATTAAATTGACATTGTCTTGACATTCATTATGTCACTTTGTTTGATAAAATTAATTCAGTGCAGGCATTGAACCTTTACTGCCTGTGTATTATGAAAATCATAAGTACCTTCGTCACAGATGTCTGGTACTGGTATTTAAGCCGTATCTCTGTTTTCATTAGCTCTCCACAAAGGGAACGAATAAATTAACGAGAAACCTAACTGAATGAGAAGGGAAAATCTACCATTTAGTGTCAGATTTGGAGTGCTTGGAATCGTTCATCTCGTTGTAGGGCATGGTGTCTGGAGTCCATTGTAACGACTCTTGAGAAGACCTCCTTCACTTGAGTTGCCACAGGCGGCAGTGGAGGCCAATTCACTGGATGTATTCAAGGGAGAGTTAGATATAGCTCTTGGGGCTAATGGAATATGGGGAGAAAGCAGGAACAGGGTACTGATTCTGGATGATTAGCCATAATCATATTGAATGGCGGTGCTGGCTTGATGGGGCCGAATGGCCTACTCCTGCACCTACTTTCTGTGTTTCATGGTGGTGTAGCGGTAGAGTTGCTGCCTTACAGCAAATGCAGCGCCGGAGACCCTGGTTCGATCCCGACTGCGGGTGCTGTCTATATGGAGTTTGTACGTTCTCCCCGTGACCTGTGTGAGTTTTTTTCCAAGATCTACGCTTTCCTCCCACACTCCAAAGAGGTCCAGGTTTGTAGCTTAATTGGCTTGGTAAATGTAAAAATTGTCCCTAGTGGGTGTAGGATAGTGTTAGTGTGCGGGGATCGCTGGAAGGTTCAGACCAGGTGGGCCAAAGGGCCTGTTTCTGTGCTGTATCTCTAAACTAGAGCTCATCTGACCTCAACGATCTATGGGCGCAGCGGTAGAGTTGCTGCCTCACAGCGCCAGAGACCCGGGTTCGATCCCGACCGCGGGTGCTGTCTGTACAGAGTTTTTACGCTCTCCCTGTGACCTGCGTGGGTTTTCTCCGGGTGCTCCGGTGTCCTTCCTCACTCCAAAGACATGCAAGCTTGTAGGTTAATTGGTTTCTGCAAATGGTAAATTGTCCCTAGTGTGTGTAGGATAGTGCTAGTATCCGGGTGATCGCTGGTCGGTGCGGACTTGGTGGACCGAAGGGCCTGTTTCCATGCTGTATCTCTCAAGTCTTCAGATAACCAAGCTTTCCTGGCCCACGTGAGCACTTGCACACCTTGCCTCCCTTGTAAATTGTGTCTTCCCTCCCTCTCCTTGACTCCGTTCCCAACCAGCGGAAAGCTCCCATCAGTAAAACATGCAGTAAATCCTTGCGAGAGGCAGATGTATCACTAATGTATCACTAAATGTATCACGTCTAAATGTCTGAAGAAGGATTTCAGCCTGAAACTTTGCCTATTTCCTTCGCTCCATAGATGCTGCTGCACCATAGAAACATACAAAATAAGTGCAGGAGGAGGCCATTCGGCCCTTCGAGCCAGCACCGCCATTCATTGTGATCATGGCTGATCGTCCACTATCAATAACCCGTGCCTGCCTTCTCCCCATATCCCTTGACTCCACTAGCCCCTAGAGCTCTATCTGACTCTCTCTTAAATCCATCCAGTGACTTGGCCTCCACTGCCCTCTGTGGCAGGGAATTCCACAAATTCACAACTCTCTGGGTAAAAAAGTTTTTTGTCACCTCAGTCTTAAATGACCTCCCCTTTATTCTAAGACTGTGGCGCCTAGTTCTCGACTAACCCAACATTGGGAACATCTTTCCTGCATCTAGCTTGTTCAGTCCTTTTATAATTTTATATGTTTCTATAAGATCCCCCCCCTCATCCTTCTAAACTCCAGTGAATACAAGCCTAGTCTTTTCAATCTTTCCTCATATGACAGTCCCGCCATCCCAGGGATCAATCTCGTGAACCTAGACTGCACTGCCTCAATCTCAAGGATGTCCTTCCTCAAATTAGGAGACCAAAACTGTACACAATACTCCAGATGTGGTCTCACCAGAGCCCTATACAACTGCAGAAGAACCTCTTTACTCCTGTACTGAAATCCTCTTGTTATGAAGGCCAACATGTCATTAACTTTCTTCACTGCCTGCTGTACCTGCACGCCAACTTTCAGTGACCGGTGTATAAAGACACCCAGGTCTCGCTGTACCTCCCCTTTACCTAACCTAACCCCATTGAGATAATAATCTGCCCCCTTGTTGGATAACCTCACATTTATCTATATTATACTGCATCTGCCACGCACCAACTGAGTTTTCCCAGCACTTTTCTACCTTTGATTTTCCAGCATCTGCAGTTCCTTCTGAAGCACTAAATGTATCACTAAGCTTTAACCAACGACACTTTGGATGTGAGAGAAGGCATGATTGCAGGCTGTCCAGCATGCTTTGTAGATCTGGAGGCAGCCTTCAGAAAGTGTGCAGCAACTCGGGAACGACAACCAACATGAGAGATGTGCGTTGTGGCTATTTAAAAAATGAATTCTGTCGATACAAACTATCACCCACTATACGGGGAGGGTGTGGTTTCTCCATCAGACGGTCATCACAACCTGCCATGGTTACCATGGAGGGACAGCGTAGTGGCAGGACCTGCCACGTCCCCAGCTCAAGAATACAATCATTGGATGGCACGGTGGCGGAGTAGTAGAGCTACTGTCTCACAGCGCCAGAGACCCGGGTTCGATCCTGGCCACGGGTACTGTCTGTACGGAGTTTGTCTGTTCTCCCAGCGACCTGCGTGGGTTTTCTCCGAGATCTTCGGTTTCCTCCCACGCTCCAAATACGTACAGGTTTGTAGGTTAATTGGCTTGGTCTAAAAATAAAATGTAAAATTTTCCCCAGTGTGTGTAGGGTAGTGTTAATGTGTGGGCATCGCTGGTCGGTGGGGACTCAGCGGGCCAAAGGGCATGTTTCCGTGATGCATGTCTAAACTAACCTAAACTAACCAATAAATGAATCTTGAGTAAATAGAGTGTAGAGGTTGGGAGGTCATGTTGCAGTTATACAAGCCGTTGGCGAGGCCGCGTTTAGGGTATCGTGTTCAGTTCTGGGCAGACGCAGAATCTTCTGTGGAGAAGATTTACGAGGATGTTGCTGGGACTGACGTACAGCAGGCTAGGACTCTACAGAGGGAGAGCAGGCTATATTCCTTGGAGCGCAAGAGGATGAAGGGTGATCTTTGCACTGCCGCGGAAAGCAACCAACATAATTAAAGACTTGTCCCGCTCAGGTCATTCCTTCTCCCCGCTCCCCCGCAGCAGAAAGTACAGAAGCTTCAAAGCGCGCACCACCACACTCAGGAACAGATTCTTCCCCTCTGCTATCAGCGTTTTGAACGGTCTTTCCATAAACTAGGGTACTGTCTGATTCACCTCTACCCCATTGTGGACATTGCCCTTTGATTAAGGAACTGGTGTGCTACAGTACTGAGAACTATATTCTACACTCTATCATCCTTTGCTCTACCTATTGACTTGATTATATCTATGTAAGGTATATCTGATCTGTTTGGATAGCATGCAAAACAAAGCTTTTCCCTGTACCTCAGTACATGTGACAAGAAAATCCCGAAACCTAAACTGGCATGGTGGCGCAGCGGTAGAGTTGTTGCCTTATAATGCCAGAGACCCGGCTTCAATCACGACTATGGCTGCTTGTCTGTACGGGGTTTGTCCGTTCTCCCCATGACCTGCGTGGGTTTTCTCCGGGATCTCCGGTTTCCTCCCACTCTCCAGAGATGTTTGTGAGTTAATTGGCTTGGTATCATCATATCATACTTCATTAGGATTTGATTTGCCAGACCGTCATACTTGTCCAATTCTCTCTTAACTGTCATGGTAGTCCCTGCCTCAACTACCTTCTCCAGCACCTCATATTCCGCTTGGGTAGTCTGCACCCTAGCGGCATAAATACTGAGTTCTCCAATTTCTGGTAGCCCTTGCTGTCTCCTCCCCTTCTCAGCTCTCCCTTAGCCCTTCGGCTCCTCCTCTTTTTCCTTTCTACTCCCCGCCCCCCCCCCCCCCCCCGAAACATTGGAGAAACTCAGCAGGTTCAGCAGCATCTATGCAGCGAAGGAAATAGGCAACATTTCGGGCCGAAACCCTGAAGGAAATAGGCAACATTTCGGGACGAAACCCTGAAGGAAATAGGCAACGTTTCGGGACGAAACCTGGAAGGGTTTCGACCCGAAACGTTGCCTATTTCCTTCGCTCCATAGATGCTGCTGCACCCGCTGAGTTTCTCCAGCACTTTTGTCTACCTTCGATTTTCCAGCATCTGCAGTTCCTTCTTAAATACCTTCTCCAGCTGCTCGTTCCATACACCCACTGCCCCATGTGTGGAAAAAGTTACCCCTCACGTTCCTGTTAAATCTTTCCCCTCCGTCACCTTAAACCCATGTCCTGTGGTTCTTGATTCTCCTATTCTGGGTAACAGACTCCGTGAGCCAAATCGATCTGTTCCTCAAACTTCGGAAGCTAAAATCTGTGCGCTGTCATGACTATACAAACACATACATCCAAAGCAAAACTTTACGCTTCTAATTTCTCTGCGGATGAACCTTCCCTATTATTATGCTAATATTAATTATAAATTAATAAACGGATAAATGGATGTTCCCTTATTGTCAAATCACCAACCACTGGAGACTACCATTTACTGCTCATCTTGCGTGTTAAAAAAAAATCCTTTGTTATTTTGTGATATCAGGCCATTGTTTATATGAAACCTTATTATAATTATACCCTTCTATTCCAGGTATAATTGTGGTGAACTTTTTGTGGGTCACAATAGTCTTATTTTCGACAATGAGGCGCCCCAGATTGGTACCTCAACAGAGTTCCAATAAAACCTATCATCTCCTTGTCACTTTTTGCAAATCAGTCCTTTTACACCGAGAGCCAGGATTACCATTTACTTTTAAATAAGTTTTTCTTCTCAGTTCTAGTTTTTTTTTCTGTGTGGGTTCGACTGATGTATGTTCCATCTCCATAGGAATTGTGAATATTTGAATATATTTGAATGAAGAATTGAGAGAAGTACATGCAGGAATGATATTTTCCTCCTAACCTTTGATTAGTTCTGCACCAAGTTGAATGATGAGAATATAATGGAGGGAGGGGAGTATTCTTGCAAACATTTTTATAATGAAAGAGTAGGCTATTTCTCCTGAAATTGAATGCAGTTTTTTATTACACGACAGAGCTACTGTATCCGCGATTTCCATAAACATAATAATGACAAGTTTAAGGGTTTGACTAAACTTGTCCCACTTACGCGATTTTTTCGGCGACTTGCCGGCACCCGTCACAGTTGCAGCAGGTTGCCGGCGATGTTCAACATGTTGAAAATCCAGCGGCAACCAGAAAAAGGTACAACTCATTGGGCGACTACTCACCACCAAACAGGCGTCAACCAGCGTATAAAAGGGATTGGACAGGCTAGATGCAGGGAAAAGTTCCCCATGTTGGGGTAGTCCAGAACCAGGGGTCACAGTTTAAGGACAAGGGGTAGGCCTCAGCCAGAGAGTTGTGAATCTGTGGAATTCTCTGCCACAGAGGACAATTTACTGGATATTTTCGAAAGAGAGTTAGATTATAGAGTTAGATGTTGCTCTTGGGGCTAATGGAATCAAGGGGTATGGGGAGAAAGCAGGAACAGGGTACTGATTTTGGATGATCAGCCATGATCATATTGAATGGCGGTGCTGGCTCGAAGGGCCGAATGCTCTACTCCTGCACCTATTTTCAATGTTTCTATGTGCCTGCCTCATAAAAATGAGTTGAAAATGGGACACTGCTTCAGATCTCGACTGTTGAAATCAAGGAGGCAGTTTGCTTTGATTTTGTGATATGCCTGGCAGCCCATTGAAGTGCTCCTGCATGGGAATCGCATCTAATATAGTCCCAATCTAAATGAAAGCACCAACCTGATCCCACAGTGCCATTAATTATAACCCTGACAGAAAGCTATTGTCTGATTCTTGGCAGGAAACGCATGCAATACGCTTCTCGTTTCAAATTGGATGAAGCCATGTTCGGTGATGCAGGTTAACCTAATGTGGTTTGCATTGGAAAGGCCTGCCAATGTTTGTTGGGAAAAGTTGAGGGGAAGGATGCTACTTCAAAGCCACTCATGATCCTCGACCAGGAACTTTGAGAAGGGAATGGAGATAATGTGTGTGAGGGATGTTGGGCGAGTCCAGAACCAGGGGCCACAGTCTTAGAATAAAGGGGAGGTCATTTAAGACTGAGGTGAGAAAACACTTTTTCACCCAGAGAGTTGTGAATTTATGGAATTCCCTGCCACAGAGGGCAGTGGAGGCCAAGTCACTGGATGGATTTAAGAGAGAGTTGGATAGAGCTCTAGGGGCTAGTGGAGTCAAGGGATATGGGGAGAAGGCAGGCATGGGTTATTGATAGGGGACGATCAGCCATGACCACAATGAATGGCGGTGATGGCTTGAAGGGCCGAATGGCCTCCTCCTGCACCTATTTTCTATGTTTCTATGTTTCTATATATTGTAAGATCAGAAATGGCAATTATTGTGCAACTAAATAAGCACGATTGACTAATGTTACTGTTTGGACGTCTCGTTGACACCTTCTCCTCGGCCAGCAATGAACCATTCTATAGACAGACACAGAATGCTGGGGCACCTCAGCAGGACAGGCAGCATCTCCGGAGAGAGAAGGGATGGGTGACGTTTCGGGTCGAGGCCCTTCTTCAGACCTGAAACGTCACCCATTCCTTCTCTCCAGAGATGCCGCCTGTCCCGCTGAGTTACTCCAGCTTTTTGTTCCTACCTTCAGTTTAAACCAGCACCCGCAGTTCCTTCTTACACAACGAGCCATTCTACATTTCCTTGATCATCGTCTGCTTTGATCTGTCATTCTCACACCTTACCCTTCCATACCTCTGTGTCTCCCTCTCCTCTGATTCTTAGTCAGAAGAAGGGTCTCGACTCGAAACGTCACCCATTCCTTCTCTCCAGATATGCCGCCTGCCCCACTGAGTTACTCCAGCATTTTGTGTCTATCTTTGGAGTAACAAAATGTCTGGGATCTCCCACAGTTGTAAGGATACCGTTATGATAAAAGTGCCAAAATATTAGTCTGAAAAAGAGTCCCGACACCAAATGTCTATCTATGTTCTCCAGAGGTGCTTCCTGACCCACCGAGTTATGCTGTGTCTATCTTCATGCTGCCTGAGCCGCTGAGATACTCCAGCACTTTGCGTCTAATTTAATTGTAAACTAGTATCCACAGTTCCCTGTGTAGAAAGGAATTGCAGATGCTGGTTTAAATCAAAGATTGGCACCAAATGCACCAAATGTCACCCATTCCTTCTGTCCAGAGATGCTGCCTGTCCCGCTGAGCTAACCATATAACCATATAACCATATAACAATTACAGCATGGAAACAGGCCCTCTCGGCCCTTCCAGTCCGTGCCGACCATTTATTTTCCCCTAGTCCCATCTACCTGCACTCAGACCATCCCCCTCCATTCCCTTCCCATCCATATACCTATCCACTTTACTTTTAAATGTTAAAATCGATCCTGCCTCCACCACTTCTGCTGGAAGCTCATTCCACACAGCCACCACTCTCTGAGTGAAGAAGTTCCCCCTCGTGTTACCCCTAAACTTCTGTCCCTTAATTCTCATGTCATGCCCTCTTGTTTGAATCTTCCCTACCCTCAATGGGAAAAGCTTATCCACGTCAACTCTGTCTATCCCTTTCATCATTTTAAAGACCTCAATCAAGTCCCCCCTTAACCTTCTGCGCTCCAAAGAATAAAGACCTAACTTGTTCAACCTTTCTCTGTAACTTAGTTGCTGGAACCCAGGCAACATTCTAGTAAATCTCCTCTGTACTCTCTCTAATTTGTTGACCTATAATTCTTCCTATAATTAAGCGACCAAAGTTGTACACCATACTGCAGAATTGGTCTCACCAATGCCTTCTACGATTTTAACATTACTTCCCTACTCCTATATTCAATGCTCTGATTTATGAAGGCCAGCACACCAAAAGCTTTCTTTACCACCCTATCTACATGCGATTCCACCTTCAGGGAATTATGCACAGTTATTCCAAGATCCCTCTGTTCCACAACATTCCTCAATTCCCTACCATTTACCATTTACCCTGTTATTCCAGCATTTTGAGTCTATCTGCAGTTCCTCGTTCCTGCCATTGTATTGAACAGTGAACGACTTGGCTAGCCCCCAATGCGCTGGCTAATTCGAGAGTTTCACTCTGCGATAACAATATCTCAAGCCTCTCAAATACTATATGAAAGCCTCTGTGATGCCTCATGAATATTCAAAACTGATTTTGCTCTGATATGTAAATCATGACACCTCTCCCCCTAAAGAGTGTCATTATCCACCAAGCTTGAGAAAAGGAATTAGATCGTCTAATAACTGACACAACAGTCCCAGGAGACGCTAATCACATTGTCACCACGACCGTGATTTACTCGTCTACAATTAAGTTCTCCAATTTCTTAAAGTTTCTTCTTTCCTTTTGCTCACGAGGGGTCAAGTCACTCCGCACATTCTCTCTGCACGCCTGCGGAAAATCCTATTTAATTATGAAATAATGCTTGTTAAAAATTCATGAGTATAAATCTTCACGTGTCTCAGGCATTGCGACTTCCCGAGCTTACATTCGCTGTGTTTTTACAAAAAGGGCCTCGACCCGAAACGTCGCCCATTCCTTCTCTCCACGGAGGCTGCCTGAGCCGCTGAGTTACCCCAGCAAAGATGGGTGCAAAATGCCAGGGTGACTCAGTGGGACAGGCAGCATCTCGGCCTGGAGGGAAGGAATGGGGTCGAGTCGAGGGGCCGTCGGGTCTTCAGACTGAGAGTCGGGGGAGAGCGGCCCTAGAGATATGCAAGGGTGAGGTGCGAAAACGGCAGATCAAAGCGGACGATGCTGCGAAAATGTGGAACGGTTCATTGAAGGTAGACACAAAAAGCTGGAGTAACTCAGCGGGACGGGCAGCGTCTCTGGAGAGAAGGAATGGGTGACGTTTCGGGTCAAGGCCCTTCTTCAGACTCATTGTTGGTCAATTGGTCGGAGTTGTTTATGTGGTGATTATTTACATGCCTTGTGTACGCAAGCAAAGAATTTCACTGTGACTTGTCACACGTGACGTTAGAGTATTCCATTCCAATCTGCTCTCATCTGCGCTCCAGCCAATGCCCCCTGTGGCTGTGATGTCCGTCCGACTGACCATAGTTGATTAGTCCCCCCCCCCCATTTGGCCAGGAGAGCTGTCCTTGCCTCACGCAGTGCAGCAGCAAACAGCGGGCTGTCATATGTGGCACAGCTGAGCAGACTCAGCTGCGGGGCTCCTGAGGCAAGGTTGCAGCGGCAAGGGTGACCCTGACTTTGACTTTGAAAGCTGTGGTTTTTTTGTGTGTCTGTGTTTGTGTTTGTGCGTGTGCGTGTCAGGATCGCTCTGTTTGAAGTGCACAAAGGAACAGCAGATGCTGGTTTACACCCACCGTCGGTCCTGCTTAGACACAAAATGCTGGAGTAACTCAGCGGGTCAGGCAGCATCTCTGGAGAAAAGGCATAGGTGACGTTTCGGGTCGAGACTCTACTTCGTCCTGCGTAGTTTCACAGTTCGTACCCTCTCATAAGTTCATAAGTGATAGGAGGAGATTAGGCCATTCGGCCCGTCAAGTTTACACCGCCATTCAATCATGGCTGATCTATCTCTCCCCATTCTCTTGCCTTCTCCCCATAACCCCTGACACCCGTATATAATCCTCATTAACACCTCTTCCACAGCCAACAATGGACCATTGTGGGCTCCACCTTTCCCAGATCATCCTTGCTGGCCATGATTTGTTCTTTTCACACCTTTCATCCTTTTGTTCTTGGTACTTTTTCACACCTCTCCCCTGACTCAGTCTGAAGAAGGGACCTGACTCGAATAAAGCGTCTCCTGTTTTTCTCCAGTGATGGTGCGTGACCCGCTGAGCTGCTCCAGCATTTTGTGTTCATCTTCGCTTTATTTGAAAGGTTTCAAAGGTCTTTTATTATCAAGTGTACCAATTAAGGTATAGTGATATGCAAATTACCACACAGCCATACGGAAAAAACAAAAAGCAACATAGAAACACAGGTTTATGAAAACATGAACTTTGTAGATGGGGAAAGAATAAGCAGTTGCTTGTCCAATCTCACATAGAGTCACAGTCACACAGGCCCTTCAGCCCAACTCCTCCATGCCAACCAAGATACCAAGATTCACCAGACTGATTCCTGGGATGTCGGGACTTTCATATGAGGAAAGATTGGATAGACTCGGCTTGTACTCGCTGGAATTTAGAAGATTGAGGGGGGATCTTATAGAAACTTACAAAATTCTTAAGGGGTTGGACAAGCTAGATGCTGGAAGATTGTTCCCGATGTTGGGGGAGTCCAGAACAAGGGGTCACAGTCTAAGGATAAGGGGGAATTCCTTTAGGACCGAGATGAGGAAAACATTCTTTACACAGAGAGTGGTGAGTCTCTGGAATTCTCTGCCACAGAAAGTAGTTGAGGCCAGTTCATTGGCTATATTTAAGAGGGCGTTAGATGTGGCCCTTGTGGCTAAAGGGATCGGGGGTATGGAGAGAAGGCAGGTACGGGATACTGAGTTGGATGATCAGCCATGATCATATTGAATGGCGGTGCAGGCTTGAAGGGCCGAATGGCCTACTCCTGCACCTATTTTTCTATGTTTCTATGTTTCTATACCCCATCCAAGCTAGTCCAATTACCTCCTTTGGGCCCTTATACTTTTAGTTTGGAGGTACAGTGCACAAACAGGCCCTTCGGCCCACTGAGTCCGTGCCGATCAACGATCCCCCCACATTATCCAACACAAACCAGGGACTATTTACAATTTTATCAAGGCCAATTAACCTGTTCGTCTTTGGAGTGTGGGTGGAAGCCGGAGCACCTGGAGAAAATCCATGCGGTAGCACGCGGAGAATGTACAACCGCCGTACAGACAGCACCCGTACTCGGGATCGAACCCGGATCTCTGGCGCTGTGAGGCAGCAACTCTACCGCTGTGCCACCCTTGGTCTTGGCAATATGTTTGGCACAGACATTGAGGGCTGAAGGGCCTGTTCTTGAGCAGTATTGTTCCAGGTTTATTGCATTCATGGCGGGCGATTCAAGGAACCGCAGATGCTGGTGTACAATAAAAACACACAGAGTGCTGGAGTAACTCAGCGGGTCAGGCAGCATCTGTGGAGGGCATCGATAGGTGACGTTTCGGACGGGGACCCTTCTTCAGACCAACGTTTCGGGTCCGAAGAAGGGTCCCAACCCGAAACATCGCCTACACATGTCCGCCTGAGATGCTGCCTGACCCGCTGAATTACTCCAGCACTTTGCGTCCGTTTGTGTGAAGCAGCATCCTGGCTTCTACTGTAGACAAAAATGCTGGAGAAACTCAGTGGGTGCAGCAGCATCTATGGAGCGAAGCAAATAGGCAACGTTTCGGGCCGAAACTCTGAAGGAAATAGGCAACGTTTTGTGCCGAAACCCTGAAGGAAATAGGCAATGTTTTGGGACGAAACGTGGAAGGAAATAGACAACGTTTTGGGAAGAAACCCGGAAGGGTTTCGTCCCGAAACGTTGCCTATTCCCTTCGCTCCATAAATGCTGCTGCACCCGCTGAGTTTCTCGAGCACTTTTGTCTACCTTTGATTTTCCAGCATCTGCAGTTCCTTCTTAAACATCCTTGTTCTGCCTTCTCTCTTGTAGTAGCGGGTGATCCGCTGTCTATCGTGGCTGTCAATTTAAAAGGCAGAGGGATTGGAGCCAAAGGAATAAATATCACATAATTTCTCCCGAATACCAGGATCCATTTCTCAGGGGATCCTTTGAAACGCGTTCCAATAATGAATGATCACACTGCGGCTTGAACATTGCCACTGTAAAGTCAGACTGTGTTGCAAAGCCTCATTATAAACCCTTGTCATCCCATTATCTTTGAAATATGAGCTTTTGATTCTTCACGAATCGAGATACACAAACTTCCCTGGAGCTGCCTTCACCCGCCACCAGCCTAACTTTAATGGAACGGATGCGTGTAAACAGGATTAGAAAAAAATTCATTCACAGGAGGTGAATTCTGATCGGGCGGAACGGTGGCGCAGCGGTAGAGTCGCTGCCTCACAGCGCCAGAGACCCAGGTTCGATCCTGACTTCGGGTGCTGTCTGCACGGAGCTTGTACATTTTCCCCGTGACCTGCGTGGGTTTTCGCCGGGTGCTCCAGTTTCCTCCCACACTCCAAAGGCGCGCAGGTCTGTAGGTTAATTGGCTTTGGTAAAATTGTAAATTGTCCGTAGTGTGCAGGATAGATCTATTTCTGAAAAATCGCCCAAAACATGAACATTGCACATCGTTTTGTTAAAGAAGGAACGGCAGATGCTGGAGAATCGAGGGTTACACAAAAAGCTGGAGAAACTCTGCGGGTGCAGCAGCATCTAAGGAGCGAAGGAGATAGGCGACGTTTCGGGTCGAGACCCTTCTTCAGACTGGTCAGGGATCAGGGAAACGAGAGATATAGACGGTGATGTGGAGAGATACAGAACAATGAATGAAAGATATGCAAAAAAGTATCGATGATAAAGGAAACAGGCCGTTGTAAGCTGTCTGTAGTGTGAAAATGAGAAGCTAGTGCGACTTGGGTGGGGGAGAGATAGAGAGAGAAGGAATGCCAGGGCCTGAGGGCTGAGGGAGAGGTGGGAAGGGGAGGAGGCAGCCAGGGTTAACAGAATTGAGACTTGGGCAAGAAGCGAGCCTGAACCAGTGGTAATCATGCCCGTATTGTGTAAGGAGAGCACAACTAATGCTAAATATACATTATAAGCTTGGAGCTATATACTATATTCCTTGTCGCACAGGAGGATGAGGGGGTGATCATATAAAAGTGTATAAAATCTAGAGAGGATTAGATCGATTAGATCTTGCCCAGAGTGGGGGAATCGAAGATCAGAGGACATAGGTTCAAGGTGAAGGGGAAAAGATTTAATAGGAATCTGAGAGGTAACTTTTTCACACAGAGGGTGGTGGGTGTATGGAACGAGCTGCCAGAGGAGATAGTTGAGGCTGGGACTATCCCACCGTTTAAGAAACAGTTAGATGGGTGCATGGATACGACAGGTTTGGAGGGATATGGACCAAACTTGGGCAGGCGGGGCTAGTGTAGCTGGGACATGTTGGCCGGTGTGGGCAAGTTGGGCCGAGGGGCCTGTTTCCACGCTGTATCACTCTTTGACTATTATGCTGCCTGCTGTGCTTGCGAGCATAAAGAACCGACATTAGCATCTGCTTACACAAATCTATCAATGCAGGCACAGCGTTCGAGGAAAATGATGTCAAGTGAAAACTAAACCTACCTGATCACCCAGTTGCTAAACACTTTAACTCCCCCTCTCATTCCCACACTGACCTTTCTGTCCTGGGCCTCCTCCACTGTCAGAGTGAGGCCCAGCGCAAATTGGAGGAGCAGCACCTCATATTTCACTTGGGCAGCTCACACCCCAGCGGTATGGACAGTGACTTCTCTAACTTCAAGTAGCACTTGCTTTCCCTCTCTCACTCTCCATCCCTCCATCTTCCCAGTTCTCTAACAAGTCTGACTATCCCCTGATTGCATTTTATCTCTGTCTGCTTTGTTGTCACCTTCTCCGAACTAACAATGATCTATACTACATTTTCCTTGTTCTGCATCCCCTTTGATGTCTCGTTCTCACACCTTACACCTTCTTATCTCTGTGTCTCCCCCACCCCTGACTGTCTGAAGAGGGGTCTCGTCCCGAAACGTCACCCGTTCCTTCTCTCCAGAGATGCTGCCTGCCTGTCCCGCTGAGTTACTCCAGCACTTTGTGTCTATCTCCGATCTAAACCAGCATCTGCAGTTCCTTCCTACACAGCAACATATGGGACGTGAGCTGGCAGCACAGAGGGTGGAACGCGGCAGCTGCCGACACTGAAACCAGCTCGTCCACAAGGGAGCGAGCGCCAGAGTGCGCAAGCCTTCAGTCCTTCTTGTCCTGGTCTCTGCAAAGCCCACGGCTAATCCAGCCGCCCGCTCGTGGGCAGAGCGAAGGTGGCACAGTGGCACATGGAAACAATTCCGTGCCCGCTGATGCTTGTGCTGAGATATCCATGGGGTTATTGTTAGAATCCCATTGCACACATGCCCTTGCTCCAATGAAGTCTATGAACACAACTGGGTATCTCCCTTGTTAGAAGGCAATGGAGCTAAACAGTGCTGCAGCCCTCCAGCTAATCACTGGTCTGTGTTAATCATGTCATTCTTTGGGCTAATGTTCATCAAATACAATTGCTGGATGCTTCTGGTCACGCTGACATCTGGAACCAGATGAGCCTTTGGTGCACATTTTGATATCTTCATTTTGGTTCTCTCCTCTGGTATTGCTGCAGCAAGGTTTAGGTTTATTAATGTCATATTTACCGAGGCACAGTTGAAAGCTTTGTTTTACACGCTATCCAAACAGATCCGATGATGCCCCACGTAAATAGAGTTCTGCAGCCTTCTCTCTCGCTGATATCTCTCGTTTCCCTTTTCCCTAACTAGACTGAAGAAGGGTCTCGACCCGAAACGTCACCCATTCCATCTTTCCAGAGATTCTCCCTGTCCCGCTGAGTTACTCCAGCTTTTTGTGTCTATCTTTGGTTTAAACCAGCGTCTGCAGTTCCTTCCTACACATAAGTAGTTTGGTTTAGTATAGAGATACAGCATTGAAACAGGCCCTTCAGCCCAGCGATCACCCCGAACTCTAGCACCATCATGCACACTAGGGATGATTAACAATTGTTTTTCTAAGAGAATTAACCTACATACCTGTACGTGGAACCCCGGTCTCTAATGCTGTAAGGCAGCAACTCACCCGCTGCCTCACCGTACTTCAGACCATCAAGTCCAACTCCAGTACAAAAGGTAGAGCAAAAGAGAAGATACAGAGTGCAGAATGTTGTTCTCAGCATTGTAGCGCACCAGTTCCAGAGACAAAGTCCAATGTCCGCAATGGGTTCCAGGTGAATTGGACAGCACCCCAGCTGATGGAAGGGCCGTTCAGAAGCCCGATGCCAGAAGCTGTTCCTGAGTCTGGTGGTGCGCGCTTTCAAGCATCTGTACCTTCTGCCGGACGGGAGCGGGGAGAAGAGGGAATGACCAGGGTGGGACAGGCACAAGTCTTTGATGATGTCGGCTGCTCTGCGGAGGCAGCGCGGTGTAAATGGAGTCAATGGTGGTCTGTGCGATGGTCTGGGCTACATCTACAACTCTCTGCGGTCTTGGCCAGAGCTGTTCCCAAACCAAGCTGTGATGCAAGCCGACAGTATGCTTTTTATGGTACATCTGTAGAAGTTTGTAAGAGTCACTGGAGACAAGGGGAATTTCCTCAGGCTCCTCAGGAAGTAGTAGCATTATTGGTCCAGGACAGATCGTTGGTGATATTAATTTAGTTTGCTTTAGAGATTCAGCGCGGAAACAGGCCCTTCGTGCCACCGAGTCCGCACCGACCAGAGATCCCCGCACATTAACACTATCCTACACACTAGGGATAATTTACATTTATACCAAGCCAATTAACCCACAAACCTGTATATTTTTTTAATACCAAAAATAATTGAATCAATTATTTACAATAACATTACAGTACAAAATAAATCAAAACAAAACCCACCACCATAATACGTCAAACAAGTATACTTCAATACTACATACACTGTTATACAACAACATCACCATCGTTATTGAGGATGCATTCCACCCCCTGTGGTGCCCAGCGTCGCGGAACTCCCCCAGGGTGCCCGTGGACAGTGTGTAGTCCCTCTCTAGTGCCACCCGGGGAGGCCCGGCAGCCGGCCCAGGCAGAGCCCTCATCCGCCGTGACTCGCGGATGGCCCAGCTTGGCCAGGCCCCCGAGCAACCCAACCAGGACATCTTTGAGGCGTGGGAGGAAACCGGAACGCCCGGAGAAAACCCACGCGGCCACAGGGAGAACGTGCAAACCGTACCAACAGCACCCGCCGTCATCATACTGAGTTGGGATACTGAGTTGGATGATCAGCCATGATCACATTGAATGGCGGTGCAGGCTCGAAGGGCCGAATGGCCTACTCCTGCACCTATTTTTCTATGTTCTATGTTTCTATCATCTAACCCTTGGCCTCCGGCGTAGTGAGGCGGCAACTCTCTCTTGCCGACCAATGCCAAGGAAGTTGAAAGTTGACACATACAATTAGTTAGCAAGTGAGAGGAACTGCACATGTGATATTAATCTCGCTTTGAAGATGATTTATCGTTTTGTTTTAATACGCCTGCGGGTTGAATGTATTTGTTGTGGAAATGGCAGAGTCCTCAGTATTTTCCAAAGTGCTTCCTAATCAATAAACCCCTGTTGCAGTCCTGGGACATTAATTCAACAGCAGAATGCAGCACTCAGAGCGTGGAGGCTGGTCTCAGAGGTGGCAGTGATGCATCGGACCCTTTGCACATTGTACCTCTCTGCCTTCCTCATGCCTTTGGCTAAATGTCAACTCACGTTATCTAAAAGAGTGGAAATGGGCACTCGGCTGTTGATAGATACACCATGCTGGAGTAACTCAGCGGGTCAGGCTGCATCTATGGAGAGAAAGGAACAGGCGATGTTTGGGATCGGAGTCCTTCTTCAGACTGAAAGATAGAGAAGGGCAGAATACAACAGGGCCGGCAAGAGATGTCCTCAGGAAGGGTGGAGTGCAGAAAGGAACGGCAGACGCTGGCATATACCGAAGATAGACACAAAAATGCTGGAGTAACTCAGCGGGTCAGGCAGCATCTCTGGAGAAAAAGGGTGGGTGACCTTTCAGGTCAGGACCCTTCCTCAGATTGCAAGTATAGGGGAGGGAACTGGAGGTGAGAAAAGGTTACGGCAACAGAAAACCAAGTAAGGGTGGAGCCCACAATGGTCCATTGTTAGCTGGGGAAGATGATCTAACAACAGGGATACGAGGATTTGAACAGTGGAACAAGCAGGACAACTAGGAAGTGTGGGGGGGGGGGGGGGGGGGGGGAGGGGGGAAGGAATAGTTCATAAGTTGTAGGAGCAGAATTAGGCCATTCGGCCCATCATGTCTACTCCACCATTCAATCATGGCTGATCTATCATTCTCTCTCAACCCCATTCTCCTACTTTCTCCCCATAACCCCCCGACACCTGCACTATTTAAAAACCTATCAATCTCTACTTTAAAAATATCGATTGATTTGGCCTCCATAGCCTTTGGTGCAAGGATGGAGTGGAAAGGAATGCAGGAGTTACTTGGAATTCCTATCTATGTCAGACTTAAAAACAGCTTTATTCTACTCAATAACCAAAAACCTATAGCCTCCGTTTGCTCAGGTATTTTATTTAATTCACATGTTTCATCAGTTTTATTATTAGTGTTTAATGCTTTATGTGTCATTCCTAACTGTCACTATATGTCATGTTGTCACTTGCGGGCGGAGCACCAAGGCAAATTCCTTGTATGTGAATACTCGGCCAATAAACGCATTCAATCAAATGTATTCGTTAATTCATTAATTAAATGAGAAATCAATGTTCTACCGCTGGGTTGTAAGCTGCCCAACCGGAATATGAGGTGATGTGTACGAAGCAACTTCAGATGCTGGTTTAAACTGAAGATAGACACAAAAAGCTGGAGTAACTCAGCCTGACAGGCAGCATCTCTGGAGAGAAAGAATGGTTGACATTTCGGGTCGTGACCCTTCTTCTGACTGATGTCAGGGGAGAGGGAGGTACATAGATAAGGAAGTGTAAAGTGTGAAAACAGGACAAAGGGGATGGAGATAAAGGACAATGTAGAATAGATCATTGTTAGTTGGGAGAAGATGACAACAAAGCAGACAGAGGTAAAATGTTTAAGAAGGAACTGCAGATGCTGGAAAATCGAAGATAGACACAAATGCTGGAGAAACTCAGCGGGTGCAGCAGCATCTATAGAACGAAGGAATAGGTGACGTTTCGGGCCGAAACCCTTCTCCAGAGACGGTAAGACATTGGTGAACGGGGAGGGATGAAGAGGGAGGGAAAGCAAGGGTTACTTGAAGGTAGAGAAGTCAATATTCATACCGCTGGGGTGTAAGCTGCCCAAGGGAAGTATGAGGTGCTGTGTGAACACGGCCGAACATGATGACAATTAACTCATCTCCTCTGCCTGTGTGTGGTATATATGTCCCCCGTCCCTACATATCCATCTGCTGATCTAATCCCCTCTTAAATGCTGCTATTGCATCTGCGTCCACCATCCCCTCTGGCAGCGTGTTCCAGCCACCCCACCCCTCTGTGTCAAAAACTTGCACTGCACAAATTAAGACACAAAGTGCTGGAGTAACTCAGCACGTCATGGACAGGTGACATTTCGGGTCGGAACCCTTCTTCAAACTGTAGAGGGGTCCTGACCTGAAACGTCGCCTATCCATGTTCTCCAGAGATGCTGCCTGACCCGTCGAGGTACTGCAGCACTCGGTGTCTTTTCTTGGTAAACCAACATATACAGCTTCTTGTAACTCTCTTCCCAAAAATATTATTCAATTCAACGCAATCCTTTTTAAATTTACTCATTCACAAGAATAAGGCGGCACGGTGGCGCAGCGGTAGAGTTGCGGCCTCACAGCGCCAGAGACCCGGGTTCAATCCTGACTACGGGTGCTGTCGGTGCGGAGTTTGTACGTTCTCCCCGTGACCTGAGTGGGTTTTCTCTGAGATCTCCGGTTTCCTCCCTGACTCCAAAAACGCGCAGGTCTGTAGGTTAATTGGTTTGTCATAATTGTGGATTGACCCTACTGTGTGTAGGATAGCGTTAATGTGCGGGGATCGCTGGTCGGCGCGGAATCGGTGGGCCGAAGGGCCTGTTCCTGCGCTGTATCTCTACACTAAACTAGTGTCATTGGTTGTGGAATCACTACTGAGTCACAGGTGGAGGCAACTCTGTCAAATCCATTGCGATTACAGACACGCTAGTACATCTGGTGGGTCAAACGGAATTTGATGAAATACTACTTAATTACAATCATTGGACATTAAAATGTCTTTGAAGATTATCATGCCATGAATCCTTTCACTCATAACTTGTGTCATATTTTTGGCCGCTGTTACCGATCTGATTTTCCTTTCGTACATTGGTATAAATGAGAGGAATAAATCGGGTAGATGCACAGAGTCTCTTGCCCAGAGTCGGGGGGAATCGAGGACCAGAGGGCATACTGTAGGTTCAAGGTGAAGCGGAAAAGATTTAATAGAAATCTGAGGGGTAACTTTTTCACACAAAGGGTGGTGGGTGTATGGAACGAGCAGCCAGAGGAGGCAGTTGAGGCTGGGACTATCCCAATGTTTAAGAAGCAGTTGGACAGGTACATGGATAGGACGGGTTTGGAGGGATATGGACCAAACGCAGGCAGGTGGGACTCGTGGAGCTGGGACATGTTGGCCGGTGTGGGCAAGTTGGGCCGAAGGGCCTGTTTCCACGCTGTATCACTCTAGGACTCGATGACTCTAAATGATGTGAAGATAGATGGTGTTATTTAGATTTTAGTGTTAGTTTTAGTTTAGAGATACATCGTTAGGTAGGACAGGCCCTTTATATCCAGCTCTGAACGTTCAACTCAAGGGTTAAGGAAGTTGTGTTTTCAAATATTCATACAGCAACTGTTTAATGTAGAAGAGGCATTGCCTAAAGCCCCCATATAGACTGGTCAATTAACAAGAGACACAGGTTGGATGGTAAGAAGCTGAAAGAATTGAAACGGTTTTGTGTAGCTGACCAAATGCGAACCATACTCGACGTGAATGCAAACAGATATACCAGCCCTTCCAACACTGGGAAGACACAGTGGTGCAGCGGGTAGAGCTGCTGCCTCACAGTGCCAGAGACCCGGGTTCAATCCAGACCTGTCTGTGTGGAGTTTGCATGTTCTCCCCGTGACCACTTGGCTTTCCTCCGGGTACTCTGGTTTCCTCCCACATCCCAAAGACATGCGGGTTTATAGGTTAATAGGCTCTCTGTAAATTGCCCCTAGTGTGTAGGGAGTGGATGAGAAAGTGGGATAACATGGAAACATAGAAACATAGAAAATAGGTGCAGGATTAGGACATTCGGCCCTTCGAGCCTGCACTGCCATTCAATATGATCATGGCTGATCATCCAACTCAGTATCCCGTACCTGCCTTCTCTCCATACCCCTGATCCCTTTAGCCACAAGGGCCACATCTAACTCCCTCTTAAATATAGCCAATGAACTGGCCTCAACTACCTTCTGTGGCAGAGAATTCCAGAGACTCACCACTCTCTATGTGAAAAATGTTCTCCTCATCTTGGTCCTAAAGGAATTCCCCCTTATCCTTAGACTGTGACCCTTGTTCTGGACTTCCCCAACATCAGGAACAATCTTCATGCATCTAGCCTGTCCAACCCCTTAAGAATTTTGTAAGTTTCTATAAGATCCCCCCTCAATCTTCTAAATACTAGCGAGTACAAGCCGAGTCTATCCATTCTTTCCTCAAATGAAAGTCCTGACATCCCAGGAATCAGTCTGGTGAACCTTCTCTGTACCCCCTCTATGGGAAGAATGTCTTTCCTCAGATTTGGAGACCAAAACTGTACGCAATACTCCAGGTGTGGTCTCCCCAAAACCCTGTACAACTGCAGTAGAACCTCCCTGCTCCTTTAACATAGAACTAGTGCGAGCGGGTGGTCGAAGGTTGGTGTGGACTCACTGGGCCAAAGGGCCTGTTTCCGTGCGGTATCTCTAAACTAAACTAAAGTCTAATGTGGGGCAGAGCCATCAAAGACTGGGCAGGCAATCTCCAGTCTCATCATTGGGACTGGTTCCCACATCATTTGAGTATTTGAGTATAGGATTTGAGTATAAGAGCAGGGAGGTTCTACTTCAGTTGTATAGGGTCTTGGTGAGACCACACCTGGAGTATTGCGTACAGTTCTGGTCTCCAAATCTGAGGAAGGACATTATTGCCATAGAGGGAGTGCAGAGAAGGTTCACCAGACTGATTCCTGGGATGTCAGGACTGTCTTATGAACAAAGACTGCATAGACTCGGTTTATACTCTCTAGAATTTAGGAGATTGAGAGGGGATCTTATAGAAACTTACAAAATTCTTAAGGGGTTGGACAGGCTAGATGCAGGAAGATTGTTCCCGATGTTGGGGAGGTCCAGGACAAGGGGTCACAGCTTAAGGATAAGGGGGAAATCCTTTAGGACCGAGATGAGAAGGACTTTTTTCACACAGAGAGTGGTGGGTCTCTGGAACTCTCTGCCACAGAGGGTACTTGAGGCCAGTTCATTGGCTATATTTAAGAGGGAGTTAGATGTGGCCCTTGTGGCTAAGGGGATCAGAGGGTATGGAGAGAAGGCAGATACGGGATACTGAGTTGGATGATCAGCCATGATCATATTGAATGGCGGTGCAGGCTCGAAGGGCCGAATGGCCTGCTCCTGCACCTAATTTCTATGTTTCTATGTTTCTATCATCTTAGTCTGAGGCTGCCCATCTTCCAGGAGTGCCTGTGTCTTTTGGTCAGAGAGTCTCAGAGCTGTAGAGCACAGAAACAGGGCCTTCAACCCATCTTGACCATGCCCACCAAGTTGGCAAACTGGCACAGTCCCATTTGGGTCCATGGCCTTCTAAACCCTTCCTCCCCTTACTTATATCCAAATGTCTTTTAAGAGTTGTAATGGTATCCGCATCTATAGTTTTGAACAGCATTCGGAGTAGGCAGCAAGCGTTCAGAAGCAAGAAATTGCAGAGAAACCGCCCAGACCTCCCTTCCATTGACTCCATCTACACCTCACGCTGCCTCGGCAAGGCCGGCAGCATGATCAAGGACCAGTCTCACCCCGACCACTCCCTCTTCTCCCCTTTCCCAAAAGGTATGGAAGTGTGAAAATGCACATGTGTGGATTCAGGGACAGTTTCTTCCCAGCTTTTTTCAGGCAACTGAACCATCCTACCACAACCAGAGAACGGTCCTGAACTACTATCTACCTCATTGGAGACCCTCAGCCTATCTTAGATCGGACTTTACTGGACTTTATCTTGCACTAAACATTATTCCGTTTATCATGTATCTGTACACTGTGGATGTCTCCATTGTAAACATGTATTGTCTTCCCACTGACTGGTGTGTCAGTTAGTGTTAATGTACGTGAATCGCCGGCCGGCGTGGACTCGATGGGCCTCGGTAAATGTGGCAATAAACTAAACCCAAACACAGCCCCACATCCACCGACTCCCTTGGTTCCCAGAAGCTGGTATCTGCCTTGAGTATCCACTTGGATAAGCCTTTAGTGAGGAAAATAATTCTAGTAAGGAGATGCCCAAGGGAAAAGCCAAGCACTGTTGAGCCATGCCTTAATTTATGCTATTTTGGTTCGCAAGATGAATATATATTTAATAGTTTAATGTAGCAGGCTAAGTCAGCAGATAAATAAGCCATATTTTCTGTCACCAACAGCAGTGAGAATAAAGGAACCGGTAGAAAATCAATGAGCAATTTGAAACTAGGTTTTTACAATGCAGAGAGATAAATTATACAATTCACTCACGGTGGCGCAGGGGTAGAGTTGCTGCCTCACGGCACCAGAGACCCGGGTTCCATCCTGACTACGGGTGCTGTCTGCACGGAGTTTGTACGTTCTCCCCGTGACCCGCGTGGGTTTTCTCCAGGAGCTCCGGTTTCCTCCCACATACCAAAGACGTACAGGTTTGTAGGCTAATTGGCTTTGGTATAATTGCAGACACAAAGAAACATAGAAACATAGAAAATAGTTGCACGAGTAGGCCATTCGGCCCTTCGAGCCAGCACCGCCATTCAATATAATCGTGGAGATAGATCAACCATGATTGAATGGCGGAGTAGACTTGATGGGCCGAATGGCCTAATTCTTCTCCTAGAATTTATGGATTTATGAACTTACGGGCCTGTGTTGTATCTTCTGTCTAATGCCTCTCCCTGAACTTGGATTGGGAATGGTTGAGACTTGAATTCGATTTGGGATTGGTTTAGATTTGGGAATGGAAACCGAGATTGTTTTCTCTGGAATGTTTTGCATTGAAGGCCCACCTGCTAGAAGTATATCATAGAAACATAGAAAATAGATGCAGGAGTAGGCCATTCGGCCCTTCGAGCCAGCACCGCCATGCAATATAATCATGGCTGATCATCCAAAATCAGTACCCCGTTCCTGCTTTTTCCCCATATCCCTTGATTCTGTTAACCCTAAGAGCTAAATCTAACTCTCTCTTGAAAACATCCAGTGAATTGGCCTCCCTTAAGAATTTTATATAAGATCACCCATATGGAGTAGAAGTAGACATACTAGCCTGGTAGACACGAGCCTGAACAGCACCTTGCGAACCATCCCTGGGTGCCTTACTCCAGTCGAGCAGCTCCCTATACTTGCAGGCATTCCCCCTGCAGGGATCCGAAGGCAAGCAGCACCTCGCCGTGCCATGGACCCACATCACCTCCTCCATCAGGCTATCAGCAGAGAGCAGAGGCCACCCCGACTGAAGTCCCGTCACCCCTTTGCTCCACATGGAAAACAACCCCTAGCATCCATCCAGCCAACACAGGGACAAAAGCACACTGGATAGCCACCATGTGGTCACAGGGGTGGAAGGCAACCTCATCTCCATTACACAGCTACACCTCTTCACCAGATAAAAGCTGTCCAGGTTCTGAGCTCCCCAGAGGAGCGTGGGTGAAGCTCAACAGACTTGGTACTGGAGTTGGGCCTTTCAACGCCAGCGTGTGGAGATGGGGCCCAGCCTGTGAATGCGGAGCAGAACAACAGACAGCCAACCATGTCATCTCCGGGTGCCCGCTCTACCACCCACCATATGGAGCTCTGTCAGGGCCTGGCAGGCATTGATGCAGGGACAACAACCTGGCTGCTCAACACCCGGCTTGAGATCTAACTATTCCTTTGGTTTATGTTTCATTTGCAAGAAGAAGATCGCCTCTCATCCTTCTAAATTCCAGTGAAGGTTAGGAACGTTAGCACTTTATATCTTGGAGTGTGGGAGGCTGAGTGGTGATCTTGTATAAGGTCATGAGGGAAATATTGTCACTGGGTCATAGAGTCACGCAGCATACACACGGGCCTTCAGCCTTGTGCGCCTACACCAACCTGGTGCCCAATCTACACTAGTCCCATTTGCCTGCATTTGGCCCATATCCCTCCAAACCTTTCCTATCCACGCACCCGTCCAAGTGTCTTTTCGATGTTGACAAAAAAAAAGACACAAAGTGCTGGAGTAACTCAGTGGCTGTGGAGAACATGGATAGGTGACAGGAAGAAGCATCCGGACCCGCAACATTACCCATCCATGTTCTCCAGAGAAGTGGAGGAAGGAACAGCAGATGCTGGTTTAAACTGAAGATAGACAAAAAAAAGCTGGAGTAACTCAGCAGGACAGGCAGCGTCTCTGGAGAGAAGAAATGGGTGATGTTTTGGGTCGAGACCCTTCGTCAGACTAGAGTCAGGGAAAAGGGAAAAAGGAGAGATATAGACGGTGATGTGGAGAGATATAGACCCTTCTTCAGACTTCAGACTGATGGAGCCTTCAGACTCCAGAGATGCTGCCTGACCCGCTGAGTTACTCCAGCACTTTGTGTCTATTTGTTTGAAAATCGGCACCTGCAGTTCCTTGTTTTTCCATTTTATCTTTCAAATAGTGCTATGCTGTTGATAGGATGAATGCACACAGACTCCGTTTTTTATCCTGACTAGTGGTGTTGTTTGTATGTTATCTGTGGGACCACGTGGGGTTTCTCCGGGTGCTCCGGTTTCCTCCCACACTCCAAAGACGTGCGGGTTTGAAGGCTAATCGGTCAAATTGTGAATTGTAAATAGTGTACTATTGGGGTGACTGTTTCTGCGCTGTATGTCTCATGTCTAACATCTAAAGAGAGGAATGTTGTTATGAACTGTATGTTATAATTTCCTCAACATGAGTTTCCACACACAGGCTGAGTAGAGGAGCTAGCTTTTGACCTGGATCTCTTCAGAATATGTTGGGTTCTGTCAACCGTGGGCAGTTCACAAATAATTTGTATACAGTATGGGTTCCTCTTATATCTCCATTCGTCACTGAAGAGTTGCTGCTCATTCAGCTGTGACGGGTCATGTCGGGGGAACAGTGCCCTCTCTCCATATCTTGCTCGCTCTATCATCAGCTTCACACACTCCCAGCTCAACCTTGTGCTGAGTTAAGCTCCTGCTTCCCGCTCCAATAACGTGGTTTAACCCCGACCTTGGAGCGATCACTTCTCATCACTGGTCCCTTTGTGTGTGGCTGCTGTGGGCTGTGTGAATGGAGTGGCTTTATTTTAGCTGTCTTGCGGCAGAGAGAGAGAGAGAGTGAATGTGAGAGAGAGAGAGAAGGAGAGAGGGAGAGGGAGGGAGAGGGAGGGAGGGAGAGAGAGATGGAGGGAGAGGGAGAGAGCGAGAAGGAGAGAGGTAGAGAGAGAGGGAGAGGGAGAGAGAGGGAGGGAGGGAGAGAGAGAGGGAGGGAGAGAGAGAGAGAGGGAGAGGGAGGGAGCGAGAAGAAGAGAGGTAGAGGGAGAGGTACAGAGATAGAGAGAGGGAGAGTCCCCAGTGGGGGTTCTTCTAAAAGGGAGTCGTTCCCCTTTACGTGGGGTGGAGAGTGTTACATGGAGCGGTGGTATGTAATAAACTTTTGAGCCGGTTCACGGGCTCGTCCGCCGCATGTATTTTCTGCGGAGAGGAGGAGACCGTGTTCCATGTGTATATGGAGTGTGTGAGGTTACTGCCCCTGTACCAATATCTGAAGGGGCTGTTCCTCAAGTTCTGGCTGCATTTTAGCCCCACAATCCTGGTGTTCGGACACAAGGCAGGGAGTGGGGAGAGCCGAGGGTGGGGGGGGGGGGGGGACTTACCTGTCAGTTTGCTCCTCGGCCTGGCCAAGATGGCCATTCGCGGGTCCAGGTCGATGGTCAGGCGAGAGTCGGCTGCCTGCCCCTCTTTCGGGCCTACGTCCGTGCACGTGTGTCCCTGGAGAGGGAACAGGCGGTGTCCACGGGGACTCTGGAGGTCGTCCGTCAACGCTGGTCACCGCGTGGGATTGAGAGTATTGTAAACAATGAATGTACTGTTGTACTACAATGATATGTTTGTTATAGTGTGATTTTTGATTATGTTTTGATGTGTTGTATTTTATGATTGTGTTGAATAAAGTTTTTGGAAAAAGAAAAAAAAAAGATGGAGAGAGGGGAGAGAGAGAGAGGGAGAGAGAAAGAGAGGGAGGGAGATAGAGGGTGAGATAGAGGGTGAGAGGGAGAGAGAGAGAGAGAGAGAGAGAGAGGGGGGGGGAGCAAAAGGATCTTCATTTCTCCGATATATTAACTAGGAGATACTCCCTGGAAGGCACAGTGGTGCAGCGGTAGAGTTGCTGCCTCACAGTGCCAGTGACCCAGATTCGATTCTGACTACGGGTGCTGTCTGTACGGAGTTTGTATGTTCTCCCTGTGACCGCGTTAACTTTCTCCGGGTGCTAAAGGTTTCCTCCCACATCCCAAAGACGCACAAGTGTGTAATTTGTCCCTGTCATGTAGGGTAGAGCTAGTGTAGGGGGTGATTGTAGGTTGGCGTGGACTCAGTGGGCCGAAGAGCTGCCCCTTAGTTTGCTTTAGGTTCGCTCAGAGAGACAGCGCTGAAACAGGCCTTTTGCCCCACCGAGTCCTCGCCGAACAGCAATCCCCGCACACTAACTCTAACCTACACACACCAGGGACAATTTATATTTATACCAAGCCAATTCACCTACAAACCTGAATGTCTTTGGAGTGTGGGTGGAAACCGAAGATCTGGGAGAAAATCCACGCAGAATCTCCATCAAGACAAGCGCTCCTAGTCAGGATGGAGCCCGGGTCTCTGGCGCTGTGAGGCGGCAACTCTACAGCTGCTCCACCGAGCCGTGCCGTCTCTAAAACTAAAACTAAATCCATTACTGAGAAACACTGAAGAAGGGTTTCGGCCCGAAACGTTGCCTATTTCCTTCGCTCCATAGATGCTGCTGCACCCGCTGAGTTTCTCCAGCACTTTTGTCTACTGAGAAACATTGGTAGGTTCATTGGCCCTCTGTAAATTGCCTTGGTGTGTAGGGAGTGGATGCGAAAATGGATAATATACAATTAGTGTGAACGTATGATCGATGGCCAGTATGGATTCGGTGGGCCGAATGGCCTGTTTCCCTGCTGTATCTTTTGAAAATAAGTTACAATACTAGGGCCTCATTAGCTGCAAAGCACTTTGCGGCATTCCATGTACATGAAGGCTTGGTAAGTGCAAGTATTATTTATAACAAGACGCAGGATAGATTAAGGCCTGTGACTTTTCATTGGCAAAATGTACTGGGGCCTTGTTAAAACTATGGAAAATTCACCCTGCCTCAGGACTTCCATGTAATTAACCTTCAAATGCCATATTTACTATTGTTCAAAGACTAATAAAAGCCCCCTGTTTAATCATCTATTTCAACGCAGGTCTTCAAAATGCTGCTGGCTCCTTTGTATAAGTCACTGGAAACATCAGTCGTATTGAAAAGAGATTCAAAACTGCTGGGCAAATGTTGTCTTTGATTGGGGTGGGTGGGTGGGGAGCATCGCTTTAATTAAAAAGTGACAATAATATATCTCCGTGCTGGCACTGTTATTGAGGATAGTGGAACATGAATAATTGAATTGAATGTGTGAGCATTTGCAGTGTTATTGATGTTGTAAAGGAAGTACCTGAAGCCATTTTGAATTGGGCCCAAACAACAATTATTAAGGGGACAGACACAAAACGCTGGAGTAACTCAGTGGGACAGGCAGCATCTCTGGAGAGAAGGTCTCGGCTCGAGACCCTTCTTCAGACTAGAGTCAGGGAAAAGGGAAAAAGGAGAGATATAGACGGTGATGTGGAGAGATATAGAACAAATGAATGGAAGATATGCCAAAAAGTAACGATGATAAGGGAAACAGGCCGTTGTTAGCTGTTTGTTCAAGAAGGAACTGCAGATGCTGGAAAATCGAAGGTAGACAAAAATGCAGGAGAAACTCAGTGGGTGAGGCAGCATCTATGGAGCGAAGGAAATAGTCAACATTTCGGGCCGAAACGTTGCCTTTTTCCTTCGCTCCATAGATGCTGCCTCACCCACTGAGTTTCCCCAGCTCTTTTGTCTACAATTGTTAGCTGTTTGTTAGGGGAGAACGAGAAGCTGGTGCGACATGGGTGGGGAGGGGATGGAGAGAGAGAGAGAATGCAGGGGTTACTTGCAGTTAGAGAAAACAATATTCATATCACTGGGTTGTAAAATATGAGATGCTGTTCCTCCAATTTGTGTTTAGAAGCTTTTGAAGTTTGAAGCTGTCAGATTTGTGCGTTTTTCCTTCCTTTTTGCAAATGAACCTTCGAGGCTCAGAACGATAACTGTTTCATCTGCTCGAACTCATCTGATTCCTCACTCAAGCCCAACTACAACAGTTTGGATTCACTTTTTGTCTGAAATGTCACAGAATGTCACAAAGAGCCGGGAGAAACGACAACGCACAAAGGGAAAAAAAAAATCTGAGGCTCAGGCGGGAAGAGAAACGTTGTTTCAGCGGGGATTCGAAAAGGAGGAATGGTTTTTGCAATGTGTAGGAAGGAACTACAGACGCTGGTTTATACTGAAGATAGACACAACAGGCTGGACTAACTCAGCGGGACAGGCAGCATCTCTGGAGAGAAGAGATGGGTGACGTTTTAGGTCAGGACCTTTTTTCTGCCTGAGAGTCGGGGAGAGGGAGACTAGGGATATGGAAAGGTAAGGTGCGAAAATGACAGATCAAAGCAGACTATGATCAAGGAAATGTATAATGGCTCGTTGCGTAGTAAAGCCCCTGTCCCACTTAACGTGTCCTTGGCACGCTAATTACGTGACCTCGTGGTCGCGTTGAGGCGCGACAGTCCCGCGCGACTTCATGCGTCCGCCGTCTGGAGCACGTGACGTCATTTGAAGATGGACACAAAATGCAGGAGTAACTCAGCGGGACCGGCAGCATGTCTGGACAGAAGCAAATGGGTGATGTTTCGTGTCGAGACTCTTCTTCAGTCTGAAAGAATGGTCTCAACCCCAAACGTCACCCATTCCTTCTCTTCAGAGATGCTGCCGGTCCTGCTGAGTTACACCAGCATTTTGTGGCCATCTTCAATTTTCTCGGCACCGCTCTGGGAGTAGAAGTGGGGGCGGATCCGGACCGCAACGGCCATGAGCCCCAGGCCGGGTTCGGCGATCGTTTGCCTGCTTCTGCTGCTGTTGGAGGTGAGACGTTGTGTCGCGCCAGGGTCTTGTGCCTGTCCCACTTTGGGCGCCAGTAACGCGACAGGTCGGTGGCGCGTGAAGATTTAGTTTGCTACAAAATTTCGGAGCCCCGCGCGATACCGCGCACAACTCCATACCCCTCCGCACTTCTCAGTGGGACCGGCCCCGCGAGCCCACACGATGCCTGTGCACCTCAATGCGACAACGAGGTCGCTTAATTTGGAAACGTCACCTATTTTTTTCCCCAGAGATGCTGTCTGACCCGCTGAGTTACCCCAGCTCTTTGTGTCCATCTATAGAACGGTTCATTGTTGGCTGAGGGGAGGGTGAGAAGGAGGCGTGCAATCTGTAAAATTAATCAGGAGGGCAGTGAAACTGGTCGGAGAACTAGGGTGGGGGAGAGGCATAGAGAGAGAGGGAAAGCAAGGGTTACTCGAAGTTAGAGAAGTCAATGTTCATACCGCTGGGGTGTAAGCTGCCCAAGCAAAATATGAGGAGCTGTTCCTCCAATTTGCGCTGGGCGTCACTCTGACACTGGAGGAGGCCCAGGACAGAAAGGTCAGTGTGGGAATGGGAGGGGGTTAAATGTTTAGCAGCTGGGAGATGGCGTGGCTGTGACAAGGGTTTACAGATTTACAGGGTTTGCAGGAGGGAGTATAGGATAGAGAGGGTAGGGTTAAGAGGTGTTAGTGATGGAGAATCATAGAGTGTTATAGCATGGAAACAAGTCCTTGGGCCCAACCTGCCCACGCCAACCAAGATGCCCCATCTACACTGGACTCCTTGGCTACTTTGTTTGTTTCAGTGATTATCCCGCTCGCATGTTGAGCCTCAGTGGATATAACCATTATTTTATGATATTCTACCCATTCCTGATACTAATCCAGTAAAAGTGTAACTAAATGAACTACAGTATAGGAGAGATAGACACAAAACCGGGCAGCACGGTGGAGCAGTGGTTGTGTTACTGCCTTACAGTGTCAAAGAGCTGGGCCCGTTTCTGACTACGGGTGCAGTCTGTGTGGAGTTTGCATGTTCTCCCCGTGGATTTTGCCGCGGGAGCTCCGGTTTCCTCCCTGACTCCTAAGACGTACAGGTTTGTAGGTTAATTGGCTTGGTATAAATGTAAAATGTCCCCAGAGTGTGTAGGATAGTGTATTAGTGTGCGGGGATCGCTGGTCGGCGCGGACGCAGTGGGCCGAAGGGCCTGTTTCCGCGCTGTATGTCAAAACTAAACTTGTGCGCAAGACTATTGTGAATTATGTACAAGGACATCCAAATCCCTGGGCATCTCAGAGCTCTGCAACACAATCAGTTTTGGAATAACGTGGTGAAACAAGTTATCCCACAGGTATAGTGAAACCCTGGAAATATTGCTACCAAGAGGTCAAGAACTGAAGCTGAGAATTGATTGTGGAAACAAGGAGCTACAGATGCTGGTTTAATACACACAAAGACACATGCTGAAGTAAAATCCAATCAAAGATAGTCCCTGGGTCTCCAATGAGGCAGATAGCATCTCCAGAGGACATAGATAGGTGATGTTTCGGGTCGAGATCCTTCTTCAGACTTTATTTGTTCTCATTCAAAACCAGTGCATAAACTCTTGAATTTATCCAGTGGGTCTTTACCCTTTCGTGGAGGTTCAGGTATAGATTGCATTCAACGCAATCGATTTCAAGTTCAAGTTCAAGTGAATTTATTGTCATGTCCCTGATAGGACAATGAAATTCTTGCTTTGCTTCAGCGCAACAGAACATAGTAGACATCAGGCACATGCCATGAGCAATTACTCAGGGTAGGTACTCAGTCGGCTTAAAAAAATTTAAACCGCGCATGCGCATATTGTTCTCTCCGTGAAAAAAAAAGAATAAAAACAGTGACAATTCAATTTGCTTCCTAATCTCCTTTATTCTGAATTACTGAATGGGTGGGGTGTGAAGGGTGATGGCAGATGGAGAGATGGAGAGATGGTGGGAAAAACGGGAATAGTTGAATCAGTTGTCATCTTATTGAATGACAACACTTGTTCAAGGGACCAATTGGGGGAACAGCTCCTTTCACAGCGTGTGGAGAGTCTGTGCTAGGGGTAAAGTTGTGGGGAGGGCACGAGTGTTGAGGAGGAGGGGGTCGGGGATACTGCCAGTAACTCACTCACTCACCGCTACCGCAGCTCTCCGGGCACGAAGCCACGCACTGTAGCTGGGGATAGAAGCAGCTCGGGGAGCTACGAGCGGCCACCGGGACCCGACAGCAGAACTGGCTGCCACTTCAGCACCTTCTGCCGGCCCGCTCACCTTTGGCAGTGCTCTCCGTCGGAACACCTGTCACCTGCCGTTCGCCGACTTCGCTCATGTCAGCGGCTTCCTGCAAATCCTTAAATTCCCACAGCCGAGTAGCCTCAATTGCGCTGTCGGAATTTAAGGACATGAGTGAGGCCAGCGAGTGGCAGGAGAGAGGTATTAGACGGAGAACTGCCAGAGGTGAGCGGGGACCGGCAGAAGGAGCTAAGGTGGCGGCTGGTTCCGCTGTCCGGCCCGGCGGCCGCTCAGCCACCCGAGCTACTTCTATCCCCGCCCCACCTCAATGCGGTGGCATTCCACGCCTCCGTGCAAGTGGCATTATCCCAATCCCCTCCTCCATAACATTTGTTCCCTTCCTGCAACTTTACCCCGGGCCAGACTCCCCAAACGCTTGGCAAGGAGCTCTCCCCCCACCCCCACACCCCGGGAAATACGGTATTTAAAAACATCACCAGGAAATGTACTTACCATATCATTGGTACACGACAAACCATATTTGAAAACCCCGCCAAGAAACTTGCGCTGCGCATGCGCAGTAGACTGATGCGCATGCGCAGTGCTGCAAAGGCAGAATTTCTGCTGCCTTCAGCCCCGCTTGAAACTGACGGCTTCAGGCAGCGCTGACGGCACGTGGGCTGCACAGACCTTCCCGTGTTACAAGCGCTGCGGGTGAAAGGCACGGAGAATTATGCCTACCTCAGAGATCGGTCTCTTACATAGGCATCATTCTCCCATGCCTTTACTATTTATATTTAGTAATCACTATGTTATAATTTTAGTCAGGGTAGGCAGTGCCTACCTCGCCTACCCTGACGGCACGTGCCTGGTAGGCATTGACTACAGAACAGATCAGTGTGTCCATATACCATTATATAAATATATACACACATGAATAAATAAACAAATGAAGTGCAAATAACTGATAATGGGCTATTAGTGTTCAGAGTTTTGTCCGAGCCAAGTTTAATAGCCTGATGGCTGTGGGGAAGTAGCTATTCCTGAACCTGGTCGTTGCAGTCTTCAGGCTCCTGTACCTTCTACCTGAAGGTAGCAGGGAGATGAGTGTGTGGCCAGGATGGTGTGGGTCCTTGATGATGCTGCCAGCCTTTTTGAGGCAGCGACTGCGATAGATCCCCTCGATGGTAGGGAGGTCAGAGCCGATGATGGACTGGGCAGTGTTTACTACTTTTTGTAGTCTTTTCCTCTCCAGGGCGCTCAAGTTGCCGAACCAAGCCACGATGCAACCGGTCAGCAAGCTCTCTACTGTGCACCTGTAGAAGTTAGAGAGAGTCCTCCTTGACATACCGACGTAATCTTCTCAGGAAGTTGAGGCGATGATGTGCTTTCTTAATAATTGCATCAGTGTTCTCGGACCAGGAAAGATCTTCAGAGATGTGCACGCCCAGGAATTTAAAGCTCTTGATTCTGAAGACAGACACCAAGTGCTGGAGTAACGCAGCGGGTCTGGCAGCATCTCTGGGGGAAAAGGATGGGTGACATTTTGGGTCGTGACCCTCCTTGAGAATACATGGAGTTCTGGATATGAGAGGAATCAGGAAATATGGGGTTGGGGCAAGAAAGTGGTGTTGGCGGCGAAAGATAAACTGTGCACTTGTTCAACGACGCAACAGGTTTGAGTGTGAGTTTAGTTTATTACCGAGGAACAGTGAAAAGCTTTTGTTGCGTGCTAACCAGTCAGCGGAAAGACAATACGTGATTACAATCGAGCCGTCCACAGTGTATGGATACAGTATAAAGGGGAAATCATGAATAAAGATTAGTGCAAAATAAAGTCCAGTGAAGTCCAATCAAAGTTAGTCCACGGGGCACCAATGAGATGGAGAGTAGCTCAGGACCGCTCTCTAGTTGTCGATAGGATGGGTTCAGTTGCCTGATAACAGCTGGGAAGAAACTGTCCCTGAATCTGGAGGTGTGCATTTGTAAATTGAGTCAATGGAAGGGAGGGTGGTTTGCGTGATGGTGTGGGCTGCGTCCACAATTCTCTGCAATTGGTTGTGTATCTTGGATGGAGCTGTTCCCAAACCATTGCAGCAAAGCATCCCGATATAATGCTTTCTACGCCGCATCTGTAGAAGTTGGAGAGAGTTGTTGAGGACATGCCGAACTTCCTCAGCCTTCGAAGGAAGTTGAGGCGTGAGGGGTTGAACAATATGTTCTTTCTCATGTTGAAGATCAAAATCTAAGCATTAGGAAACACAACTCGGAGAGGAAGCTATAACAAAGGCAAGGAGACCTTGGTGCCGTGTTAGCGACTCAGTTTAATTACTGTGCTTCCAAAGCAGCAACCTGCCGACTGATCTGAAGACACGTTCAACCTTCAGCACTTCACAGGGCTATTTAAGTTCAATTAAGTAATCTAGAATTAAACAGCTAATATCACTAATGTCACCATGGCTGGATTGTTATAAAGACCAATCTTGTTCTTTGTCGCCCTTCGGGGAAAGGATCTTGACTGGTCGATGAGACTGCAGGGTTGAAGTCAATTGGGTTGCCTTTAGGGGCAAGTGGGGCAAATCAACGCAAGCAAGGTTCAGCAGTGTCCCATTCAAAGAGATAGCGGAGGATGGTTGCTATGCGTTATAATTAGTGGCTGATCATAATATCAAAGAGTTGGCGGCACAGTAGAGCTGCTACATTACAGCGGCGGAGATCTGGGTTTCATCCTGGGTACGGAGTTTACACCTTCTCCCTGTGACCCCGTGGATCTCCGGTTTCCGCCCACACTCCAAAGACGTACAGGTTCGTGGGCTGATTGACTTTGGTAATATTGTAAATTGCCCCCACTGTGTGTAGGACTGTGTTAGTGTTTGAGGTGATCGCTGGTCGGTGTGGACTCGGTGGGCCGAAGGGCCTGCTTCTGTGCTGGTTTTTTCCGAAGTAAAAAGTCTCAAGTAAAAATGCTGGGAAAAAACTGCAGTAAATCAAATAGCATCTGTGGTTTAAGAAACATGAGTTAATGTTTCAGGCTGAAAATGTTTAAGAAATGTATGTTTAAGAGGGTATCAATTGTGGTAGACCCACTGCGAATTCAGAGCCAGAGTACTGAGTTCAACCCTGACCTTGGCTGCTGTCTATGTGGAGCTTGCATGTTCTCACTGTGACCACGTGGGTTTTCTCCGGGTGCCCCGGTTTCCCCCCACATCCCAAAGACGTGCAGATTTGTAGGTAAATTGGCTTCTGTAAATTGCCCGTAGTGTGAATTGATTCGTTCATTAGTCACTGGAGCAGAAGTAGGCCATTCGGCCCGTCGAGTCTACTCCGTCAGATTGCCTCTGGGAAATGAGGAGAGGAGATCTTGTGCAGAAGATGGCGGCGATTGGGGAGGAATTCAAGGGGCTTTCACCAACAAGTTGTGCGAACATTTGAATGAAAGTGTAGTGTGGTTTACGAGAATGATCCCGGGGATGATTGCGTTAATGTATGAAGGGCCTTTGACGGCACTGGGCCTGTACTCGCTGGAGTGTAGAAGGATGAGGGGGGGACCTCATTGAAACTTACCGCATAGTGAAAGGCCTGGATAGAGTGGATGCAGAGAAAATGTTTCCACTAGTTGGAGAGTCTAGGACTAGCCTAGGAATAAAAGGACGAGGATGTTGTGAATCTGTGGAATTCTTTGCCACGGACGATTGTGGAGGCTAAGTCGTTGGGTATTTTAATGCCGAGATTGGCAGATTCTTGATTGGTTACGGGTGTCAGGGGTTATGGGGAGAAGGCAGGAGGATGGGGTTCGGAGGGAGAGATAGATGAGCTATTATTGAATGGCGGAGCAGACTCGATGGGCTGAATGGCCTAATTCTGCTCCTATGCCTTGTGAACTTGCCCAGTGCAAGGCCGCGTAGAGTGAGGAAGTGCGTCTACTTTGGATTGTTCCAGTGATGAGCTAGCAGATGAATACTGGGCCAAAGGGCCTTCTGCAAGTGACTGACTGCTGTGACCCTTTCTGTGTGATGTGGAGCTTGAATATGCTACTTATTCTTTTTCTTCCTACGCTGAAGATTGGGAGCCTTGTGGGCGAACTGGAAGGTCAGTTCAACATTAATCAACGTTACTTGAAGTCTGCCCACGCTGCTTGCTTATCCCAGGAATACTGGAGCGTTTCCTTTCTTCCCATCACCAATTGTGAACGGAAGGCTGGGAGCGTCTCGTAAGTTCCCAAGTGATACGAGCAGAATTAGGCCATTCGGCCCATCAAGTCTACTCCACCATTCAACCTTGGCTGATCTATCGTGGAGGAATGAACTGCAGATGCTGATTTAAACCGAAGATAGACACAAAAAGCTGGAGTACCACAGCGGGACAGGCAGCATCTCTTGGGTCTCGACCCGAAACGTCATCCATTCCTTCTCTCCAGAGATGCTGCCTGGCCCGCTGTGGTACTCCAGCTTTTTGTGTCTATCTATGGCTGATCTATCTTTCCCTCTCAACCCCATTCTCCTCCCTTCCGTAATCCATGACACCCGTACTAATCAAGAATGTATCTATCTTTGCCGTCGAAATATCCACTGACTTGGCCTCCACAGCCTTCTGTGACAATGAACTCCACAGATTCACCACCCTCTGACTAAATAAATTCCTCCCCACCTCCTTCATAAAGGAATGTCCTTTAATTCTGAGGCTGTGCCCTCTAGTCCTAGACTCTCCCATTAGTGGAAACATCCTCTCCACATCCACTTTATCCAGGCCTTTCACCATCCAGTAAAGGGACTGCCGCGTCATTGTCTGACGTATCATGGTCGCCTAAAGATTTTGAACATGTCATAATCCAGCGGCGACAAAAAAAAGGTCGCGACACTTGAGGAAACGCCGCGCGTCAATACGGCGTCACGCCGCGACGCTTTCAGTGACCTGATACGCCAGTCGTTGATTCCGGCAGTCGACGAAAAAATCCCCAAGTGGGACAGGCCCTTAAGTTTCTGTGGTAAATAAATCCACCACTCTCCGATTTAAGAAATTCCTTCCTCATATGCAGACTATCGGATAGCAGAGAACAGGCCATCAGTCAGCGCGCAATGCTGGTGCATTCTGTGCCAAAATCTAATTTGACAGAGCACATAATGAGGCCAGTTTCTGCAGGCTTCACTCTACATACAGCTGAGCAAGGCAATACAACTCGTACAAATACTCCCTCGTCATGCACGGTGACATCTTGCTGGTGGCCAGCTTCATTTTCTACACAGGGCTGCACTTTGTTCAACGTGGTCCTTCCTTGCTTGGTTAAAGCACTGAGCTGCGTACCCATCTGCTCACTTGCCTGGATATTATCCACATCTCCAGATCAAAATGTTGGTCCTCCCGAGGGTGCAACAATTTAGTTTAAGAGATGCAGCGCGGAAACAGGCCCTTTGGCCCATCGGCTCAGCGATCCCCGCACACTAGCACTATCCCACTCATACTTGGGACAATTCAAAATCTTTACCAAAGCCAATTAACCTACGGACCCGCACGTCTTTGGGATGTGCGAGGAAACCGGACCACCCGGAGGAAAGGTCACGGGAAGAACGTGCAAACTCCGTGCAGACAGCGCCCGCAGCCAGGATTGAACCAGCGCTGTGAGGCAGCAACTCTACCGCTACGCCACCGTGCCGCCCTGCGCAGCTCGTAGATCCGCTGCCTGACAACGGCAAGACCTGGGTTTGATTCTGACCTCTGGTGTTGTTTATATGCGGAGATTGCACGTTCTCCCTGTGACCGCGTGGGTTTCCTCCGGGTGCTCCGGTTTCCTCCCGCATCCCAAAGACGTGCGGGTCCGTGGGTTAATTGGCCCTCTGTACTTTGCCCCGGGTGTGTAGGGAATGGATGAGAAAGTGGGATAACATAGAACTGATGTGAATGGATGATCGATGGTCAGTGTGGACTCGGTGGGCCGAATCTCTGCTGTACCTCTAAACTAAATAAACGTTTTGCCAAGCGCGTGCACTCGGTCTGCCAAGGCCTGCTGGATCTCTCATGGTGAACCATTTTCACTCCACTTCCCATTCCCATACTGATCTTTCTGTCTTGGGACTCTTCCACATGCAGACTGAGGCCTCATTCAAACTGGAGGAATAGCACCTCATGTTCCGCTTGCGTAGCTCCCAACCCAGTGGTATAGACATTGAATTCTCCAATTTTAGGTAATTACAAACCACCTTTTCACTTCCCCCCCCACCCTGTGTCCCACCTGGACTCATTATTTCTCCCCTCCCCCCTCCCCCTTCTCCCTACATTCCTTCTTCTAGCTTCACAATTCGCAACTCTTCAATCTTTTTGTCTCGCACCCTCGGCCACAGGTCGATAGTCATTGAGGCACGTCACCTTGCTCTTCTTGGGCACCGGTATTATTGATGCCCTTTTGAAGCAGGTGGGAACCTCAGACCTCAGAAGTGACAGGTTGAAAATGTCCATAAAAACTCCAGCCAGTTGGTCCGCACAGGTTTTTAGAACACGGCCAGGTATGCCATCAGGTCCAGACGTTTTTCGAGGGTTCACCCCCCTGAAGGATTTCCTGACGTCGGCCTCTGTGACTGAGACTGAAATACCATCACAGCGAATGAGGGCTCTGGAAGGCACATCGGTGTTCTCCCTATAAAAGCGTGCGTAAAACACATTGAGCTCATCAGGGAGTGATGTATCGCTGACATCCGAGCTGTCTCCTGATTTCGCCTTGTAGGAGGTGATTGCATTCAATCCTCGCCACAGCTGCCGAACATCTGTCTCATCCTCCAGCTTGGAGCAGAAGTCCCTTTTGGCCTTTTTGATGGCTTTACCAAGGTCGTATCTGGACTTCTTGTAAACCACAGTATCATCAGACATGAATGCCCGGTGTCTGGTCTTCAGAAGAGTGCGGATCTCACAGTTCATCCAAGGTTTCTGATTGGGAAACACTCGGAAGGTTTTTGTAGGGATGCAGTCCTCCACACATTTCTTAATGAAGTCTGTAACGACTGTGGCGTATTCATTCAAGTCCGTTGCCGAGTCCTTGAACATTGCCCAGTCTACAGACTCCAAACAGTCCTGTAGTTGTTCCTCTGCCCCCTCCCGACCAGCTCTGTACTGTCCTCACCTCTGGGGGTGGGCTCTTTAATTGCTGCCTGTAGGCAGGAAGAAGGTCGGATTTACCGAAGTGAGGGCGAGGGATAGAGCGGTAAGCATCCTTGATGGTGGTGTAGCAGTGGTCGAGGGTGTTTGGTCCTCTGGTGCAGCAGGAGACATGTTGGTGGAAGTTGGGGAGTGATTTCTTTAGGTTTGCCTTATTGAAGTCCCCAGCAATGGTGGTAAATGCCTCGGGGTAAGACGTCTGGTGTTTGTTGACCACGGCGGGCAGCTCCTCCAGAGCCAGACGGACGTCTGCCTGGGGTGGGATGTAGTTGGGATTGAACCTGGGGCCCCTGGCGCTCTGTCTTTCCATCCCTGGCCTTTGCCCAACCATCTGCCTGTCAAACAACCCATCTCAGAGATGCTGCCTGGCCCGCTGAGTTACTCCAGCATTTTGTGTCTATCTTTGGTATAAACCAGCATCTGACTGGTAATTCCATGGCTTTGAGGCAGCACAATCCAACCTCTCCTTGCAGCTAATAGTCCATAATCCAGGCAGCATTCTGGTCTCTTCTGCACCTTCTCCAAGGCCTCCACATCCTTCCAGTAATGATGGCGCCCAACACTGCATGCAATACTTCAAACGCAGCCTAAAGCTGCATCATAATCCGATTTAGTTTTATTTTCAGTTTAGTTTAGAGATACAGTGTGGAAACAGGCCCTTCGGCCCACCGAGTCCGCGCCGACCAGCGATCCCCGCACACTATCACAATCCTACACACACTAGGGACAATATTACATTTAAACCCAGCCAATTTACCTCCCTACCTGTACGTCTTTGGAGTGTGGGGAGGAAACCTACGATCGCCGAGAAAACCCACGGGGAGGACATAATGACAAGCACCCGTGGTTGGGATTGAACCTGGGGCCCTGGCGCTGTGAGGCAGCGACTCTACCGCTGCGCCACTGCACCACGCTTTTATTTTACGCCGACCATCGATCGCCGCTTCACGCTAGTTCCAGGTTGTCCCACTCTCCCATCCCACGCACATAGAAAGTAGGTGCATGGGGAGGCCATTCGGCCCTTCGAGCCAGCAGCGCCATTCATTGCGATCCTGGCTGATCATCCCCAATCAAGGCCCGTGCCTGCCTTCTCTCCATTGCACGAGGGGAAATTTACGGAAACCACGTAACCTGCAAACCCGCACGTGTCGTTGGGGCGTGGGAGGAAACCGGAGCACCTGGAGGAAACCCATGTGGCCCCAGGGAAACTCTGCCCAGCTATGGCACCTATGGTCAGCATTGAACCCGCGTCTCTGGCGCTGTGAGCGCCACCGCCCCGCCACAAATCTCCAGCGATTGCCACGGCAAATGGTGGATGCGATGCGGTAGTTGTCAGAATGCCGGCGGCTTGCTTCCAGGGTGTGCAGTAATGATTGATGCTGCACTCGATATTCTTCAGTAGCTGGGTATCAGAGACTACTTGAGTCCCCCGTATCCATGAAGGCAGCAGATGGAACATGATGAGTACATAAGCGCGCTTATTCTTTTGGGCATTGTATTGTCATTATATGATCTATTAAATACTTGTACACAATCAGTGTGTATGGACATGTTGATGTAACATGTGGTGCAAATAGTGCATGATTAATATGGCATGCCTCCAAGATCATTATGTCCAATGTCCTTGAAAGGTAATTCAATAATTCCTAGTTACTCTGAACTCAGTGGTTTTGCCTGGTTGGTTTTACAATCTTTGTCTTGCTTCCTTTTGCCTCAAAGTAGGCGAATATTGATTTTATTTGGGTAGGTTGCAGTTTCTCTGATTCAAATTGAATTTGGTTCTGTCTTTGGTTCATGCATGTGGTCTGGTACCAAGGGCCAAGAAAGTGGCGGCACGGTGGCGCAGCGGGTAGATCTGCTGCCTCACAGCGCCAGGGACCCGGGTTCGATCCTGACTACGGGTACTGTCAGTACGGAGTTTGTGACCTGAGTGGCTTTTTTTCCGGGAAGCTCCGGTTTCCTCCCACACTCCAAAGATGTGCAGGTTTGTAGGTTAATTGGCTTCGGTAAAAATTGCAAGCTGTCCCTAGAGTGTAGGGTAGTGCTAGTGTGCGGGGATCGCTGGTCGGCGCGGACTCGGTGGGCCGAAGGGCCTGTTGACGCGCTGTACCTCTGACCTAAACCAAACCAAACTTTGGGGCTCACATGGCGCGGCAGCTAATGCGACTGCACCGTCTGCTGCATCCGAGAAGCAATGCATTGTTAATGCGGTGGTGCAGAAGAATAACATCTGATGCAGGATGATTGATAAAACATATGCCAGACATATTTTTTCATGTGAAATGGCTTTGCTGATGCATAAATTTACCTGAAAAGCAAGATGAATTGCTCTTTGGAGTAAGTGTCATTTCAGTCAGGCTATTCAAGCCACGCTTTGTCAACGCATGGTCTCATTTGTCGCGGGAGTTGCTCACAGATTATGCAACTGTCAGGGCGTATCACATGGCATTCATGGAGGTTTGTTATGGTTGCTACATTAAGCCATTTTGCAAGTTCCCTAGTTACTTAAAAGGCTTTGCGACCAGCCATTGATCTCAGATTGCTGCTAACCTATGCTCGAGCATTGTCCCTGTGTTTTAATTAATCTTTCAATTCACTTCTTGAACTACATGCGTTTCAATTAAATGCCGACTCTTGCCTGGTTGTGAGGCACTTTCACTGCTGGAGATCCACTTCGGGTCGGTGAATCTCGTCGCTTCTTACAAACCCCCGCGCTGTGCAAACGAGGAACTGCGGATGCTGCTTTACAAAAGAAGCCACAGAGTGCTGGAGTGGCTCAGCGGGTCGGGCAGCATCTCAGGAGAGGGTACACAAAAGGCTGGAGATACCCAGCGGGTACAGCAGCACCTACGGAGCAAAGGAGATAGGCAACGTTTCGGGCTGAAACCCTTCTTCAGATCTTCTTCAGAGCCTCTCTAGAGAACATGGACAGGCGACGTTTCGTGTCGGGACCCTTCTTCAGACTAATCATGCAGGGTGAGGGAACCCAGAAGGGGGGATTTGAGTTTAGTTTAGAGATACAGCGCTGTAACAAGCCCTTCGGCCCACCGAATCCGTACCGACCAGCGATCCCCGCACACTAACACACACACACTGACCCAAAGTATTTTTGTTGCCAGCTCACAAATGAATACATTTATTAAAAAACCAAAGACTGACCCATTCTTTCTATCCAGAGACGCTGCCTGTCCCGCTGAGCTACTCCAGCAGTTTGTGTCTATTTTCGGTGTGCACCAGCATCTGCAGTTCCTTCCTACACAATCCTAAACATACTGGGGATAATTTTACCAAGCAAATTAGCCTGCAAACCTGCACGTCTTTGGAGTGTGGGAGGAAACTGGAGCACCCGGAGAAAACCCACGCAGGTCACGGGGAGAACGTACAAACTCTGTACAGACAGCACCCGTAGTCAGGATCGAACCTGGGTCTCTGGCGCTGTGAGGCAGCAACTCTACCGCTGCTCCACCATGCCGCCACCAGGATGGGCAGGACAAAGCATGGCAGGAAATAGGCTGGCACAGCTGAGGAGGGTTATTCGATTGGCGGATGGTTGGACGATGTCCAGAGATGAATAGATTCATCCGGGTCTGAAGGTTAATTGGTTTAGTTTCGTTGAGTTCAGTTTATTGCATCGTGGCTTGGTCGTGTTGCATCGTGGCTTGGTTCGGCAACTTGAGCGCCCTGGAGAGGAAAAGACTACAAAAAGTAGTAAACATTGCCCAGTCCATCATCGGCTCTGACCTCCCTTCCATCGAGGGGATCTATCGCAGTCGCTGCCTCAAAAAGGCTGGCAGCATCATCAAAGACCCACACCATCCTGGCCACACACTCATCTCCCTGCTACCTTCAGGTATAAGGTACAGGAGCCTGAAGACTGCAACTACCAGGTTCAGGAATAGCTACTTCCCCACAGCCATCAGGCTATTAAACCTGGCTCGGACAAAACTCTGAACATTAATATCCCTCCATCTGTTATTTGCACTTTATTAATTTATTAATTCATGTGTGTATCTACGTATATAATTGTAGTCAATGCCTACTATGTTCTGTTGTGCTGAAGCAAAGAAAGAATTTCATTGTCCTCAGGGACACGTGACAATAAACTCTTTTGACCCTTTTGACTCTTTGACTCTTATTGTCACGTGTACCGAGGTACAGTGAAAAGCTTTTGTTGCGTGCTAACCAGTCAGCGGAAAGACAATACATGATTACAATCGAGCCGTCCACAGTGTACAAATACTGTACATGATAAGGGAAGGACGTGAATAATGTTTAATGCAAGATAATGTCCAGTAAAGTCCGATCAAAGATAGTCCGAGGGTGTGCGATGAGGTGGATAGTAGTTCAGGACCGCTCGCCGGTTGTGGACACGTCACGATCTGTGTAAAATGACGGGGGATCGTGAGTTTGAATGTCAAATTCTTAATCTTAAGGACTTCTTAATCTTAATTCTTAAGGGGTTGGACAGGCTAGATGCAGGAAGATTGTTCCCGATGTTGGGGAGGTCCAGAACAAGGGGTCACAGTTTAAGGATAAGGGGGAAAAGTCTTTTAGGACCGAGATGAGAATAACATTTTTCACACAGGGAGTGGTGAGTCTGTGGAATTCTCTGCCACAGAAGGTAGTTGAGGCCAGTTTGTTGGCTATACTTACGAGGGAGTTAGATGTGGCCCTTGTGGCTAAAGGGATCAGTGGGTATGGAGAGAAGGCAGGTATGGGATACTGAGTTGGATGATCAGCCATGATCATATAGAATGGCGGTGCAGGCTAGAAGGGCCAAATGGCCTACTCCTGCACCTATTTTCTATGTTTCTATCAGGCTGAGGTGTAAGCTGGCAGTAATAAATGTACTCATTTGTGAGCTGGCAACAACATTTGAGATTCATGAAACCATAAAAATCTAATGGGTTCATCCTGTTCTTCAAAGGGCTCGGAACAAACTCCTCATGTGTTTTAGCCCACGCTCTTTCATTCGGCACAAGGTGCCGGTAAAGGGAAATAAAGGTCGCTTTGTTGACTACAATTATTGGAATACAAATGAGCTTGATTGGTAAAGTTACACCATGGGCTGGTAAAAATCTGAGGTCTTCTCTCAGTAAAGGCAGATTGTCATTTTGAGGTGATTTGTTTTGTTTAGTTTACAGATTCAGCGCGGAAACACCGAGTATTGATTGTCCACCTTATGCTTCTCATAATTATAGACACTTCTATCAGGTCTCCCCTCAAGCTCCGACAAATGCAAAGAAAACCTTATAGAGAGTGAAAAAGGAGGTACAAGGAACTACAATGCTAGTTTCCAAAAACGACACAAAGTGCTGGAGTAACTCAGCGGGTCAGGCAGCATCTGTGGAGAACACGGACAGGTGAAGTTTCGGGCCAGTCTGAAGAAGAGTCCTGACCCCGAAACGTTACAAAATAGAGAGAGCACAGAGGAGATTTACTAGAATGTTGCCTGGGTTCCAGCAACTAAGTTACAGAGAAAGGTTGAACAAGTTAGGTCTTTATTCTTTGGAGCGCAGAAGGTTAAGGGGGGACTTGATTGAGGTCTTTAAAATGATGAAAGGGATAGACAGAGTTGACGTGGATAAGCTTTTACCCATTGAGGGTAGGGAAGATTCAAACAAGAGGGCATGACATGAGAATTAAGGGACAGACGTTTAGGGGTAACATGAGGGGGAACTTCTTTACTCAGAGAGTGGTGGCTGTGTGGAATGAGCTTCCAGCAGAAGTGGTGGAGGCAGGATCGATTTTAACATTTAAAAGTAAAGTGGATAGGTATATGGACGGGAAGGGAATGGAGGGGTATGATCTGAGTGCAGGTAGATGGGACTGGGGGAAAATAAATGGTCGGCATGGACGAGAAGGCCTGTTTCCATGCTGTAATTGTTATATGGTTGTATGGTTACCTATCCAAGAAGGCCCCAACCCTAAAACGTCCCTTATTCATGTTCAATAGAGATGCTGTCTGGCCCGCTGAGTTACAACGGAGACGAGGAAACACCTTATCTCACAGAGAGTGGTGAGTCTATGGAATTCTCTGCCTCGGATGGCGGTGGAGGCAGGTTCTCTGGATGCTTTCAAGGGAGAGCTAGATAGGGCTCTTAAAAATAGCGGAGTCAGGGGATATGGGGAGAAGGCAAGAAAAGGGTACTGATTGGGGATGATCATTCATGATCACATTGAATGGCAGTGCTGGCTCAAAGGGCCGAATGGCCTACTCCTGCACCTATTGTCTATTGAGTTACTCCAAGATTTTGTGAAAGAAAGGGATACTGAGAGAGCGATCAAGATGAACCAATTCTAATATGTGTAGGGAGAAACTAAAGACACTGGTTTACACTGAAGAAGGGTCTCGACCCAAAACGTCACCCATTCCTTCCCTCCAGAGATGCTGCCTGTCCCGCTGAGTTACTCCAGCTTTTTGTGTCTATCTTCGATTTAAACCAACGTCCGCAGTTCCTTCCTGCATATGCTGAGAAGTTAGTTTTGGGTCGAGACCCTTCTTCGGACTGAAAATCAGGCGAGAGGGAAACTATAGATATGGAAGGGTAAAATGTGAAAAGCACAGATCAAAGCAGACAGTGAAGGAGATGTAGAACGATTCATTGTCGGCTGAGGGAAAGATGACAACGAGGTATACAAAGAGTAAAGTTAGTCGGGAGGACAGTGACACTAGGGTGGGGGAGGGCCGGAGAGAGAGGGAACGCAAGGGTTACCTGAAGTTCGAGAAATCAATATTCATACTGCCAGGTTGCCCAAGCAAAATATAATGTGCCGTTCCTCCAATTTGCGTTTCTAATAGATAACAGCCATTAGGCGGCACGGTGGTGCAGCGGTAGAGTCGCTGCCTCACAGCGCCAGAGACTCGGGTTCGATCCCGACTACGGGCGCTGTCTGTACGGAGTTTGCACGTTCTCCCCGTGACCTGTGTGGGTTTTTCCCCGAGATCTTCGGTTTCCTCCCACACTCCAAAGACGTACAGCTTTGTGGGTTAATTGGCTTGGTATAAATGTAAGTCGTCTTTAGTGTGTGTAGGCTTGATTTAATGTGCGGGGATCGCTGGTCGGCGCGGACTCGGTGGGCCGAAGGGCCTGCTTCCACGCTGTATCTCTAAAGTAAACTAAAGGAAACTGCCTCGCTTGCCATCTCGCCCCTGCTTCAAGACCCCCAGCCCGAATAGTGGTGGTTGTACAAAGGCTGGCGTCACAGACAATGGATGTTCTATGGGGCTGTGGTGTATCGGAGCGTGTCACAGCCGGGGGGACAATGTAGTCAAACAGTGCGTGGCTATAAAGCTGAAGGTTTGCTTGTCACATTGTACATCAGAGCTCAGTGGAACGAGGCACAAAGGGGGGTCTGAAGGGCCTAATTCAAGCCGATTGCGAGACAGAGGCGCTATGTGTTATAATTCGCACAAAAAGATTCATTATACCGTATCTTAATCTCACCCTGTTTTCAGGAAATAGGTTTCTTTGACATGCTAATAAATCGGCATTCAGCGAACAGATAGAACTGTAAAACGAGACGATTCCAGCCCAACCAATGCTCCAGGGGAGAAAAAATAAGGATGAGCAAGTGAAACACAATGAATAGACTCTGAATCAACCACTGGCCTGCCAATGCATTTATTCAGCAAGGATACTGGTGGCCGATGATTCTGCTGCTATTTAGTTGAAAGAATCTGCAGAGCTATAATATCTTCTTTATTTTTTGATGGGATCACGTTGTGAAATGTTACATGTTGAAACGCGCAGCTTTGTGGTCTTTGCTCTGAGTAGCGTCTTTGTCACAGAATCATAGAGTCGTGGAGCACAGAAACAGGCCCTTCGGCCCAACTCGTCCATGCCGACCAAGGGATAGACCCAGAAAGCTGGAGTAACTCAGCGGGCCAGGCTGCCTCTCTGGAGAGAAGGAGCAGGTGACGTTTCGGGGCGAGAGCCAGGGGGGAACTGGAGGTATGAAAAGGTTCATACAATATCTGACCCTACACCGAAATGTGGAACCCACAATGGTCTGTTGTTGGTTGTGGAGGAGGGATATGTGGATGCAAACAGTGGAACTGGCAGGACGACTAGGGTGGGGGGGGGGGGGGGGGGCGGAGAGAGAGGAAATAGTTTAGTTTAGAGATACAGCGTGGAAACAGGCCCTTCGGCCCACTGAGTCTGCACCGGCCAGCGATCCATCCCCGCACACTAACGCTACCCTACACACACTGGGAACAATTTATATTTTATACCAAGCCTATTAACCGAAGATCTCGGAGAAAACCCACTTGGTCACGGGGAGAAGGTACAAACTGCGTACAGACGGCACTCCGTGGTCGGGATCGAACCCGGGTCTCTGGCGCTGCAAGAGTTGTACGGCAGCAACTCTACCGCTGCGCCACCGTGCCGCCACTGATGGCGTCGGCGGTCAAAGGAAAGACCGCATGATCCATATCCTGTCGAGGGATGTAACCTACAAAACTGAGCAAGATTGCAACAGAAATAAGGAGAGATCAGTCATTGCCCGATATGAAAAGCTACGCCTTGCAAGCATTTCTGGACCCAAAATCAGCAATTAATCTTCAACTACCACGGAGCCAGGATTTCGGAGATGAATTGTCTCTTTGAAGGTGGTCTTATCTTCAATTGTCACAAGGTTCTCTCGCTGGCCGATCTGATAAGCAGTGGAGAAAATTCATCACTGTCAGCTAGATATTGAAATATCCCCAAGGATAGCAGGCTGCCTCTTGTTTTGTCAGAGTTGTTGGACACACGGGATGTGTACAGATAGTGTTGCAGAGTCATAGAGTGGATACAGCGTGGAAACAGGCCCTTCGGCCCAACTTGCCCAAACCGGCCAACATGTCCCAGCCACATTAGTCCCACCTGCCTGCGTATGGTCCATATCCCTCCAAACCTGTCCTAGCCATGCACCTTTATGCGGACTGCAGACGCCATCAGGATGAACAAACTCATCAGGAGTTTTGCCGAACACCTCTGCTCGGTCCGCAATAACCAACCAGACCTCCCGGTGGCTCAGCACTTCAACTCCCCCTCCCATTCTGTATCTGACCTCTCGGTCCTGGGCCTCCTCCATGGCCAGAGTGAGCAACACCGCAAGTTGGAGGAACAGCACCTCATATTCCACTTGGGGAGTCTGCATCCTCTGGGCATAAACATTTAATTTTCTCAATTCTGTTAACCCAGGCTGCCTCCTCCCCTTCCCACCTCTCTCTCAGCCCTCGGGTCCTGACATTCCTTGTCTCTCTATCTCCCCCCCCACCCAAGTCGCACTAGCTTCTAATTTTCACACTACAAACAGCTTACAATGGCCTGTTTCCTTTCTCATCGACACTTTTTTGCATATCTTTCATTCATTGTTCTTTATCTCTCCACATCACTGTCTATATCTCTCATTTCCCTGATCCCTGACCAGTCTGAAGAAGGGTTTTGACCCGAAACGTCGCCTATCTCCTTCGCTCCTTAGATGCTGCTGCACCCGCTGAGTTTCTCCAGCTTTTTGTGTAACCCTCGATTCTCCACCATCTGCAGTTCCTTCTTTAAAACTCATCAGGAAGGCCGGCTCCATCCTGGGGGCGGAATTGGAGTTGGATTCACGGGAGGTTGGTCTTGGAGGGGAGGATGCTCCTCAAACTGTGGAGCATCCTGGACAATATAGCTCACCCCCTCCGTGACACACTGGTCAACCTGAGGAGCACCTTCAGCAACAGACTGGTTCCACCAAGATGCAGCACAGAACGTCACAGGAGATCCTTCTTCCCTGTGGCTATCAAACTGTACAACTCCTCCCCCTTCTGTCGTGGGGTAGACTGATGCCCCCACCCCCCCATCCCAATCTTTGCACATCCCCAATCCTTGCCACTCGTCGCTTTAATTTCATGTTTCATGCATTTTGTGTTTTATGACTGTTGGCAGATCAATTTCCCACCTGGGATAAATATAACTATATGGTATTGTGTCGTATTGTACCTGTCTAGTTGTTTTTCTTAAACGTTGGGGTAGTCTCTCCCTCAACTACCTCCTTGTTCCATACCCCCACCACCCTTTGTGTGAAAAGGTTGCCCCTTAGATTCCCATTAAATCTTTCCCACCTCACTTTAAACCTATGTCCTGGATTCCCCTACTCTGTGCAAGAGACTCTGTGCGTTTACGCGATCTATTCCTATCATGATTTTATACACCTCTATAAGATCACCCCTCATCTTCCTGCACTCCAAGGAATAGAGTCCCAGCCTGCTCAATTTCTCCCTTTCGCTCAGATGCTAAGCATCCAATGAGCCATTGGTAGCACTGGTTGCAAACGTCGGGAAAAGCAGAGTATAGATGTGCTTGAGAGGCGTCATCCTGAAAAACGCCGGCCATCCCCTCCATGGAATTCTGGAGAGTCAAAAGAGCACTCGGAAAACCAACCGGCTCCTCTCCCTGCGCTGTAGAACGGAGCGGTTCAGAAGATCCGTCACCCCTGCAGCCATTAGATTTTATAATACTGGCCGCCAGGCTGTAGTAGATGCATTTTTGTATTTTTTAATTTTTAATTGTTAATTATTGGTCTTTTTAAGTATTTCTTGCTCGCAGGTAGTGTCCACATTGTATTTTATGTATTTTCTGCCTGCGTTCGTTTTGAATGGGTGGGTTTGTCGGTTGGGGGCTTCTGGAAATCTGGATTTCCCTGAGGGGATCAATAAAGTATTTATTATTAATTATTATTATGAAGTAGTGTTTGGGACGGCCTCCTGGCCAATCTTTGGCACCGCAACAAACCAAGGAGATTTTAGTTTAGCTTATTATTGTCAAGTGTAGCAAGGTGGGCTATTAACCTACAAATCAGTACGTCTTTGGAGGTGAGAGGGGCAAAAATATGCGGGACAATGATTAACCTTTGGAGACCAGAACAACTCGATCTTTTGTAGTCTTTTGCTTGCGTCAGGATGGCATGGTGGCACAGCGGTAGAGTTGCTGCCTTTCCCGACTACGGGTGCTGTCTGTACGTCGTTTGTACGTTCTCCCCGTGACCGTGTGGGTTTTCTCCGGGTGCTCCGGTTTCCTCCCACACTCCAAAGACCCGCAGGTTTGTAGGTTGATTGACTTGGGTAAAATTGTAAATTGTCCCCAGTGTGTGGAATAGTGCCAGTGTTTGGGGTGGTCACTGGTCGGTGCGGACTCGGTGGGCCGAAGGGCCTGTTTCCCTAAAGTAGGTATGTTACAAAACTTACCTTTAGCGGCGCTGCACTTCTGCCGCTCCCCGTGTGCGCGACTTTAGCGCCTGTCAGAGGGGGGCGGGCTTAAAGTGCCGATTTTCACCAGACCAGGATAATCGATGAATGTCGGGCGATTTAATTGCGGAAGAAAAATCGCTCCGACATTTCATCCATTAAGGTATTTTTAAATTACTCTAAGTTATTTGTTAACTAGAGTAATTTAAAAATCACCTTCAAAAGCCGTGACCGCAGACCACCGGAAGCATTTTCCGTAGGGGAGAAAAAAAGGTAAATACTTTATTTTTTTATTAAAAGTTGGTTTTTCGGGAGGCATAAATACTATTTTAATGTTGCGAAATGGGTTCCCCAAAAAATGTATGAACCCCCAGTATTTTCCCCCCCGACTTCACCGCTAACCGCAACGTTCCAATCCACCGCATTCCACTAAAACCCACTCGCTAGTTGATTTAAATGGCCATTTATTTACAGGCATTAAACACTAAATTCCTTCCATTTGGCCCAGAAATTCATGAAAATGAGATTTAAAAATTATGTTATATTGTGGATTATTGTGTGAATGTTATTTGGACACTTAGGCAATTAAAAAAAAGTTTATCTTTTCTTAAGAAATTGATAGATGTTTAGATCTACTCATTGAATTTTGTAATTAGCTACAATTAGATAACTAACTAATTATATACTTTAATTTCAGGTAATCCAAGTAAGATTGTTTAATATTTGTGTCAGAATGCTTCAATCTATAATGACTGAAAATTTCATTGAGTTCTCTTAATTTTTAATAAAGTTATGGGCTTTTAATTTTTCCAGATCACAGCTTTTGAGTTAAGTCAATTGAAAGGCAATGGGAAGCAAGATACTCATTTCCGAGCATGAAAATGGCCATAACTTTCTTAATACTGAAGATATGAATGTAAATTAGGTGTCAAATTAAACTTCTTGTTATGCTTTATCTGATGGGATAAATTGCAGACTTGATTTTTAAAATCTCAAAATTTTGTAACATTGCTACCTAAAGTCTAAAGTACAGTGAAAAGATTTTTGTGGCGTGCTATCCAGTCAAAGGAAAGACTATAAAAGATTTAGCTGTTCTGGTCTCCGAAGGTTAGTCATAGAACATACTGTGGAACAGCACAACGCAGGAACAAATCCTTCAGACCACAATGTCTGTGCCGAACATGATGCCAACTTAAACTAACCACATCTGCCTGCACAGTCAATCACTTGACATCATATTCCTCCATCCCCCGAATGCTCATGTGTCTATCTAAAATCCCCTGAAACGCCGTGTTTGTATCGGCCTCATCACCAATCCTGGCAACGTCTTCCAGGCACCCACTGCCTTCTGTGTTTAAGATAAATTGTCCCGCACACCCCTATTAGGTTTTGCCCCTCTCCCCTCCAAAGACGTGAAGGTTTGTAGGTTAAGCAGGACAGGCAGCATCTCTGGAGAGGAGGAATGGGTGACGTTTTGGATCGAGAAACCCGAAACGTCACCCATTCCTTCTCTCCAGAGATTTTGCCTAACCCGCTGAGTTACTCCAGCGTTTGTGTCTATCTTTGATTTAAACCAGTATCTGCAGTTCCATCCTACTGGTTTATAGTATTAGAACCAGGTATATGTACCCGGTATACAGAATGGTGTAAATGTAAAATTTGGCCCTAGTGTAGGATATTGTTAATGTGCGGGGATCGCTTGGCGACACAGTATTCTCGCTGCTCTCATGTCTTTGACATTTGCACCCTGGGGAAAAAGCTTCTGACTGTCTACCCTATTGATACCTCTCCTAACATTATAAATTCTCACAGGTTTCCCTTCAGCCAAATCGATGAGGAGTAATACCCCTGTCCCACTTAGCCGATTTTTTAGGCGAGTAGGCTGTCGCCACATGGTCGCCGGGGTGTCGCCTGTATGGTCATGAGTAGTCTCCTCAGTCGCCTAAAGAGTCGTAGCATCTTCCTGGTTGCCACTGGAGTTTGAAATGTTCAAAATACTTCGACGAAAGTCGGCGATAGTTGGCTTGACGCCAATGAGCGTAGCTTGACTTCTCCTGACGTAGGTTGTCACCAGTGCTGACTTTGGTGAATTCCATTGGTGACCACCTACGTCAACCGACGTCAACTGGTGACAGGTACCGGCGGTTGCGTCTTACCTCGTCGTAGCTTGTCGCGGGTGGACGTCGGTTGTCGCAGGCGTGGTCGTAGCTGGACGTCCTAATGGGTCGCCGGTTGTTCTAGACATTGTCGTCGACATTGTCATAGGGGGTCCAGTCGCCGGTTTTTCGGCGACCTGCTACGACTTTGACAATCGCCGGCAGTCGCCTAAAAATAGCCTAAGTGGGACAGGCCAATAACTGCACAAACTGATAACGTCGAGTGCTTAGTTACAGCATGGAAACAGACCCTTCGCCCCATTGAGGCCACGATGACCATCAATCCCCATTCACACTAGTTCTATGTTGTCCCTACTTTTTCATCCACTCCCTACACATCAGGGACGATTTACAGAGGCCAATTAACCTACAAACCTGCGCATCGTTGGAGTGTGGGAGGAAACCGGAGCACCCGGAGAAAACCCACGCGGTCACTGGGAGGACGTACAAACTCCGTACAGGTCAGGATGGAACCCGGGCCTCGGGCTCAACTCTACCGCTGCACCACCGTGTCACCCTTACTTTTGAGAAGGAAGTTCTCATACTGAAATAGGCAGGTGTAAATCTTACCACTGTACTGACAAGCAGTTCATTGGCAGCTTAATGCCGAGGGATGTTCTTGGCATCCGTTAAAAATGAAAACAGTCTTCATTTCTTTCAGATTAATTGTTTCAATCTGGTACATTGGTCAGAGGCAAAGGTCAAATGTACATTGCATGCTGTCAGTTTGTTTAGTTTAGAGATAGAGCACAGGAAACAGGCTCTTCGGCCCACCGAGTCCACGTCGACCAGCGATGCCCGCACACCATAGGGACAATTTACATTTATACAAAGCCAATGAACCTACAAACCTGCACGTCATTGGCTTGTGGGAGGAAACGGGAGCACCCGGAGAAAACCCATGCAGGTCACGGGGAGGACGTACACACTCCGTACAGACAGCACCCGTAGACAGGATCGAACCCGGGTCTCTGGAGCTGTGAGGCAGCAACTCTACCGCTGTGCCACCGTGCCACCATTACAGATAATGAATCCTGTTTGCAAGCTCAGAGTTCAGAAGATTTAATGGAGTACATGATTTTAACACGTAGCTTGTTTAAGAAGGAACTGCAGATGCTGGAAAAATCGAAGGTATAGAATCATAGAATCATAGAAAATAGGTGCAGGAGTAGGCCATTCGGCCTTTCGAGCCTGCACCGCCATTCAATATGATCATGGCTGATCATCCAACTCAGTATCCTGTACTTGCCTTCTCTCCATACCCCCTGATCCCTTTAGCCACAAGGGCCACATCTAACTCCCTCTTAAATATAGCCAATGAACTGGCCTCAACTACCTTCTGTGGCAGAGAATTCCACAGATTCACCACTCTCTGTGTGAAAAATGATCTTCTCATCTCGGTCCTAAAAGACTTCCCCCTTATCCTTAAACCATGACCCCTTGCTGTGGACTTCCCCAACATCGGGAACAATCTTCCTGCATCTAGCCTGTCCAACCCCTTAAGAATTTCGTAAGCCTCTATAAGATCCCCCCTCAATCTCCTAAATTCCAGCGAGTACAAGCCGAGTCTATCCAGTCTTTCTTCATATGGAAGTCCTGACATCCCAGGAATCAGTCTGGTGAACCTTCTCTGTACTCCCTCTATGGCAAGAATGTCTTTCCTCAGATTTGGAGACCAAAACTGTACGCAATACTCCAGGTGCGGCCTCACCAACTGTACAAGTGCAGTAGAACCTCCCTGCTCTTGTACTCAAATCCTTTTGCTATGAATGCCAACATAACATTCGCTTTCTTCACAGCCTGCTGCACCTGCATGCCTACTTTCAATGACTGGTGTACCATGACACCCAGGTCTGGTTGCATCTCCCCTTGACCCTCGACCCGAAACGTCACCTATTCCTTCGCCCCATAGATGCTGCCTCACCCGCTGAGTTTCTCCAGCATTTTTGTCTACCTTAACATGTAGCTTCATCACTGAAGCAATTCACAAGCGAGCTGCTCGAATAGCAAACCGCACAAGAGGGCAGGATGTAGAAAGAAGGCCAAAGAAGGACGCAAAGTGCTGGAGTAACTCAGCGGGTCAGCCAGCATCTCTGGAGAACATGGATCAGGTGACGATTCGGGTCGGGACACTTCTTCGGGCACAAGAGGATTAGATGGATATGGGCAGTGTTGGTAGCGTGTAGAAAGACATCTAGAGATGGATGGATAGCACAACGGTTGATGGGCAATGAAGCAAAGACAACCATTCCCATCTCTTGTGGATCATTAACTCAACCACTTAGTTACTGCACTCATCAGAGATTTTATGCTCTGGTTAAAGATGGGTGAATATTTCACTATGCAGGCTCTGGAAAGGGTCCAGATGAGGTTTACAAGAATGATGCCAGGAATGAGTGGGTTAACCTATGATGAGCGCTTGTCGGCACTGGGCCTGTACTCACTCCCTGGAGTTTAGAAGAGTGAGGGGGGGATCTCTTGAAACGTACAGAATAGTGAAAGGCTTGGATCGAGTGGATGTGGAGAGGATGTTTCCACTAGTGGGAGAGTCTAGGACTAGAGGTCCAGAATTAAAGGACATTCCTTTAGGAAGGAGATGAGGAGGAATTTCTTTAGTGAAAGGGTGCTGAATCTGTGGAATTCATTGCCACGGAAGGCTGTGGAGGCCAAGTCAATGGATATTTTTAAGGCAGAGATAGATAGATTCTTGATTAGTACGGGTATCAGCGGTTATGGGGAGAAGGCAGGAGAATGGGGTTCAGAGGGGGAGATAAATCAGCCATGATTGAATGCGGCAGTAGACTTGATGGGCCGAATGGCCTAATTATGTTCCTATCCTATCACCTTATGACCTTCAGCAGAAGGTTTGCAGCTGGGTGCCCACAATGGTGCAGCAGGTAGAGCTGCTGCCTCTCAGCGCTGGAGACCCCGGTTCGATTCTGACCTTGGGTGCTGTCTGTGTGGAGTTTGCACGTTCTCCCTGTGATCGCATGTTTTTTTTTACCAGGTGCTCCGATTTTCCTCCCACATCCCAAAGACATGTGAATTTGTAGGTTCACTGCCCTCTTAAAATTGCCCCTAATATGCAGGGAGTGGGTGAGAAAGTTGGATAACATGGAATTAGTTTGAATAGGTGATCGATGGTCGGCGTGGACTCGGTGGGTCAAAGGGCCTGTTTCCATTCTGTTTCGTTCAATTCAATTAAATTCATAACAAAAAATATCAATGGAGTTTTATAATTGCTCAACAGGAATTAAAGAAATCTCAACCTTTTGATATTATGTAAAAGTACAATAATAGGGTTTGCATACAAATTGAATTTTGAGTTGTGAAAGGAATGCACTTCATTGATACAGCCTTCCGAAGAGAATCTATCTTGTGTTACGGTGGCTTCTTGTAAAGACAGGGCCAGCACGGTTGTCTTACAGCGCCACAGACCCGGGTTCCATCCTGACTACGGGTGCTGTCTGTACGGAGTTTGCACGTTCTCCCCGCGACCTGCGTGGGTTTTCACCGCGAACTTCGCTTTCCTCCCACACTCCAAAGACGTACAGGTTTGTAGGTTAATTGGTATAAGTGTAAACTTGTCCCTAGTGTGTGTGGGGGCAGGGTTAATGTGCGGGGATCGCGGGTCGGTGCGGACTCAGTGGGCCGAAGGGCCTGCTTTCGCGCTGTATCTCTAAACCAAACATGGCATTTAGTAAAATCCCATAACATTTGTAAAATGGATGGAGGGGGGGAAAGAAAGATGTCGGGAAGGATGTTGTCAAGCTGGAAAGAGCGCAGGGAGAATTCACGAGGACGTTGCCTGGACTTGTGCCTGAGCTATAGGGAGAGGTTGGCGAGAGCAGGCGAGGACTTTATTCCTTGCGGCACAGGAGGGAGGATGAGGGGTGATCATGATAAAATCACGAGGGGAAATCATGTGGCTTTGCAGAGTCTTGAATTCAGAGTAGGGGAATCAAGAACCAGTGGACAGTGGTTTAAGGAGAGAGGGGAAAGACTTAAGGCCCTGTCCCACTATCCCGGGTTACTCTCGAACTCTCCCGAGTTTTCCCCTTGATTCAAACTCGGGGAATGTCGGCTAATGTCGGTAGCGAGCCCGTAGGAGTCCGTAGAGGCTCGTAATGCCAGCTGTAGGAACTCGGGGTATCAGGTAAGTCGGGACGTTTTTTCAACATGTTGAAAAATGTCCACGAGTTTTTTTAAAAAAGCCCCGAGTACCTATGAACGTAATTCTCTGAGTTCGAATCAAGGGGAAATCTCGGGAGAGTTTGTGAGTAACTCGGCAAAGTGGGACGGGGTCTTTAGTCGGAGCCTGAGGGGCAACTTTAAGAGGAGGTAGTTGAGACAGGTGTTTTAATGAAAGGGACAGAGGGATAGGAAACGTGTCGATGGATATGGGCCAAATGCGGGTTGGTGGACCCATGTAGATGGAGGATCTTGGTTGGCATGGGTGAGTTGGGCCGAAGGGCCTGTTTGTTTCTGCAGTGTGTTTCTGTGACGATGGAGTCTCACCTTCTCCTTGAATTCCTGATGTTCAGGGTCAGCTCCCACTCTAGTGCAGACGCAGACACTTCACAGCCGTGTTTGTATCGGTTCTGCACTGTTAAACGTATTGTCACTGGGATGAAATATTAAGCCTCCATTGTTCCAGCCTCCGCTGAGAAAAATAAACTGCCGGCATGTACAGAAATGTACACTTCTCATTACTCTTGTCCTTGGCTAACCTGTCTCTCCTCCTGTTAATCCTGTGTGTTCTTACACTCTTTACTTTTAGACGTCAGGGACACAGCGCGGAAACAGGCCCATCCGCCCACCGTGTCCGTGCCAACCAGCGATCACCCCGTACACTAACACGACCCTACACACTAGGCCGGGACAATTTACATTAGCTAATTAATCTACAAATCTGCACGTCTTTGAAGTGTGGGAGGAAACCGAAGATCTCGGAGAAAACCCACGTGGGTCATGGGGAGAACGTACAAACTCCGTACAGACAGCACCCGTAGTCAGGATTGAACCCTATTTGATTGAATAGCCTGCAAACAAAAGCTTATCGCTGTATCTCGGCAAATAACCAATTCCCAGAATGTTGCGTTCCAGTTGTCAGCCTTTTTGAGTTTCTTAATCCAGAGGGATAGTGGACTGTGGACATTGGATCCTTCCAGTCTGAAGAAGGGTCTTGACCCGAAGCGTCACCTATTCCTTCTCTCCAGAGATGCTGCCTGTCCCGCTGAGTGACTCCAGCATTTTGAGTCTATCTTTGGTTTAAACCAACATCTGCAGTTCCTTCTTACACTTTGGATTCTTTAATGAGAGGGTGGTGAATCTGTGGAATTCATTGCCACAGACGGTGGTGGAGGCCAAGACCTTGGGTACTTTTACAGTGGAGATTGACAGGTTCTTGATTAGTAAGGTGACAAGTCAAGTCAAAGTCAAACAAACTTTATTGTCATTTAGAAATACATTGATATATGCCGTTCCAAACGAAATTCCGTTGCATTTGGCTCCCTGTGCAACACGGTAATTAACAGAAGGGTAGGCATGGATAAAATGGATAAAAGGATAAATAGACAATAGTGGCAGCCCATTACATGGCATTCAGGAGTCTGATGGCTCGTGGGAAGAAGCTGTTGCAGAACCTTGATGTTCCGCTCCTTATGCTACGATATCTTTTGCCCGAGGGCAGCAGAATGAACAGTCCGTGATGGAGATGTGTGGGGTCTTTTATAATACTGCTGGCCTTAGACACGCAATGTTTGGTTGCAATATCCCCGATTGAGGGGAGAGAGGTCCCGATGATTTTTTCCGCTGTCCTCACCACTTTCTGCACGGACTTCCAGTCGGAGGCTCTACAGTTCCCAAACCAGA